>LNAC01000133.1:1297243-1605395 GCA_002007465.1 Ailurus styani
CTCCCTTCCTTCCTCCCTCCCTCCCTCCCTTCTTTCCTTCCTTCCTTACTTCTTTCCTTCCATCCTTCCTTCTTTCCTTCCTTCCTTCCTTCCCCCCTTCCTCCCTCTCTCTCTCTCTCTCTCTCTCTCTTTCACTTTGCTGTCCACCTTTGTTATACATCTGACATTTTCATATGCATAGGTCTGTTTGGATTCTATTTTATTTCATCACTCCCTAATCTATTTTGGAGCCAATGTGACACTAAATTAAAATTAACAAACATAACTTTATAATAAATCCCAATATCTAGTAGTGTAAACTTCCCAATTCTTCTTCTTCTTCTCTGAGTACCTTGAACATTAATAAACTTGGAAATTCAACACAATATTACCGGAGTTCTTCCTATTTCGTACTTTATTAATAAAGTACCAAAATCACCTGCAATTTACTGTCTAGGTAAAGCAGACAATTCTGCTCAGTCTCAGCACAGTGGCGTCTCTGGGTAGGCACCTGACACCATGAGTCTGAGGCAGTCTTTTCTTCTCTCTAAGCTTCCAAACTACTGCTCTAGTACCCAGAGTTTGTAATTAAAAATCTGTAATGTATTAAGATTTTGTTTCTTTTAACTGATTTTGTATAGAGAAGCAAACTTTGAATTCTTATTTTTTTTTTGTTTCAAGTTTTAATTTAAATTCTAGTCAGTTAACATCTAGTGTTATATTGGTTTCAGGAATGGAGTTTAGTGATTCATCACTTACATAGAACACCCAATGCTAATCACAAGTGCCCTCCCTAATACTCATTACCCATTTAGCCCATTCTCTCACCCACATGCCCTCCATCAACCCTCAGTTTCCTTTCTATATGTAAGAGTCTCTTATGGTTTGTCTTCCTTTCTTTTTCCCCCTTCCCATATGCTCATCTGTTTTGTTTCTTAAATTCCACATGTGAGTGAAATCATATGATATTTGTCTTTCTCTGACTGACTTGTTTCATTTAGCATAATATACTCTAGATCCATCCATGTTGTTGTTAATAGCAAGATTTCAGTCTTTTAATGGCTGACTAATATTCCATTGTGTATGTATACAACTTATTTCTCCATTCATCAGTCATCTGGGCTCTTTCCATACTTTGGTTATTATAGATAATGCTGGTATAAACAACAAGGAGCATATGTCCCTTTGAATCAATATTTTTGTATCCTTTGGGTAAATACCTTAGTAGTGCAATTGCTGGGTTGCAGGGTAGTTCTATTTTTAAAAGTTCTATTTTAAGTTCTATTTTTGAGGAACCTCCATACTGTTTTCCAGACTGCCTGTACCAGTCTGCATTCCCACTAACAGTGTAAGATGGTCCCTCTATCTCTGCATCCTTAACAACATCTCTTATTTCCTGTGTTGTTGATTTTAGCCATTCTGACAGGTGTGAGGTGGTATCTCATTATGGTTTTGATTTGTAGTTCTCTAGTGATGAGTGATGTTGAGCATCTTCTCATCATGTGTTTGTTGGATATCTGGATGTCTTCTTTGGAAAAATGTCTATTCATGTCTTCTTCCCATTTCTTAACTGGTTTATTATTATTATTATTATTTTTGAGTCTTGAGTTTGAGATGTTCTTTATAGATTTTGGCTTGCCAGCTCTGTCACATGCAAGGTTACCTTACATTCTGATATAGTGGCAGAGCTGGCAAACATACCAGAGTAGAGTTAATACCTGTAAGTAGCTGGCCAGGCAGAAACATGTGACTTTTTCATTGGAAACATGTGAACAAATGTTTCTGTGTCCTCTTCAGGCCAAGGCACTTAAGGAGCTCTTCTTTCCCTTTGTTTTCTTTTCCTCTCCAATGGCTGGATGCAGGTGACAACTGATCCAAGAGAATTCTGGAGCCAGTATCTGGCGGGAGACCTCCTACCACTCAGGAACACCTATCCCCAACCAAATGCCAGCAACTTTTAGTGCCTATAAAATGTATTTTATTATTCTGTTCACTGACTTTCTGAAATGGATTTTTGCTAATGAATTTCAGGCTTTCTTTTTCTTTTGTTAATACAAGTATTTAAGACCACAGATATTGGATTATTAGTGGTTTTTCAGAAGTTACAAGGTGTAATTTTCATGGTTTTTTAGTTTTAAACATTTTCTAAATTCCATTATGGTTTTCTATTTGACTCATTGGTTATGATAGGAGATAATCCACACTTTACATACATTTCTTATTGTATTTTTTAATATATAATTGTAATCGTATTATGGTAAGGGAATTAGGTTCTATACTGTGTAAATCCTAAACATTGCTCAGATAATTTTCACAAATGTTTCATGTGTTCTTGTGTAACTGCTGGTTTTACAGTTTTATATATACTAAGAGATCAATAATTTTCATTTTATTCTTCATATTTGCTATATACTCCTGTTGTTTTTTAATTAGATTGACCTGATTATTAAGAGATAAAATAACCTTTTTAATTTTGGTGAATTTGTCTATTACTTTATGTATAAAATAAAAATATTATTTTACTTTCTCAAGTACACATTGTTAACTGTAATTATCATGCTTAGATCTCCAGAATGTATTCATCTTAAAACTGCAAGTTTGTACCCTTCAACCAACATCTCCCCATTTTTCCCACCTCCAGCACCTGAAAACCACCGTTCTACTCTATGTTTCTTAAAGTTTGACTTTTTCATAGATTCCAGATGTGATATCATGTGATATTGGTCTTTCTATGTCTGACTTATTTCAGTTACCATAATGTACTCCATGTTCATCCATGTTTTTGCAAATGAAGGATTTCCTTCTTTTTTAAGGAATAAGTCCTGGGAATCTAATGTACAGCATATTGACAGTAATTAATAATACTGTATTGTATATTTGTATTGTATATATTCTGTATTGTTTATTTGACATTTGCTAAGACAAGAGATCATTAGTGTACGTACTACCTACACAAAGATAACTATGTGAGGTGATGGATGCTCAATTATCTTGATTGTAGTAATGATTTCACAGTGTATCTTTGTATTAAATCATCATATTGTACATCTTTAAAAAAAAAAAAAGACCGTGCTTTTAGTTACAGTTTTTTTTCTTAGGAATTGAATTACTATTCATCCCAAAATTATTTAAATCAGTTCATTGTTGTGTCTACATCAATTTTGATTTTTGAGAACTGATTAGAGGATTATTTTTTCCAAAACTGATTTGTATTTGTTTCTGACAAGAACTTAAGGTCATCGGTGTGGAGGCATACTAAAAATAACATACTTGGACAGCTTTTTTGAACCACACAAATTATATGAATTTAGTGTAATAACACAGGTTATAGATGGTTTGTGTTGACAGTTTCTCATGGTATATATATTTTTTCATTTCTTTCTTCATTTCATAGTCAGTCCCAAAGATAGCATTCCAGTGATCCACTGATGGTTGGGGAAGAGCGAACAAGAGGTTATATAAGCAGTTAATTCGAATTTATTGAGGAATCAGTTTTTGGAATGGTAAAGTCTTGGGGTTTCCTGTTAGTTTTTTGACTATGGATGGGTCCTGAGTTTTTTCTGCTAGCCTGCAAGGCTTGAGACATTGTGAAAAATTATCCATGAGTTCACTATATTTGACAAATGATTTCAAGGTGAACATCAGCTTCACAGTTTATTTTATATCTCTGAGTTATACCTTTCATTTAGATTTGGGCCTAGATATCCCTTACTTTTTTTGCCAGTTCATAGATGCATTTAAAAAGTTCTTTCTTGTGGTGCCTGGATGGTTCAGTCATTAAGCATCTGCTCTGCTTTCAGCTCAGGTCATGATCTCAGAGTCCTGGTATGGAGCCCAGCATGGGGCTCTCTGCTCAGCGGGAAGCCTGCTTCTCTTTCTCCCACTCCCCCTGCTTGTGTTCCCTCTCTCACTGTGTCTCTCTCCGTCAAATAAATAAACAAAATATTTTTAAAAATTATTTCTTAACATTTCATTTTGCATTTATGTCTGTTTTCAACAGTAATCTGAACCATACTGCTATAGACAGAGATACTATGTCTAACACAGTATACAGATTTTTGTGCAGATTATATCTTATCTTTCATCTGTTTCACCTACACAGCATCTGATTAACGATAAAATGTAATTTTTTTTGCTAATGTTTACTGAATTTTAAAATCCCTTAATATTACTGTGTAATGACTATGTGTAGCAGCAGTGTACTAGACTCCAGAATACAACATAACCATCCTCATGAAATGTCAATCTAGTGAGAAAAACCCACCTTCTGTGCAGGGAAATACAATAAAGGAAATATTAGTTTGTATCTATTTTAGATAGTGATTTAGCTAATGCATTAACTATTTAAAGTTTCTGCCTTCTCTCAGGAAATATTGTACTGTAACCTATATAATATATAAAGTATAAGTTAAAAATACACAAAAATAAGCATAGTAGATGACTGCTTTCAGCTCAGGTCATGACCGCAGCATCCTGGCCGGCCCTGGGATGAGCCCCACATCTGGTTCCCTACTTAGCAGGGAGTCTGCTTCTCCTTCTTCCACTCCCTCTCGGTGTTGGTGTGCAGTCTCTCTCTCTCAAATAAATAAATAAATAAATAATTTTTTTTAAGTGATCACAGTAGGAACTCTGCTAAAATAAATCCCATATCTTTATCATGGTCTCTGGGGGCTCTACCTGTTCTGTCCCTGTCCATCTTTAAAACAGTGTCCCCTTGACTGCTCTATATTCCTCCCCTAACATTCTTCATGTGGATCCTGGCAACAAATACATTCTTTCCGAACATGGAGACTTTACACATACTTTCTATACCACCTGGGCTCTTTCCACTCAAGTCTTCACATGGATCATTACATACTCCCTACTCAGGCAACATCTCCCCAGAGAGGGATTTTGAACCATTCTCATTAAGGTAGGGATTTTCTCCATTATCACTTATCATCTTAGCCTAAACAGTATTTAAGAGGAACTGTAACTATTCTATGCATTTTAATTGTTCAGTTACAAATGTCTTTCTCAGAGAAGTGTTTCATTTTTTATCTCTATAATGTCATTCACTAGTGATAGCACAAAGGTGCTCAATAAATATTTGTTGCAAGGAGTATTGAATGTAACACTGCATTATGTTCACAAAATGACCAAGTTCTTGATAACCAAACAGGAGGGACAAAGAAGTATATGTGAAATGGAAATCTGTACAGTACAAGGAAAGAATTTAAATAAATATTATAAATATCCCCACAAACAGAAGATAATTTATATTTGTCAAAATACAAAGAGAGATAATACCAGGGACTATAAAAATTATTTCTAGTTTGTTTTTCTCTTTTTGCTTTGTTCTTTCGTTTTGTTTCTTAAATTCCATATGTGAGTGAAATCATGGTATTTATCTTTCTCTGACTGACTTATTTCACTTAGCATTATACTCTCTAGATCCATCTTTATTGTTGCAAATGGTGAGAGTTCATTCTTTTGCTGGTACAGCCATTGTGGAAAACAGTATGAAAGTTCCTCAAGAAGTTAAAAATAGAGCTACACTATGATCCAGCATTTGTACTATTGGGTATTTACCAAAGAACACAAAAACACTAATTCAAAGTGATACATGCACCCTTATGTTTATAGCAGCATTATTTACAATACCCAAATTATGGAAGCATCCCAAGTGTCTATTGGTTGATGCCATCCAAGTGTCCATCGACTGATAAATGGATAAAGAAGATGTGGGAGATATATATATATATATATATATATATCACTCAGCCATAGAAAAGAATGAAAAAGAATGAAATCTTGACTCTTGCAATGACATGGTTGGATCTAGAGAGTATAATGTTAAGCAAAATAAGCCAGTCAGAGAAAGAGAAATACCATATGATTTCACTTATATGTGGAATTTAAGAAACAAAACAAATGAGCAAAGTGAAAGAAAGAGAGAGAGAGAGAGAGCAGGAAAAACAGTCTTAATTATAGGGGAAAACTGATGGTTACCAGAGGGGAGGTAGGTGGGAAATGGATTAAGTAGGGCATGGGAATTAAGGAGTGCACTTGCTGTGATGAGCATCAGGTGATATATAGAAGTGTTGAATCACTATATTGTACATCTGAAGCTAATATTACACTGTATGTTGACTAAGTGGAATTAATATAAAAACTTTAAAAAATTAAGAACAGAATTACCATGTGATCCAGTAATTCAACTACTGGGTATTTATCTAAAGAATATGAAAACACTAATTCGAGAAGATATATGCATCCCTATGTTTATTGCAGCATTATTTACAACAGCCAAATTATTTCCAGTTTGTGATGAGAGTGCAGTGTTGCTAGGACTAATAGGAAGAAATTCCAAAGGGCCTCACTTCAAATACCTGTTTTGAGCGGGTGGGGACAACAGAGACAAAACCAAAAACAGAAAGGTTTGATGGCCAAATGATAAGAGATGTATTTATCTTACATTAGAGTCTGCTGGAGCGCCTGGGTGGCTCAGTGGGTTAAGCCTCTGCCTTTGGCTCAGGTCATGATCTCANGAAAGGTTTGATGGCCAAATGATAAGAGATGTATTTATCTTACATTAGAGTCTGCTGGGGCGCCTGGGTGGCTCAGTGGTTTAAGCCTCTGCCTTTGGCTCAGGTCATGATCTCAAGGTCCTGGGACGGAGCCCTGCATCAGGCTCTCTGCTCACCAGGGAGCCTGCTTCCCCCTCTCCCTCTGCCTGCCTCTCTGCCTATTTGTGATCTCTCTCTCTCTCTCACTCTGTCAAATAAATAAATTAAAAGTCTTTAAAAAAAAAAAAAAAGAACAGAGTCTGCTACCACAGATAGAGAGGTCATACTGAGTCAGCCCTTAACTCCTGGCCAATCAGAATCTTTCATTTTCTCTTTGATTCCATTTTCTAAAGAGTGAAGCTGAAATATTGAGATAGTCATTAATGAACTGAAAACGAGAAGTTTATGTATGGAAAAGCATAGTGCAATTTATTAAATAATTATAGTTCACCCTTGAAGAACACGGGAGTTAGAGATGCCCAAAGTGAAAAATCCACATCTCACTTCCGACTCCCCCAAAATTTAACAACGATGTTCTATATGAGTGTTTTTGTGATTTGTTCCTCATAACTGACTACCTGGACTTGCAAGTGCACAGGCAGGCTAAGGAATGTTGTTTGTGAGACTCATGCTGTGCTAGTAACCTTGGGAGCTTGGCTGTTTGCAGTATATTATCTGGCTTCCAAGTCAGAGCTGGCCCTTCTGGTCTGAACGCCAAGGGTGACAAATCTTGTCTCATGCCCCCTCCCGCTCCAGGCTGGGCTGGCATCCCCTGAATGAAATCTGGAAGGGGAGGCAGACACACATAGGCCAGGCTCTTTGAAAATATAGAAACATGATGACATGGAAATGCAGCTCAAGGGCGCCTGGGTGGCTCAGTGGGTTAAAGCCTCTGCTTTCGGCTCAGGTCATGATCTCAGGGTCCTNGACGCCAAGGGTGACAAATCTTGTCTCATGCCCCCTCCCGCTCCAGGCTGGGCTGGCGTCCCCTGAATGAAATCTGGGAGGGGAGGCAGACACACATAGGTAAGGCTCTTTGAAAATATAGAAACATGATGACATGGAAATGCAGCTCAATCCAAACTGCACGTAAGCAAACAAAGTTTTAATTTCAAACCCTGTTATTTGTCCTATAAATATGGCTATGGGGGTGGTCAGTTGGAAGTCTCACGTGAGGGAGAGGATGCTCTGCCCAGGTTTCTCAATCAGGACTCCAGCCTGGTTGTTCCCATGGGGCTTCTCTAGATGATGAGGTCAGATTTTTTTAAGTACCTAGTTTGATGTAACTTTGCTTTATTCTCATTCATTGATCACTGTTATATCATTTAAGTGTAGATTCCCTTCCTCTTCTGTTTCTATTAGGTTTCAAAAATAATAATTTTTCTTTCCTTTTCAAAACTGAAACACAGCTGTTGTGACTCTTTTGTGCACAACATAGTAATAGCTTTCTAATGACTGAAAGCCTTACTGATAATGTAAACAGTCAATTAATATATGTTTTGGCATGCTTTATGAATTATCTCCTGTGTTCTTACAATAAACGAAACTAGAAAAGATATTAAGAAAATCAGAATACAAGTGTTCTACTATAAAAAATCTACATATAAGTCAACCTGCACAGTTCAAACCCATGTTGTACAAGGATCAACTGTATAATTGATCTTCACACTTACTTGTCTCTTCACCAAAATGACTACCTTAGCCCCCAAACTTTGGAGTCCCTTATCTCAGCACAGGATAGAATTCCAAGGGAGCTGGCCTCAAGTACAGTTTCAAACAGTTACAAAAACGGCAAAAACCAACATCAGAGCAAGATAAAGGACTAATCTTTATCATCTGGATCAATCAGCTTCAAATTCTAAGGGTTCAGATCTCTGCGAAACAAAGAAAAGAAAAAAAAATAAGATATACCTCCCTTATTTGGGAGGAAATAGCAAGCCTGGAAAAAATGAGTACTACCATAAAGTCAAAGCAAACGTTTTGTAAGAGTGAAAGTTATATTGCCCATAAAGATATTTTGCAATATGATTTGGTACACTTATAGGTGTTGAACAAGATAATATAGTTTTATTTTTCCTTGCTCTTCCCCTTCTTAATGCAACTAAACACCTTGGAATTATTACACTAACAATGAAGGATTCTGAAAGAGCTCAGACCACCTTGGAACCCAGGACATGAGAAAGTACAATGAAGTGAGTTCCTTGGATTCTCTCTTTCTCTCTGATATACATTTGAACCAGGCAGTGGAGGAGACCGTAACACCAAACCACCACAAGGCAGAGTGAAAAGCCTATAAAACAGGCAATGCACAAAACTAACCTGCCCTTCCTGGTTAAAGGACCTGAAAAGCAGAAGTCCAACAGAGACCTAGCGGAGAGCCCTAACTCTGACTTATCAGCTGGCTGCTGCTAATGATCTGATCCACTGGTAGTAGTAATAGCAAAGGTAATCCTCTCTAGCCCTGCTCCATATTCTGGCACCGCTGGGTATCTGACCTGCCTATAGCAGAGGTTGTAGTGAAGACTGGCCATCCCAGGCCAAGTTTCAAAACCTAAACTCAATGAGTGGACCTAAAGGGATTTATTAGCAGCTGTGGCAACAAAGTTCTCCTGGGTCACCCAAGACCCAGCTCATCAACTGGGGTGCCAGCAGGCAGCCCGATTCTTTTGACAGTGGCAATAGCAGCAAAATTCTGCATTTCCTTGCTGTCTACACTGTAGCATAGACACACCAGCCCAGAAGCTTTGTCTACCTCTCTCAAATGTTGCTCAATGACAGAAGGAAGCCCAGGAAATTTCCTTCTGTCTCTACAGGTGACACCAGCAGGGATGGAACAGGAATCCCAGAAGCACCAGACAAATGAAGCAGAGCATATCAGCACTGTCATAGGAGGAACCTAAACAGTCACTGTAACGATAGCCTATAAAACTGGTCAGACCTACATGCTGAAACTAAACAAGGCAAACTGATGATTCAGATAGGATGGAGATTCTCCTAATAGAAGAATACAGATATCCAAGGTACAACTGAAAATCACTATCCTATGAAGAGCAAAGAAAACCTCAATTTGAGTGAGGACCATAAACTGGCAGGAATACCAAGAATAATGTGAGTACTGTTTGATAAGGATTTGATAAGGCTTTAGAATCAGCCACCATAAAAAATGCATCAGCAATTAAGTACACATTTTCTTTAACCTAATGAAGAAGGAGAAAACTGCACCAAATAAAAACAAGTTAGAAAACAGAAACAAAGGAGTTTCTACTTCCAGGAAAATGGGGTATTTGTTTTTCTATTTCTTCTCTAAGTATAATGACAAATGGTGGGCATTCCATATAAAAGCAACATGAGAACACTGAAAATTGGAGAAAAGTGTGTGGGTCAGATAGGGTTCATGTGCCCTGAAAAACAACATGGTAGTTAAGTTCCAGAAATTTCTTGTTGCCTCATATACAGGCAAATCTCAGAGAGAGTGCAAGTTCAACCAGCACAGTAAAGTGAGTATCACAATAAATTGGTTTTTCAACCATCAAATCAATTGGTTTTCCAGCACATATAAAAGTTATGTTTATTTTTTATTTTTTTAAAGATTTTATTTATTTATTTGACAGAGAGAGAGAGAGCACAGGTAGGCAGAGCAGCCGGCAGAGGGAGAGGGAGAAGCAGGCTCTCTGCCGAGCAGTGAGCCCAATGTGTGACTTGATCCCAGGACCCTGGGATCTTGACCTGAGCTGAAGGCAGCGGCTTAACCAACTGAGCCACCCAGGTGCCCTAAAAGTTATGTTTAAACTATACTGTAGTTTATTAAGTGTGAAATAATATTGTGTCTAAAAAATTATATGCATATCTTAAAAAAATGCTTTATTGCTCAAAAATGCTAACCATCATCTGAACTTCCACCAAGTTGTAATCTTTTTGCCAATGGAAGGGCTTGGCTCATTGTTGATGGCTGCTGACAGATCAGGTTGGTAGTCAATGAAGGTTTGGGAGGCTATTGTAATTTCTTAAAATAAGACACTGAAGTTTGCCTCATTGATTACCTTTTCCCTTCACAAATTAACTCTTCCTTCTCTCTTTCCTTTCACAACCCTTCTTTCTGTAGATCTGATGTTGTTTGATAGCATTTTACCTACAGGAGAACTTTGTTCAAAACTGGAGCCAATCCTCTCAACCCTGCCGCTGCTTTATCAATTAAGCATATGTAAAACTGAGGGTTACTGGGGGGTGGGGGGGAAGGGATAGGGTGGATGGGTTATGGACACTGGGGAGGATTTGTGCTATGGTGAGTGCTGTGAAAGGTATAAGCCTGATGATTCACAGACCTATACCCCTGGGGCAAATAATAATAATAAGTGTATGCAGTATTATAAATCCTTGTTGTCATTTCAGCAACCTTCACAGCATCTTCACTAGGAGTAAATTCTATCTCAAGAAACCACTTTCTTTGCTCATCTGTAAGAAGCAACTCCTCATCTATTCAAGTTTTATCATGAGATTTGCAGTGATCTGATCGCATAGTCAGGCTCCACTACTACTCTTGCTATTTCTCTCACATCTGCAGTTACTCCCTCCACTGAAGTATTGAACCCCTCAAAATCACCCATGAGGGTTGGAAGCAACTTTTTCCAACTCCTGTTAATGTTGATATTTTGACCAATTCCCATGAATCATGAGTGTTCTTAATGATACCTAGATTGGTGAATCTTTTCCAGAAGGTTTTCAATGTCCTTTCCCCTGATCCATCAGAGGAGTTACTATCTATGGAAGCTATAGCCTTATAAAATGTATTTCTTCAATAATAAGACTTGAAAGTAAAAATGACTCCTCAATCCAGAATGGGTTGTGTTACAAAATGGCTGTTGTGTTAGTAGGCATGAAAACAACATTAATCTTGTTGTCCATCTCCATCAGAGCTCTTCAGTGACCAGGTTCATTGCCAATGAGCAGTAACATTTTGAAAGGAATCCTTTTTGCTGAGCAGTAGGTCTCAACAGCGTGCTTAAAATATTCAAAAAGCTATGCTAAAAACAGACGTGTTGTCAACCAAGCTCTGTTGCTCCATTTATAAAGCAAAGACAGAGTAGATTTAGCATAATTATTAAGAGCTCTAGGATTTGGGGAATGGAAATGAACATTGGCTTCAACTTAAAGTCAGCAGCTGCATTAGCCCCTAAAAAGAGACACAGTCTGCCTTTGAGGTTTTGAAGTCAAGCATTGATCTTTCCTCTCTAGCCATGAAAGTCCCAGATGGCATCTTCTTCCAATAGATTGTTTTGTCTACATTGAAAATCTGTTGTTTAGTGTAGCCACCTTGATTACTTATCTTAGCTGATCTGGAAAACTTGCTGCAGCTTCCATATCAACACTTCTTCACCTTGTAGTTTTCTACAGCTTTCTCATCTCTCAGCCTTCATAGAATCGAAGACAGTTGGGACCTAATTCTGGATTAGACTTTGGCTTAAAGGAATGGTGTGGCTGGCTTGCTTTTCTAGAATTATTTTTTCTTTTTTAGGGGAAATTTTATTTGTTTATTTGAGAGAGGGAATACAAGTAGGGGGAGTGAGAGAGGGAGAAGTAGGCTTCCCACTGAGCAGGGAGCCCTATGAGGCACGTGACCCCAGGACCATGGGATCATGACCTGAGCCAAAGGCAGATGCTCAACTGCTTAACCGCTTAACCAACTGAGCCACCCAGGCGTCCCTGCTTTCCTATCATTAGTATGTTCACTGGACTAGCAACTTTAAGTTCCTTCGAAAACTTCTACTTCATATTCACAACTTGGCTAACTGGCATAAGAGGCATAGCTTTCAGGCCATCTCAGTTTTCAACACACACTTCTCACTAAACTTAATAAGATCTAGCTTTGGATTTAAAGTGAGAGGTGTGCAACTTTTCCTTTCACTTGAACACTTAGAAGTTACTGTAGGGTTGTTAACTGGCTTACTTTCAACATTGTTGTGTCCCAGGGAATAGGGAAGCCTGAGAAGAGGGAGAGAGATGGAGAAATGGCAAGTCAGTGGAGCACCCAGAACACACACAAATTTTATCAGTGAAATTCATTGTTGTATGTGGGTGCAGTTTGTGGTCCTCACAAATTACAATAGTAACATCAAAGGTCACTGATCACAGATCTCCATAACAAATATAATAATAATAGTAAAAAATTTTGAAATATTGTGAGAATTACCAAAATGTGACACAGAGACACAAGGTGAGCAAATACTGTTGGAAACATGGCATCAACAGACTTGCATGAGGCAGGGTCGCAACAAACCTTCAGTTTATTAAAAAAGAAAAAGCACTAATTGTGAAGTACAATAAAGTGAAGCACAATTAAACAAAGTATGCCTGGACCCCAGAATGGATGCTGGAGTATCCAGCAACCTGTAAATGCTAATATGTACAGTAAAATCTCCCCAGAAAGCCTGACCTGTATAGCCAAAAACAAACAAACAAACCACACAGGTCAGAAACATCCTAGCAAGACAGAAAATTTTCAGAAAATAATAGTCAAATCTCACAGAATAGAACTGTAGCCCCACATCTATCCATGTCAGCAAATGCTGAGTGGGGAGTCTAAATTGTTCACTTTCACAAGGCTGTAATGAGATTCCTGAATCCATCCAGTGGAACCAAGTCAAAAGAAAAGAAGCTAAGAGAAAAATTTAACCTATAGCATATTTCTACCTAACATCCAAAATCTCTAGGTTTCAATTAAATAACACTCATTAAACCAAGAACCAAGAAGATCTCAAACTGAATAAAAAAAAACAACACAATCCAGAGATGCCAACAACATGATGACAGAAATAGGAGAATTGTCTGACACATATTTTCAAGTGGTCTTCATAAACCTGCTTCAATGATCATGCTTGAAGTAAATGAAAAAAATAAAGGCTCCCAGCAAAGAACTAGAAAATGCAAAGAAGAAACCAATGGAAACTTAAGAACTAAAAAGTATAATAACCAAAAATTTGAAACCAACAACTCTCAATGTATAGGTGCAGAAACGGAAGACAGAGGAATTAGTAAAATTAAAAATAAAAATCATTTAATCTGAATAACAAAAGAAAATAGTTAAAAAATAAATAGCATGTAAGAAACAGTGAAAATATAACTAAAGTCATGTCACTAAAGTTGAAAAGGAGAAATAGAATAAAGCACCAATAAAGTAATAGAATAAACTTCCCAAATTTAGTAAAAAAACAAAAGAAAACAAAACAAAAAAACATAAATCTACGGTCCAAGAATTTCAGCGAATGCCCAAACAGATGAACCTAGAGAAACACAAACCAAGGCACATCATAGTCAAGCTTCTGAAAAATAAAAACAAAGAAAATACCTGAAAATCAGTGAAAGAGACATTTACCTCTAAGGGAAAAAACATGAAATGTCAACAGATTTCTAAAAATACATCCTTCTTGAGATCAGAAGGAAGGGGCAGAACACTTTCCAAGTGCTGGGGGAAACAAAGAAACAAAGACCCTACGAACTCAGAGTCCTATAGTGAGTGAAAACATCCTTCAGAAGTGAAGAGGGAATCAACACATTCACAGATGATGGAAAACTAAGAGAATTTACCACTTACCTACTTTCAAATGATGGCTAGAGGAATTTATCAAAACAATGACTTGTATATTCTTCAGGATTAAATTAATGAGGGGGAACAGAATGATATAAACAGAAATACACACCTACATGTTAAAAACTATAAAGTACCCTATGTTAAATGTAAATACATCATAGATTCACACATTTATAGTCACTAGAAAGAAATGGTCCACCCAGGCTCAATTCGACTAATTATTGATATTAACGAAATAGCATCTTTCAAGAATTTTATTTTGATATAATTATTTTCCATAGGAAATAAAAAAGAAAACCTATTTCAACATGCTGACATAACTCATATTGCTCTCTGTTGATTTTAGAAAGACTTAATTCCACAAAAAAAACCTCACAAAAAACCTTAAATTTCCCAGGAGTTAAGCCTGACAATTTGTAATGACATAAACTCCATTTAACTTGACCTGAATCTGAAATTCAGTAAACAAAAAGACCTAATCTAATGTTTTAAGAAAAGCAAGTGTTATGAAAGTGGATTAATTCTGATGACTAAAGTATTTTACTTATCAATTGACTGAGAGAATTGAATAGTCAATAGAATGCAGGCAATTCAAAGCTCACTCAACCCTAAACCTGAGGGACCGATTTTAGGAGTAACTATGTTATTCAGTTTGAATGCTCATTCAGTCCTTGATCGCTCTGCTGAGGATGAGAAGTAGTTGCTAAACACTGCGATATGGTGGTTTATTGTTATTATGTTTAGAATTATTCAATGACTTGCCACTGAATTGGTTCCAGTGACTTCTTTCTTAGGAGGTTTATTGTTGAGGTGCCTGGGTGGCTCAGTCATTGAGCAATGGAGGCCCACATTGAGCTCCACATGGGGCTCCCTGCTCAGTGGGAAGCCTGCTTCTCCCTCTCCCACTCCCCCTGCTTGTGTTCTCTCCCTCTCTCTCTCTCTGTCAAATAAATAAAATCTTATAAAAAATAACTTACATTACAATCTTGAATCTCCTACATAATACCATAAACTGAAAATGCTATCACTCAAATCATCTCTCCCTAATTTACATCACATGTAAACATCTACACACCCAGAGCTACAACTTTTCCACCAGAATATAGTATATACAGATTTTTTTCAGAATTTCATAAATCACTAAATATTTGGATTTATCTATGTGGGTCATTTATTCTTGGTTCACTGTTTTCCTCACTTTCAGAAACTAATTCCTTATTTCTGAAGTCCAACTTTAAAAAATCCTCTAAGGAAGTTCTGTCACTAGTACAGAATCCCAGGGTTAATCTGAAAATGCAACTGTTCTGGTTCTGTATTTTCTGGGTGTGCTGTTCTCCTTTATAGTTAAGTTTTGATATAAATTACACACACTGTTACAGATACTGAGTAAAATGAACTCATTAAAACTGAGAACTTCTGCTTATAAAAATATACCATAAATCCAAAAGGTAAATTAAAAAAATTCAGAAGACATTTCTAAAATATTTAATCTTTGAAGCAGTGCTCAAAAAAATCAATAAATAGAAAAACAACTTAATGGAGAAGATGGGCAAAATATATCACCAGGTATTTCACAGAGGAGATAACATAAGTGTCTCTAATACTATGAAAAATCTGTTTGACCGCTAAATAATTAGTGATAAAGAAATTTAAATCACTCCATAAGTATGTTAGAATCAATATGTTGACAAGATTTTAAAAATTTATCAATTGCAAGTTTTGTTAGATTGTTCACCAAATGACAATCTGAAATTGCAGATAGAGCATAAACTGATATAATTACGTTGGAGAACCATTTACTTTACTGGTACTTGTCAGTTTTCCTGTAAATTAAGATCCAGCTATTCAACTCTGAATATGCTTCCTAAACATATTCCTTAAAGTTGTATACAAGGATGACCAAAGAAACAATAACCAAAGCAGTCATCATAACAACTATAATTGCAAAAAGCCTAAAAGAAAACTCAGATATCTTGGGACAAAATTTAGCTGCACGTGGTGATGTTAATTAAGGTTAAAAAAAATAGTATTGAGAGTACAAACCAAGTTGCTAATAAGTCATGTGGTACATTTTCATTGAATTTTGAAAATGTAATTTTACACAGTATAAGGTTTAGGTATGCTTATACGTATGATAAAAATATACAGCAAGACAAATGTATGATAAACAGAAATTCCAGGTAATTAACTGGAGGGGCGGAGGGGCTATAATTTGGGAGGATTATACATAAAAGATTTATTTAATGCTCTTTTTTTTTTAACTGGGGATGTATGGGATCATTTTATAATTTTAAGTACATATATTCTCTTCTATAAGTTTGAAATATTTCATGATTTAAATATTATTTAAAATAATAAATTTCTCTTTATTTTAACCTCACACTCACATGGTTTATAAGACTCCAGACAAACCCCTTGAATATGCCTGAAGAGATATCCCAGTCATATATTAGAACCTACTATTATAAAACAAAACAAAAAATAACATGCTACTTATTGGTGCATAAACAGGAAAGTTGAAGGTCCTCTTTTATTCTTTCAGAAATACTTTATAGTTTTCATTGTACAGATACTGCATGTCACTTACCATGTTTATCCCTACATATGTCACTCTTGCCATTTTCACAATTTTTTATTTCACCATTTCAGTTTCTGTTTGATGTTAGTGTGAGGAAATAGACTGACTTCAGTATGTTTATACTGTATCATGCAAACATGTTAGAATGCTTCTTAGTTCTACGAGCATTTTGTAGATTTCACTCGATTTTCTTTTATGTAGACATTTTGTCTTTGAATAAAGACTGTTTTACTTCCTCCTTTTTCATCTGGATGCCTTTTTCTTAATTTGGCTACAGTATAATGTTGAAGAGATATGATGAGATCGGTCACTTTTTTTGCATAATGTTAAAGGAAGTGGTGTCATTCACCATTAAGTATGATGTAAACTCCAGGTTTTTCTTAGATTCCTTTATCAAACTGAGAGAGTTTCCTTCTGTTCCTACTTTGCTTAGGTTTTTCTTTTCTAGATGGAAAGGATGTTGGATTTTGTCAAAAGTTTTTTCTGCATTTATTGAGATAATATGATTTTCCTTTTTAGTTTTTTAATGTGTAATGATCTTGATTGGTTATAAACATTAAAACAACCATGCATGCATTGGTGGGATAAATTCATTTGGCCACAATATATCATCTATTTATATCATTTGCTTTTGCTTTTAAAAAGATTAATATGAACATGATATATTTATTTTAACTTTTGTCTATCTGAAAACATCTTATGAATCTTATGAGTTGGTGTAAGTATGTGTTTATTACCAAGCATTTATATGAATAGTTTCCTATTGAAGATTTTGGGAAATATAAGTGTCACGATTGATGCTTGCACATATGAAATCAATAGCTAAGACCCCATCTTGGTAGTGATGAAGCAATGCCAATGGATCACTTCAAGGATAAGTGTGAATAGAGAAAACTGAATTATGGAAAATTTAATAATCTAAGACTCAAATTTGGTTATAGAAATTAAGTTCCACTTTTATGTAACCAAACACATGGTTTAAAGACAATTATTATAGAACAATTTATCTATATATATTAACTCTATTGATTATATTAGCAAATTGTCTCATTAGTCAAATGGAATTACCATGGAACAGCACTATGTTGTGAGGTTAAAACTGGGAGGCATGTATAGGACATATAGATACTAACTTTGTAAGTTTGATCCCATATAGAAGTTTTCAGCATTTTATGTTTTCCATGTAAAATGATTCCTTCCTTTTTAAGTAATACAGACATTTAACAATTTCTGAAGACCAATAACATGATAATCAAGGGAAAAGAGAGTAAGACTTTCTCCTTACATGTAATGCAGTCCTGAAAAAAATGCAAGCAAATCTAAAGATTAATAAGGTATATACTCTGATATCACACTGTGGGAAAAGGAAATAAACAGAAATGACAGTTAAATTGAAAACCAATGAAGCCCTGGGGGGTAAGTGGGTCAGGAAGAGTCATGCTTCTGGTAAAGAGAACAGCTTGAGATAGATTTACTTGAGAGATGACAAGCTATATTTGTGGAATTAAAATAAACATACTGCTTATGGAATTAAAATAAAATTTTAAAAAGATTTTATTTATTTCAATGAGAGAGAGAGAGAGCGCATCAGCCGGGGGGAGGGGTGGAGGAGAAGCAGACTCCCCTCTGAGCAGGGAGCTGGACACCAGACTCAATCCTAGCACCTGGGGATCACGACCTGAGCTGAAACAGACACTTAACCGACCAAATCACCCAGGCGCTCAAAATAAATTTTCTTAGATTGAAAAACAAAAACAAAAACTGGAGTTTCAAAAATTTTGTGTGTATAGTGCAATGCTATCATTTATCTGGAATAATTGAAGTTTAAATTGAATATACTACTATCATACTAGTCTATTAGTTGACTTTAAAAACTATTTCATATCCTCCAATCACGACTCTATACATATTCACAACAACAATAACAAAAATGATTCAGGTTACCTATTATATACATAATACTTCTCTTTTGTCTTGGCCCGGGGCAGTCTACCTGTCAACTGAAGCTTATTTTATGCCCATGCTGCATAGTCTACAGAGTTTTCCTTTGTCACTGCCATGACCATACAAATGTAAATCATACATATTTGTCTACACTTGGTGGCAAATTGTCCACGGTTTTTGCTTAAACAATTTTTTAAGGTATTATTTATTTATGTGTCAGAGAGAGAAAGAGAGCACATGAGGAGTGGGAGAGGAAGGCAGAGGGAGAAGCAGGCTCCCCGCAAAACAAGGAGCCCAATGCAGGACTCGATCCCAGGACCCTGGGATCATGACTTGAGCTGAAGGTAGAAGCTTAACGGACTGAACCACCCAGGCGCCCCTAAACAATGTTTAGAAATATCAGCAAAGACAAGGAGGCAGAGCATTGAATGGAGAGGTTATGTAGAAGGTTGAATTTGGAACTAGTTAAAAAAAAAAATTCTGGCATAAGGGGAATGAGAAGCCACAGAGTTCCTTCATGAAAAGGAAGCTTCCCTATATTCTGTTTACCTGAAAATACTTTAAAAATATTATTTTGAGATTCTTACCTTAAATAATCTGCTTTCGAATTCCAAATTTGCTGGAGGATGTTTATGATAGAAAATATTTACTTCAGAAGGACTATTTTCAAGTGGCTTTTAGGTGTTCTAGTTAGTTTGAAAATAAATTAGAAGGTTAAATAGCTGTGCTTTGTAAGACAATTTTTCTTAGTGGCGTCCGGCTAGCTCAGTTGGTAGAGCCTGCGACTTTTGATCTTGGGGTCATGAGGTAAAGCCTCATGTGTAGCATAGAGCTTACTTAATTGAAAAAAAAATAAAAAGACTATAAAAAAAGTGTGTATAAGATTTTTTTTCTATGGTGTTGAACAACTTATTCTTTGGAGCTTGCTGGAACAAATAGTGGCGTTGAAAATCTCAGAGCAGAACATGTCCAACAGGGTCTCCTTTTCATGTTCCAAGGAAATGGAAATGATTTCTTTGGCCTGCGTACCAGCATATATCACTATTTGGTGTAATGATATCAGCGAGAAGTACAGCAACAACAAACATAATGAACAATAATCATACTCCTCTCTCTACATGGAAGGCAGGGTCCTAAGTGTTTCACATGTTTTTAACTGATCCTCATAAAAATGCCACAAAGATGGATTATTTCTATCTCTATAGCTGAGGAGTTGGAAGTTAAGCAACTTAAAACCACAGAAATTAAAAGTGGTGAAAGTGGGATTCCAAGCCTGTTAGTTTGGCCTCATAGTACATTTTATTATGTGTCACACAAAGCACTTTTAATACATTTTATGTCATACAACACAAGTGGCCACTCATACATAGAGCTTTTCTAAAAGAGAACAGAAATAAATGCTGAGGGAAAGGAAAATTGAGAGATAAAGGTGAATGTGAGCAAAGAAAAACCAAGTACTTCATATTACAAGTTGCTAGATAATGTGAACATGGACAAGTTACTTACTCTCTGAGCCCGTTTACTTTTCCTTTAATTAATGATAGTGCCTACCCTGAAAAGCTCGTATGCATCTTGAAATAATATTCATCAAATACCTAGTATGGCATCTGACACGTTAAGCATATACTACGCCTCATAGGATCACAATCAAATAGGGTTGGACAGTTTGTATTTGTATGTGAGAGAGAAGTGTGTCTATGAAGATGTCTATTCAAATAAAACTATAGCCAGGACATATAACAATCAAATGCACACATTTTTATATGAAAAATAAAGCGACATGGTTTGTTTACTTGTTTTGTGTTGTTTTCAAATTCTTTTATCATCGGATGCTTGTAACACGCTGAATCAGCAAAATGTAGTACAGTGTGTGCTACTAGATGACCTGGGCTGATTATTGGATGAATAAGTTATGAATTTTATATAAACTCTGTGATCAATCAAATCTGGCAGGTAGTGTTTCTCTAAGGGCTACAAGTGTGGTACACATTTTCAGCTGAAAAGTCAAATTGGAAATATATATACCAAGGAAAGTAAGACGGTTCCTGTCTCCCCCTCCCGAAAAATATGACATCCAGTACTATGAGTGAGTACCTTTTCATTCTCCCCTGTATTAGTATTTTATTTTGGGTGTCAAATAGACTAGTTGAATAATATTAATTCATGGCTTCTTAGGAACGGTTCCTTAGTTTCCTTCTATCACAGGTCCATGTAGATTAAGAGTTAAGAGACATGATAAAGATGCCTTGACCAATGTTGAGGAATGTTTTCAAAACAAGCTATTGAATACATGATATATACCTAGAGAATGATCATCCTGTATTCCACTTATAATTAATCAGCTTATAATATTAGGACTTCTTACAGATATTTTCCTACATCTGTAAGAAATGTGAGTTGAAACAATATTCAAAAATTGTTTTATTCCTTATTGCACAAATATAACCTGCTCAATGGAAGGTTAGAGAGAAGAAGAGCAATTGCTTTCTCATTTGCACATCGTGAAATATAGAAATTAAAAACTATAGTAGTATTAACCTAAAAGAAATAACTGATATTAAGAAAGCAATTAGACTTCCCTCATTGGCTGTATTCATCCCTACATGATGAGATTTTGTTCTGCTGGATCTTAGATGAACAATCTGCTTTCATGAAGTCAGCATCTGGATCAAAACTATGCTCCAGATCCTGATTAATTTCCCTGGAACAGTCAGGTGCAAGTTTATGATGACAATGTTCATTTACACCTAGAAGCCTGTACTTAGAAGTGCCAACAGTTGAAAGTCCTCAGTGAAGCCTTGAATGTGAGAGATCCCAAAGTGCCTTTATTTTTCTTTTAAAGGATTCCGTATCTGGCTTTTAGTTTATAATGAGTGCCTATTGGAAAATATAAGGGAAGAACAGAAACCATCTGTTTGTAACAAGACTAAATGATTCTGACTAATTTATTACAATAACCAGGAATGTTAGAGCCACCAGTGAGACATATGCAGAAGACTTACTTAAGGATTTTGTCAATTATTATCCTAAGAATAGGAGCATATTATAAAGTAAAGGCATTTATAACTCTATAGGGTCATGTTATAAAGTGTGTGTTAAAATTGCTGCCTATTTATAAAGGTATTTTAAACGTGAAAAATAAGATTTTTTACAACTTAATTTATTGACTGTTACTGTGTTATCTTTTCACCTGAGCAGGAATATGTACCTGTTCACCTTGAAATGCATATAAATGCTAAAGTACATTCATTCCACATAGTTTTACATGAATATAATTAAACCTTTTTAATACGATATTTTTATTTTACGTATGTGAGTTCGACAAACTCCAGATCTCTTAGAGTAATGTTGGTCTATTTAAATTTAGTTTTATGTCAAGGTTGGCTACAATGTTAACGAACTTCTTGTTCTCTTGTTAATCATTACTATGAGAACTAAAAATTTCTTAGGTGTAAAAGACATCTTGATATTTACATTATAATGAATTTGGTGTCCACATTAAAATCTTATTTAGAGAAAGACTATTGAAGGCTTTTCTTTTGAGTACTGATTTTTACATCAAGATGAATAATAATTGACTGATGGGCAAAGATGATGTGTAACTATTAAATTGCGATTGTAAAAAAAATAATAAATTGTGACTGTATCTAGAATGACAATATTTAAATTGAAACGGCATCTAGAAGAAATTATCATATTTTTAAAAGTAAGAAATATTTCCTAAAATTATTTCCGAGTATAGCAGAATCAGCACAAAAGCACACATGGTTAAATAGCTACCAGTAAGTTATAGCATTTCCCAGAATTTATAATACTCTTAAAACTACATTAGTAATTATGGCATAATTTAATAAACATATATATTTCTATTTTATGATCACAAATATTTTGTGAAAATAACAAGTTGACACATGGAGTCATGTATGAAATTGAGACAGTCTAAATAACTATGCTTTTTATGAGAAAAATCTCTTTCATATAAAAGAAAATTCTAGCTACATTTCCAGTATAGTTCCATTATAGTTCTTAATATTAGAATAAATACATAAATGTCTTGAGCCAAATTAATAAACTGATTTTTCCCCTTCAGATTCAGTGTGACCTAGATTAATATGCAAAATTTGTATCTTCAAAATATTTTCTTCATTTTCTACCAAGTATCAAAGGTCAATTAGCACATGTTAAGAATAGTATATAAAATATGTATTATAACATAAATAGAAAATATCATGATGAATAAAAGTGTTAGTTGTTAGCCTCACATTTGTTTTACATTTCTTTGCTTATCTTTTTTTTTTAAAGATTTTATTTATTTATTTGACACAGAGAGATTACAAGTAGGCAGAGAGAGAGGGGGAAGCAGGTTCCCTGCCGAGCAGAGAGCCCGATGCAGGGCTCCATCCCAGGACCCTGAGATCATGACCTGAGCTGAAGGCAGAGGCTTTAACCCACTGAGCCACCCAGGTGCCCCTCTTTGCTTATTTGCTTGTTTGTTTGTTTGTTTTTTAAGTAGGTTCCATGCCCCACATGGATTCCAGCATGGGGCTTGAACTCATGACGCAAGATCAAGACTTGAGCTGACATCAGAAATGCAATCAACACTTAACCAACTGAACCATCCAGGCGCCCTTCTTTGTTTATTTTCTTTTTTCTTTTCTTTCTTTTTTTTTTAAGATTTTATTTATTTATTTTGACAGAGAGAGATTACAAGTAGGCAGACAGGCAGGCAGAGAGAGAGGAGGAAGCAGGCTCCCTGCAGAGCAGAGAGCCCAATGTGGGCCTCTATCCCAGGACTCTGAGATCATGACCTGAGCCAAAGTCAGAGGCTTTAACCCATTGAGCCACCCAAGTGCCCTCTTTGTTTATTTTCTAATTATTCATTAACACAGCTAAACTCCCTTTTTTGGTTGTTGTTTGTTTTTTGAGCTGGCATTTTTATGTGATAAGTTAGTCTTAATGGGTAGTTTACTTACCAACATTAGAGATTTAATTTCCCCAGGAATTTTGATTTCTCTTATTAATGTTTGTTAAACCCCATGAGCAATCAGAACATGGTAACTTGAAATATAAGAATTAATTATCCAACTTATAAATTCCTTCTAGAATAAGGCAAAAGAGTAGCAACCAATTTTCTCAATACTATATCATCAGGAAAACTAGGGAACTTTAGGGTAGGAGTTTACCGGATGGTATGTCTCTTTATTATACACATGACAGAATTTTATCACTTAAACATTTAAATTGTGAGTTGAACTAGGGCCCCAACCAATGTATATGTTGTCAGCACATGAAGTTTTCCCGCTCATCCAGACTTGATTGGTCATCGGTATATTTATATGGGACTTCTATACATATTAAGAGGAAAAAAGAAATGAAAAAAAAAACAAAAACCTACATCTAAACGGTTTTAGATTTCTGGATAGTAAGCAAAAGGTCATCCAGGAGAGAAAGTAAATAAAATCAAGCCAAAATCGATAATTTCCATTCCATCCATATTTCATTCTCATTCATAAAAGTGTTACCTAAGCTAAACAAGCCTTAGAATGCAGAGATTTCTGCATATCAAATCATGAAACTCTGGTTGCAACTCCCTAAATAATTGAATATATATGTATATATATATTTCATATGTTATATTTTTTTTAATGTTCGCATAAAATTTTCCTTGATAGTCATTCTGGCTGTTTAAATCACATCTCTCCACAATGCACGCACTATATATTTTTATTTGTTAATTTCCTCTGAGTATCTTATATAAAGTGGAACAGTGAACCAAAAACGTAGTGCATTATTCAAGTACATTTCCCACCAAATTCCAAATTAACTATGAAAAAGAATATGTTACTTAGAGAAAGGCATGGTTATGGAGATTTAATATTATTTTAGAAATAATATAGCAAGTACAACTATTTAAAAGAATCAGAACATAATGATAATAAATTGAATTTCAAGTATAGCAAATGTTAAAATAATAATTTTGCAGCCTGATGGCACCTTATTGGAAACAGAAAGTAGTGATAAATTTTTTTTTCCTTCCATCGTATATACGCACTATCCCAATTTGCGTTTTTAGAAAGGATACTGATATACATCTCAGAAAATTTCAGTTTACTTCAAACAGTTTGCTAGATATGATGCTACAAACAAGTTTGTTCATTACTTTTGCAATTTTTAGCACATACATATTTCTATTAAAAGCAAAGTGACATATAATGAAAACAGAGGACTAGCAAAACTATTTACTTGAAAGCCTTTACCCTTGAGTATTAATTATTATTCAAACTTAAATGGATATCTCACAGATTAATTCTATTTAAGTTGTAAATGTCATTGACTTTATGAAGGCAACGTCATATAGAAGTTCTTGCAGAAAGTTTTAATGCATCAGTGTAAATTTATTTATTTTCAAGATGAGGGTAAACTTCTCCCTAAAGATCTTGAAATAAGTTTTGACTTATTACGAAGAAAGGATGGCATAGAAAATGAACTTAAAATACTTGGAGATACTCAGAGAAAAGTAAGTACTGCATGATGCAGACATATGCATAAAGAGATAGAGTCACCAACATGATTATGGATTTGTTTTTCTGATATGGTTTATGGAGAATGTACCTTGAAAGCCAATTTCGAAAGAGAAAAAAAGACTGGCCCAATAAAAAGTTACATGTTACTAGTACTTTAAAATGTATGAAGTTATTCTTACTATACATGTGTTCCTTTGCATATATAAACATTTTTGACAAGCAGGTGCATATTGAAACAGCTATGTAAATTTTGCCCTGTCATAAAACACATACATTTAGAAAAAAATTATTGATTATAAAACCCAACCACATTGATTGAGCTGGAATTAATAATAGAACAGATGTTATGAGTTCTTTACCAAAATTAGTATTTCCAATGTAGCAAAGAATGGCATTCAAGAATTTGTAAAAGCTTTAACATGCTTAATAGCTATAGTGAAATATCTTGTCATCAGCAGTGAACTAATGGTCATTTTATGTTTGAACCTAACATGCTTTAGGCAAAATCCTTGGCAGCTTTATCCTCTTTAAGTTTAATGGCTATTTGTAGCTGGAAGCAAGCCACTACCAATTATCTCAACTCAACAAAATTAACACCTAGCCTTTTAACCTGCCTTATTATTATTATGTTTTTACCTCCATATCTAACCAACTACCTAGTAGCTATGAATCAAATAAAAAAAAATCTTTCAAAGATAGTTCTTAAAAGGAAGATTTAGTCTTTAAATATTTAAGAAGCTTCTCCATTTTCAATAGCAATTATACCTTGTTTTTACATAAAATATTACCATAAATATTATTTCAGTCAGAAAAAAGAAGTGACTTGGGCGCCTGGGTGGCTCAGTGGGTTAAAGCCTCTGCCTTTGGCTCAGGTCATGATCTCAGGGTCCTGGGATCGAGGCCCGCATCGGGCTCCCTGCTCAGCGGGGAGCCTGCTTCCTCCTCTCTCTCTCTGCCTGCCTCTCTGCCTACTTGTGATCTAATCTCTCTCTGTGTCAAATAAATAAATAAAATCTTTAAAAAAAAAAAAAGAAAAAAGTGACTTAAGGTAGTCAACAAAGATATTTTATACACACAAATTCATTACAGTTTTCTCCCATGAAATATATATAAAATTTAAAAGCAAGTACTTCCACCTAAGTGTTTATTAAAGAGAAAACAATATATAAAAATTGTGTTGGGGTGAATTTCTTCAAGGTATATGAAGTTGTTCATATATGGTAGCATATTAATGTGTAAAAAGTATTTAAAAAGCAAATCCTCAACTACTGAGGCAGAGAGAACATTTATTAGTATTACTTGAAAAAAGAAAAACATAAAGGTTTCTATCTGCTAGAGATAATAGTTTCATTATTAGAGATAATCAGCAACCCGCTGCACATTTGCAAAGAAACAAAGTGTATCATATTCTTCTACAGGCCAATCCCAGATCACAAAGCAAAGAAGTGGGAGGAGGAAAAACAAGAAATAAGGAGAATTTAAGAAGTAAGAATTGATAAAAGAACGTTATTACAAGCATGAATTTTTAAATCAGTATAATTATTTATATCATTCTTAGGTCTGTACCTACAACACATTTCACATATTGCATAAGCTTTTACAATGTATTTCCTTTATTATTTTTATAATTATAATCTCTAATTATTAATGAGTTCTGAATAAAATTAAAGATCCTGTTAATTCATTATACTTAATTTTAAATAATTTTTGGACTTAGCATAAATTATATTAACAATAAATTTATCAGATTTTAATATTTGTCAAATTGTATTTTTCAGATATGTTCAGTGTGTTCATGATATTAATGCATTAGAGTTATTTATCACATGTGGGTAAAAATATCAGTGATACATTATTCCTAAATGTATACTTCTTAACAATTTCCTAAAGTTTCTAGTCAGATTACCTATTTCTACTTCAGAGTTTGCATGAAGAAAGATGAAATGAGTTTTACACTATTAATGGCTATAAAATGGACTGTTATATTCTCAGGCGATACTTCTATTTAATGAAATATCAGTAGGAGATAATGTCAATTTGTTAAATAAACTCATTTTGTGATGATGTGTAGGGTATTGACCCAAGGGAAAAATATATTACTGTGGGTTAAGCCATAGGCTTTAGAGTCAAGACAGGCTAATTACTAGCTCTGAAATCTTGAGTAGATCACACAAAATCTTTCAACTTCAGTTTCATCGTGTTTTTTTTTAAGAGTTTTTAAAATGTGTTGTTTTTGCTTAGCATGTGACGTATAAAATGTAATTAATAATAGGTAGGTACAAACCACCACCAAACACAACAGATTATAAAAACATCTAATTTTGTGGGTGATTATAAAATGATAAAGTAAAGAACTCTAGCAGGGTTTTGAATGGAGGTATATGGACCATTAATTCTCCAAATTGGCATCAATCATTGTGGGTCTTAAAAAGTAGAAGTTGTCATGTCCCAACTCAAGAGAATTTAAATTCATAATTCTGAGATGTACAATTTTAAAAAGCTCTCCTATTGACATCGACATGCAAATATCCTTGAGGTTTTTAAAAGTAGAGGATCACTGAACATTTCTTTCTTACAATTGTCTCATTTGAACTTCCTCTTAAGTTTTCTGAATGACCTCATAATATTTATTCTGGAAAATTAAAGAATGAATTCTTTCACTTTTCCTTAAGAAAAGGTTTACACTTGCTCTTCATTTACACTCAATTTTACACTTAGTCAGGCTTAACAAAGAAGGGAAAACCAAATGGATGGTGTGCTGAGTATTTAAGGATCTCACTGTTCTAACTGCATGAAGAGAGGGAGGCATTTTACGGCAGGAAGCCTGAGGACTGAACTGAGGCCTATAATGCTTGCACATTAGTAATAAGCATGACAATTAATAAGAATGACAAGAATATGGGGATAAATTGGGAAAGGCAGGAAAAGCCTAAAATTTTAGTCTTTGAGTTATTTTTAAATGAGGAAAACTTTGAACATTGTAGCTCTCTAGGAAATTAAATAATATCTAAACAAAGTAATTGCTTTCTATAAAAGTTTAACCTACTTAAATTAACAGAAAAAAAATTGGAGATGCATCTAGTGATTACAGCAGGGACTAGTATAGTGGTTTCCATCCTTGGCTTTGCACTGAAATTGCATGTGGTACTTTCAAAAATTACACGTTCCCTAAAACAGATCTATTAATTACTTGAAGTTCAGGATGAACATCAGTATTATTTTGTTTTATGTTATTTTAATTGCTAATACAGTAAAAATAACTTTTGTGTGTGTACCGTCCTATGAATTACGTAACACATGCACAGAAAAAAAAAAACGGTAAACTCATTCCTATTTTCATAGTCTGGTTTTCTCCCCTGACCCGCTTATTACTGTTTATTTTTCCAACACCTTGAGTAACCTTGAGTAACTGTGAAATTCACTATGTCAATGTTTAATTGCTACATTAAATGGGTGAGCAAAGGTAGAATGTGCTTACTTCATCTTAGATGGAACCTCCCCACACCCAGCAGTACCCTTTACACTTTAATATGAAAGCAAGATGGACAAATACATTTCTAGGGCATCAAAATTTATGCCAAATGTGGAATAAATAAGGGAGAACATTAAATTAGGCAATGTTGCCATTCAACAATTTAGTGTTTTTCAAAGGAGGATTTAGCTCCCTGAACCAAAAGCCACACTGGGTATTTGTTTAGAGTGCACGATACCAAGGTAAAAGCTGATACACATAATCAGAATCTCTGAGAACTGGGTCTGGGTATCTCTATATAAAAAAAATACCTAGATAATGCTTATTTATCCTAAAGTTTGCAGACCAAAGAGTTAGCCTAGATTATAGGAAAGATTCTAATCCAAAGTCAGGCTCTATCATCTGCCCATAATTGCATAAATCACATAATCTGTCTGGTTCCATGTGTGAAATTCCATTCAATAAACCAATACTTCTTGCTATGTATTAACACACACTGTAATTCATTATTAGCATAATTATGAATTAGTGTTGATTAGTATTTATTAATATGTTTATGTACTCTTTCTATAGGATACACACAGTTCTAAAATTTGTAATGCCATACTTGAACAAAAGCAAATTATCTTCAGGAACTTATTATATCCTAGAGAGTGAAGTGAAGTAATAAGTATACTAAACCAGAATTCTTTTTTTAGAATGCTAGGACATGATAAATGATATGGAAAAATAAATACAGCAGGGTAAGGGGACTGGGAGAATGTTGTGTGTACTAAGGGGCTGTGCTGTTAAGTAGAGTCCCCAGTATGCAAATATATTATAACAGATTTGGTTGTGGTGAGGAGTAAACCAAAAGGTTATCTAGAAGAAGGGTATTCAAAGTATTCCATAACTCCATGTATATGCCATGCCTCACAAATAGCAAGGGGTGTGTGTGTGTGTGTGTGTAAGAGAGAGAAGAGGATAGGGAGAGATAGAGAGAGAGAAAGAGAGAGAGCAGTAGGAAATGAGCTCATAGAGGAAATAGGATTCACATCATACAAAGCTTTGGGTAAGTTTCACAATCATTTTCAGCAAAATGGAGAGTAGTTGAATAATCAACAAATAGGTTGCCAATCAGATTTATTTTCTTAAAGGATTAATCTGTTTTGCTGAGAATAGAATTTAGTGGACAGCAAAATGGAAATTAGGAGATCCAGTTAGGAGGCTGCTGCACGAACCCAGATTTAATAGTGGTTAGAACAAAAAGAGGCTGATGCAGGCGATAAGATATAGTCAGTTTTTATATGTGTATTTCAAGGGTTAAGCACAAAGATATATATATATTTTTTGAGAAATAGTAGGTGGAGTATATCAGAAAAGGGAAAGTCAAGCTTTTGCCTGAGTTACTGGAAAAATGGAGTTGTTTTTAACTGAGATGCAAAGGTTTCACAGGTAAAAAGAGTAAGCTGGTGAGATGATGAGGACCAGTTTGGGTAAATGAAAATGAATTAGAAATGCACATGAACATGTTGTGTAGCACACTGCACATGTGAGTCTGGAATGATGGAGAGAATTATCAGTCGATGATATACAGTGTCAGTTAGAGAGAGGTAAAGTATTAAGAGAGGAATCAAGTGGTATAATAGGCTCCACCTATCCCAATTTGACAGCTGTAGGATTATTTGTTGATTGGTTGGTTGGTTTTTGCTTTTGTTTTGTTTTAACCAATCTGTAGAAGATGAAATAGTATCTTATTTGGTTTGAATTTGCACTTGAAATAATGCTTACCATGTGTAGGCGGGTCCTTCTTCCTAACCTCATCATCTTTAGAGGACTCTTGAATATGCTTATCCCTTCACACTTTTATATGAATTCTAGAAATATCTTGTAAAACTTATTAAAATAAGAAAAGAAAATCTTTTGAGATTTGGGTTGGAATTGCATTGAAACTCTAAATTTAGAGAACATGTACAGTTTCATGCTGCTGGGTCATTTACTTACTAGGTACTTTGTAAAACTCAAAAAGCTTTAAAGTTTATATTAACAGTTTTGCACACCATTTAAGAAGGTACATTCCTAAGTACCTTATCATCTGTTACTGATGCAAATTTTACCTTTAAATCAATTTCATTTTCTTAAGTGTATTAATTTATAGAAAATCATTAATCTTTTATAATGATCTTATATCAATATAGTTAAATCTTGAAAATTCTAATAATTTTTTCTATGATAGTCACCTGAACTTTCTACATAGATAAATATTCCACTTCAGAATAATGATAGTTTGTTGCTTTATAATCCTTTTAAATTTTATTTAAGTTTGTGTTTCTTTACTTAAAAAGGAGTGCTAGAAAAAAATTCAAAGGATTTTTTTAAAAAACCATTCACTATTGAGGATGATGTCTGATATTATACAATGCAGGCAATCTTTATCAATGAATAGAAGTTTTCTAAGTCCTAAAAAAAAGTCTTAGCTTATTTTTATTTCCATGATTGTCTATCCAATAATAACCATCTCAAAATGTAATGAGGCTTATTCTCAGGATGGGATATCTTATTTCACTATTAGCAATTTTATAAAGTACAGTTAATTTACAAATATAAAACTTTCTGATGAGTATACAATGAATCTTTGGTCTTTCACTGATCAAAAAGAAATATAAACTCATTATCTATGTTTGCTTAAATTACTTTGATTTATCATTTATTTATTTATTTATTTATTTAAATTTTACTTATTTATTTGACAGAGAGAGACACAGCTAGAGAGGGAACACCAGCAGAGGAAGTGGAAGAGGAATAAGGAGGCTTCCCGCCAAGCAGGGAGCCAGATGCAGGGCTTGATCCCAGAACCCTGGGATCATGACCTGAGCAGAAAGCAGATGCTTAACAACTGAGCCACCCAGGCACCCCTGATTCATCATTTATTTATAAAAGCAACTTCTTTTTTAGTATCATACAAGAATCCCCCCCCAAAAAATGAAGTCTTTCTATAGTTACATATCAAAAATGTGCTTTCATCATGATGTGGCTTCATATAACAAATTATTATTTCAGGTTCTATAGTTACCATTAAATAGATAAACACATAGATGTTATAAATAAAATCACTGAAAATCAGTAGATTTATTGAGTATTTCATGACAAATACCTTCCCATTTATTGTTCCATTTAACCCTTGCAACAACTGGCTGATGCAGGTACTTAATCAACCCTACTTCAAATGAGGAACCCCAGGCTTGAGTAGAGGATTTACCTAAACTCACACAGCCACTAAAAGTTAAGTGGTAGAACCAAGTTTCTAATATAAGCAGCTGGTCCCCAGGCTACTTGAATACTTTTAAGCATTTTGTGATATATTTCACAAATACTTAGTGAATGTTGTTATTCTCAGGAAATGATATTCAGGAAAACAAATGTATCCCATGTCTCTTGATGTATACCATATGATAAAGTCAAGAATGAAATACTCTATAGTATATTATGGTGATTAAAAGACCAGGCTCTGCACAGTTAAGGAAACAATCAATAAAATGAAAAGGCAACCTTTGGAATGGGAGAAGATATTTTCAAATGACATATCTGATAAATGTTTAGTATTCAAAATCTATAAAGAACCTATTAACTCAACACCTAAAAAACAAATAATCCAGTTAAGAAATAGGCAGAAGACATGAATAGAAATTTTTCCAAAGAAGACATACAGATGCCTAACAGCCATATGGAAAGATGCTCAATATCACACTCATCATTAAGGAAATGCAAACCAAAACTACAATGAGATATTATCTCACACCTGTCAGAATGGCTACAATTAACAACACAGGAAACAACAGATGTTTTTGAGGATGTGAAAAAAGGGGGACCCTCTATGCTGTTGGTGGGAATGAAAACTGGTATAGTCACTCTGGAGTACAATACAGAGGTTCCTCAAAAAGTTAAAAATAGAACTACCCTACAACCCACCAATTGCACTGTTAGGTATTTAACCAAAAGTAAATATTATTAAAAGGGGCACATGTACCCCAATGCTTATGGCGGCATTATTAAAAATAGCTAAATTATGGAAAGAGCCCAAATGTCCATAGACTGGTGAATGGATAAAGAGGTGGTGTGTGTGTGTGTGTGTGTGTGTGTGTGTGTGTGTTTGTGTAAAGGAATATTAAGGAATATTGAATAATGAGGTGGATGGACCTACAATGTATTATGCTAAACAAAATAAGACAGAAAAAGACAAATACCATATGATTTTAGTCATATGTGGAATTTAAGAAACAAAACAGGTGAACACAGGAGAAAGAAAAAAGAAAGAGTGAGTCAAACCATAAGAAAGACTCTTAACAATAGAGAACAAACTGAGGGTTGATAGAAGAGAGGTGGGTGGGAGCTGAAATGTTTCAGCTCTAGCCACTGTCTGTAATCACATAGGAGAGACTCTGAGCTAGAATGGCCCTACTGAGTCCAACTCCTGATCCACAGAAACTCTAGGGGATGATAAAATGATCTACATATTTACACTTAACATGTGTTTTAAAATTACATGGTATTTTTTTAAGTCTCCTTCAGTACATTCTATAAATTTGCAACTTAAAGGCTATTAATGTACACATTAATATTAGACACATCTTTTTTATCTTCAGACCTACACTTTTGTAACCCAGTTTTCAGCATATAACTTGATACATCATTAACATGTGATGAATATCATCACAGATAGTATTACCTTTAATGTGATTGCGTTTTCATTTACTTATCGCATCATAAGTATCATTTACTTATGTTAATTTTAATATATGTTCAACTACCCAGAAGTGGAAGATTTTTGGTGTATATAAAATCTGCTGGCAAAAGTGAATGTAAGAAGAGTTATAATTTTAAATATTATATATTTTCCTCTTAATCAGAAGTTTTAAAGTATATTTTTCATTATCCAATAAAGACTTTCAAATACATATGCAGTGATAAGAAAAATCAGTATCTATAGATCATGTGCAGTAGCTGGTGTAAATAGATGTCTATGGCACACTTCTACCTTTTTCACACCATGAAATCATGCTGCCAAAGCATTTTTGTGTGATTGATTCTCTCTGTAATCAGTTAAAAGCTGCATGGGTTCTACCTTTGGAAAATTTTATTATTTGTCGACATTTCCAAAAACAGTGATTTTATCAAAAACGTCTCTAATAAAATGCCTAACACTTGCCATTTCATAAAAAAGTATGTTAATGTCAATTTTAAAAGTGTATAGTTTGGTTTTATAGTTATTTGACATGGCCATCAATAAATTAATAGAAGTTAACTTCATGATTTCACCTGAGCCTGTATAAACAACAGATTTGTAAAATGTATCTTGAAACTTCTTAACAAAGATAAGATCTAGAATCTATTGTGTCTAATGAAGATATAGGAATAAACAAACAGGAAAGATACAATTTAAAGTATTTACTAGTACAAAATGTTTTAAGAGAGCAAAGCTAATGACTAACTCTTTGGAATTAAAAAAACTTAATTGCAAAAATGCTCTAAATATGGTTGTGAATCAAAAGCTCATGGATGCCTGCAAACTGTGGAGAGAGTGGAAGATGGTGTCAAGTAGGACCCTAAATCATGTCATCCTATGCACGCAACTAGATAACAATCAAATCATCCTCTATACCCTAGAAATGTCACTGGCTAGTTCCTTTGTTCCCAGAGCGTCTCTCCATGAATGCTGCCTTTCTGGGACATGCTCTGAGATGAACAACTAACCTTTCCACTGTGTGTGCCAGGCACTTTTCAGATCTCTGTTTCCACACTGTATGTCTTGGGCTGTTTGTCCTGCCTTTTCTCCAAGAGAGCTCTCTCAAAGCCAAGTACTCTGATCTTTAAAACTCCAGACTCTAAGCCCCACTTGTTGCAAAAATTCATGAAATTTGAGCTGCTCACTAACAAAAACATTGCAATGCGGATTTATTTTCTCCATGCAATGCTCTGTGTACTAGTTCTCTCTTACCCTTCTTTGCCACCAGGATTCCCTCCCCACCACAGGGGCCATGACCATGGCCATGACCTTTTCCCATTCAAGCCCTGTCTCTACTCTTCCTACCTTCTTTGATGTGTTTTTTCCCCTATCTTTTGTTGTGGATATTGTTTGGCCTGTCTCCAGACTGACTTCTGTGACCTCTACCTTAAGGTCAGGAAAAAGACAAGGATGTCTACTCTCACCAATTTATTCAACATAGCACTGGAAGGGCTGACCACAGCAATCTGACAAGAAAAAAGAAATAAAAGGCACTCAAATTGGTAAGGAAGAAGTAAAACATTCATTCACTATTTGCAGATGACATAATACTATATAGAGAAAACTCTAAAGACTCCACCCAAAAAACCTAATAGAAATGATAAATGAATTCAATAAAGTCACAGAATACAAAATTCATCTACAGAAATGTGTTGCATTTCTACACACCAATAATGAAACAGCAGAAAAAGAAATTAAGAAAACCATCCCAATTATAATAGCAACCAAAATAATAAGATATCTAAGAATAAACCTAACCAAAGAGGTCAAAGACTGTACTCTGAAATTATAAAACACTGACAAAAATAATTGAAGAAGACACAAAAAAATAGAAAGATATTCCATGTTCATGGATTGGAAGAACAAATATTAAATGTTAAATATCAAAAGATCTATACTACCCAAAGCAATCCACACATTTGATGCAATTTCTATCAAAATACCACAGAAGAATACCTAAATAGCCAAGAAAAAAAAAAGTCCTGAAAAAGAAAAGTAAAGCTTTTCTTCTCACAATTCACAATTTCAGACCTCGGGTTATATTACAAGGCTGTAGTAATTAAAACAGTATGGTACTGTTAAATAAATAGACACACAGATCAATAGAACAGAATAGAAAACCCAGAAATGGACCTACAACTTCTGGTCAATGAATCTTTGACAAAGCAGGAAAGAATATTCAATGGGAAAAAGACAATGTCTTCAACAAGTGGCATTGGGGAAACTAGACAGCAGCATGCAAAAGAATGAAACTGGACCACTTTAAGACACTATACACAATAACAAATTCAAAATGGGTCAAAGATCTAAATGTGAGACCTGAAACCATAAAAATCCTAGAGGAGAGCCCAGGCAGTAACCTCTGTGACATGGGCCATAACAACTTTTTTCTAGATAGGTTTCCCAAGGCAAGGGGAAAAAGGCAAAATAAACTATTGTTGTCAACATCAAAATTAAAAGAATCTGCATAGCAAACAATTAAAAAAAAAACTAAAAGGCAACCTTCCAAATGGGAGAAGATATTTGCAAAGGAGATATCTGATAAAAGGTTAGTATTCAAAATATAAAAAGTACTTATAAAACCCAATCCCCAAAACTCAATAATCCACTTTAAAAAGGGGTGGAAGATATGAACAGGTATTTCTCCCAAGAAGACATACAGATGGCTAAGAGACATGTGAAAAGATGCTCATCATCACTTATCATCAGGGAAATGCAAATCTAAACTAAAGTAAGATACCTCGCACTTGTCAGAATGGCTAAAATCAACAACACAAGCAATAACAGGTATTGGTGAGGATGCAGAGAAAAAGGAACTCTCTTGCACTGTAGATGGGTATGTAAACTGGTGCAACCACTGTGGAAAACCGTATGGAGGTTCCGCAAAAAGTGAAAAATGGAACCATCTTATGATCCAGCAATCATACTGCTGAGTATTTACCCAAACAATACAAGAACACTAATTCAAAGGGTTACATGCACACCTATGTTTATAGCAGCATTATTTTCAATAGCCAATATATGAAAGAAGCCTAAGTGTCCACTGATGAAGATGAATGGATAAAGAAGTGAGATACACACACAAACACACACACACACACACATATGTGTATATATAATGGAATATTATTCAGCCATAACAAGAATGAAATCTTGCCATTTGCAATGACTTTGACTGAGCTAGAGAGTATAATGCTAAGCAAAATAAGTTAGTCAGAGAAAGACAAATACCATATAATTTCACTCATATGTGGAATTTAAGAAACAAGACAAACAAGCAAAGGGTAAGAAAAAGAGAGAGAGAGACAAGCCAAGAAAGAGACTCAACTATAGCTAACAAATTTATGGTTACCTGAGTGGAGGTGGGTGGGGGTATGGGTGAAGTAGGTGACTGAGATTAAGGGTGATGGGGTTTAAAGAATGTACTTGTCATTATGAACACTGGGTTATTAAAATAAAAATGTAAAAAAAATCTCACAGATGCCTTACTAGTGTAAGAAATACCTAAAAATTTGAAGGTACTGAAATAGTAATAAATGAAATAGCACTTTAACAGTGTGTTTGATTTCAGTTTAACCAGGAAACCACAGTTTTAACCATCGAGTATATTCTCAGAATGCTAAAGAGTGGGTGGTGAATCCTTCATTAGTACACAGCATCTCCTGGATGACAGCTAAAAGTCTTGGGCATATGCTGCTTCAGGTCATGAATCCAAAAGAGTAATCCAAGGAAGCTGAGAGCTGACAGCCTGGATTACTGTGGCAGAGTTTCATGCTGTGTTCAGACATATATTCCAAGTAGACTATAGAGAGCAAAAAAATCAAAGAGCTCCAGGGCCAAAAATGTACCTTATAAAAATAATCAAACAATGAATCAGGGTTCAAAAGTGAGAGTTTCCACATGCCAGAGAGTATGATTCAGAGACAGATGTGTCTCAACGATGGCTACTGTGGCTGGAAAGAAAATACCAGGTAAATGAGGGTGGATGGATATGTCCCAAAGGCCAACATTGTACTGTCGCTATTGCTCATTATGATTTTTTTTCCCCTTGGCTAGTACTGTCACCTCTGTACTCTATGAACATCATATATGCTTTCTGACATCTCCTGCTATTGTCCTAATGTCCACATTCACATGGGAAATAGCTTCCAGAAAAACACAAATGATACAAAAACCATGCTCATTATTTTCCTAGCTTTTCATAAAAATCCATGGTTGAAATAATTCCCATTAGTATTTGCTGCAAAAAAACAAATATGAGTACTTTCTTAACTTAGTGCGACGATTTTCATATGAAAATAAATATAGAATGGAGCCATATATAAGATGAAAAAGGTTTAGAAATATGTGTGGATTGGGTAAATATGTATGAGACCCAGATAACTGTTCTCAGATAAAGAAATCTAGAACAGTGCTACTCAAACTCTGTGATAAAGTGACATGGTTTTGTTTTTCTTTTTTCCAAATTCATTACACACCTATATATATTTTTAAAGAATATAAAACTGAATTTCTAGAAAAATAAAATAAAAAATAACAATGATATCTTAACCAAACCCCATTTTAAAGTGGATTATTAGATTCGGTAGAGATAAAATTCTGTAGTTATTATGAATTTTCCAGTACACTGATCTCAAATTCATCTTAATGGATATATTCATGTAATTTTAGCAAAATGCAAGCTAGACTATATGACACTGAAAACAAATGAAATGGACAAGGAGAAAAAGTGCTCCTATTCCAAAGAAATGTTAAATAACATGGAAGTAAAAAGAATAATGGACACACCTTTTAAATAAGCAAATTATTCTATGCTTAATTGAACCCTGAAAAAGGTCTGAGTTATTGTTGTCCAAGTACAATGCTTCTAAAAAAAAGGTGGCTGACAGTTCCTTCTGGATTGCTATTCTCAATTTGTTAACACTAGTTCTGAAGATTCAGTACATGTTTTAAATGCTATTACCAAATGGAGATTAACAGAGCAGAAAATACACACACAAAGAGTCTTCCCTACTTTTTTGTTATCATATTTGGTATTGTATTTTCAAAATATCAAATTTACTAATCAATGTCGACTCCGGTAAGTTAATATTTAATTTTCACTTTGAAAAACCCAATGAATTATGCAAACATCAACATAACAAGGGATGCATTTATACAAAATTGAAAAGCCTGATAAAGGGAATGTCTAATGAACTGTCAAGAAATAAGAATAAATAAAAAATATATGTATTTACTATAACAAAAGTCTGAGAACTAAATGTTCACATTATTACAAGTTATGTGATGTTTAAAAAGGTATTCTAAAACACAATGTCACATAAAGATTAGAAAAAGAATGGCACATAATTATAAATAGGGCATATATACACATATATATATGCTAAAATCAACTAAAATGAGGTAGTATAGCAATACTAGCAATATTAATAAAATTAGCATCAAATTTTGAAAGGAAAAAAATCAGGAAGAAAGAGTAATACTTCTTCTTGAAACTGTTAAATCCATCAAAAGTTTAANTTAGCAATATTAATAAAATTAGCATCAAATTTTGAAAGGAAAAAATCAGGAAGAAAGAGTAATACTTCTTCTTGAAACTGTTAAATCCATCAAAAGTTTAAAGTAGACATTACTAATTCTTCCTTAATATATAAAATATTGACATATATAAATGAAAGTATACAAAATAAGAGATGAAACTATCACAATGTAAATGATACCTATTTTTATTAGTTTCCTATTGCTATTGAAAAAAATTACGAATGCATTAGTAGCTTAACAAAATAGCACAAATGTATTATCTTGTAGTTCAGGAAGTCAGATGTTCAGATGGATCTCACAGGGCTAAAATCAAGGTATCAGCAAGTTTGGGTTCCCTTCTGGAGGTTCTAGGGGAGAATCTATTTTCTTGACTTTGTCCAGATTCTAGAGGCTGCCATCACATCTCTTGGTATTTTGTACCTTTATCTGCATAGTCCTCATTAAGGCTATCCCACATTGCCATCTCACTGGTTATCTCTTTGCTGTCTCAATTTTTCCAATTATAAGGATGCTTGTGATCACCCTTGCTAACCTGGACAATCATGGATGATCTCCCCACCTCAAGGTCAGCTGACCAGAAGTCTTAATTTCATTTGTAAACTTAATTCCACCTTGTCATGTAACTTAGGGGTTTAGGAATTAAGATGTGGGCATCTCTGGGATGGCATTTTCTTCCTAACACGTCATATAATACCTATAAACTAGACTTCACAAAAAATAAGTAATGATAAAGAAATATTGAATAAACAATAGGATGTAAGGAATAACAAAAGACCACTTTATTTACTAGTCTCATGAATTTTTTTTTTACCTGTTTGGTACAAGATATCCAAGAAAAAATGTAAAATGACAAAGTTCATTTTATTTAATAAAAAAGTAATAATATTCACACAATATTCAAGACAATGATAGAAATGTGATGTGTGTTGTGCATGTGAGTAGGTCATAATAACTGGAATTTAGTTTTTAAACAGTCTATTCTTAATTGTTCTAGGCACAAAGATAAATGAAGAGTAAAATTATAATTTATTATGAATAAATGTTAGAAAATTAAATTGCAAGGCTCTCATAAAAGTGGTGATGATAAAATTTGTAATTCTGTACATATACCAATCTAAAAGTAGACAAGTTAAAATGGCAGATCTCAGTATCTCTCTTTTCAAAGTGCACAGATATGAGTAATAACAATAGGTAAAACAAAAAGTGTAACAAAAGCAATCAAACAGTGAAAGTACAAAATGGGGTGTTACAATCTTTAAGTATAACACCAAATCCTCATGGCTGAACCGTGTCTAAACTTGGTGTGGAATACTTAATCAACATACAGAAGAACTACAGAGATATTGGATAAAGTACATGGAAAAAAAAATTTTAAGTGTTAAACATTACATGCAAATAAGTTGATCAGGAAGTAGAGTAAACAGCCTGAGAAAATTATGACAAATTTTTATAAAACAATTACTTTTTCCACTGTTTTGCCAGAATCAAGAAAACAACAATGTAGTGCTGGAGAATTCCAGCCCAAAGAATATGGAGCATAAATGCAGACAGATCATAAACATCAGAGCTATAAGTATTTTCAGACAAATAAGTAAAACAAGAAGAAAACCATGGAGAAGAATAAAAAAGATGAGAAAAATTCTTGGAGGTGGTGGTGGTGAGGATTGGGCTCTATCCTTGGTATTTAAAATAATGCCTGTACCTAATATATACTCAATAAACACTTGTCAGAGGAATGAAGGAATATGAACACAAAGGATATCCTCCTTTTCTCCCGAATTCTAATAAAGGTATAGTTAAACACAGTTCAGGGTTCTTGAATCACGGTATACGTGTGGTTGGAGATGGGGTAAGCATCTATGTAGTGGGCCAAATTTTAATAGATGCTGAAACATTTAAAAATATGAAAAAAACTGTGAAGCGCTATTTAATGACAATTTACATAGCTTCTAAAGTGTAACTAGTTCCTATATCTGTTGAAATAAATAGCATTCACAAATATATAAGTGCAAATACATGCCAACCACAGGCAGCAGTTGCGAGGGGGCATTCACAGACATGCCAATATCCTAATACAGTGAAGTGACACGTATAGAGCTTCTGAGTCATCACCTCTGTCCTCAAAATAACAATGAAGCAAACTGTCCCCTGAAAACTGGAAAGACTGGTGAATAAGAAGAATCACAACTTACCAGGAGCAAAAGATGTCATCGGATCCAGCCACTGGTAGGGATAGTTAAAGGATACTGATTAATTTCTGGAGACTGGGTGGACTAGACTGAGAGATAAAATTCCTGGAGACTTGGGCGCCTGGGTGGCTCAGTGGGTTAATGCCTCTGCTTTCGGCTCAGGTCATGATCTCAGGGTCCTGGGATCGAAGCCCGCATCGGGCTCCCTGCTCGGCGGGGAGCCTGCTTCCCCCTCTCTCTCTCTCTGCCTGCCTCTCTGCCTCCTTGTGATCTCTCTCCCTCTGTGAAATAAATAAATAAAATCTTTAAAAAAAAAATTCCTGGAGACTCATCCTGAGGGAAATCTCCAAAATTTTGTAAATAATACGTCTAGGAACTCAACGAGATTCTCAGTGAGAAGACAGAAGAAAGACCCTCTCATTTCATACTTCTAGCAGGAAAGGGGGAAATTAACCACTCTGAAAAGTTCTAAAAGCACTCTGTCCTCTGTTGCAAAGGTCTGACCACAAAGGAAGCTATCTTACTAAAGCACAGCCAATCTATGGGAAAGGAAATACCTAAATCCAGCCCTTTAGTGTTTGACAGGGGAGAAGGGAAACACCCAGTTTCAACTCTGTCAGGCCTTCCTGTCTCACCTAAAGGGTGGGGAAAAAGCTGAGAAGCACTTGTGAAGGTCACAGCCCATGTACAAAAACTGACTAAAAGAATGAGACCTGATTTTAGGATTATGGAATGCTTTCCCTCCACTTGTACCTTCCCACCACATCCACAGAGCTCCTGTGTAATAACAAGGAGTTATAGCTGAAAGAACTATGCCCAAACTCTATTTAAGAAGAAATCTCACAGGAAATCCAAAACAACAAAGGAGACCAAAAAAAAAAAAAAAAAGGACCCTAGAAGAAATTTTAGACTCTGACACTATCATGACACTATAACTACAACAAATAGTAAATAGAGCCTAACTCCTACCCAAATAAACATAGAACCTCACACTAAAAGCCTATTGCCGTCAGTTCTTTTCATCTTATAGGCCACGCCCAGCTTTGAAGAAAAAATGCAATGCATACTAGAAGCCAAAAAACACTACCTGAAGAGACAAAGTAAGAACTAGACATAAATATAAATGAAAATATAAATGAGGAAGACTCTGGAACTATCAGACTGGGAATTTAAAATAAAGATAATTTTAAGTTATTGGATCTAATTGAAAAAGTGGAAAAAAATGCAAGAACAGATGGTTAACATAACCAGAGAGATGAAAATTGCAAAAAGAGTCAAAAGTAAACACTACAAATCAAAAAACACTGTAACAGAAGTGAAGAAAGTATTTAATAGGCTCATCAGTCAAGAATCAATGGGCTTAATATAGGTCAATAAAAATGTCTCAAATTGAAAATCAAAGAGAAAAAAATAATAGAAAAAGCAGAACAGAGTATCAAATACCTGAAGGGGGAGTAAATACAAAAGTATAACATGCACATAATAAAAGACCAGGAGAAGAAAGGGAGAAAAAACAGAATATTTGAAGAAATAATTGCTGTTATTTTTCCAAAATTAATGGTTGACACTAAACCCCAGGTACACAAAGCTCAAAGACACCACAGAGGATAAATACTAAATAATTTATGCCTAAGTATACATATTCAAACAACAAAAAAATCAAAGATAAAAACATCTTAAAAGAAGCCATTAGGGAGGGGAAACTTTACCTATGGAGGAATAAAAATAAGAATTATGTCAGATTTGCATTCAGAAATTTTACAAGCAAGAAGAAAGGGAAATGAAATATTTACAGTGTTGACAGAAAACAAAAACAAAAACAAAAGCAAAAAACAACCTAGAATTCTGTGCCCAATGAAATTATCCTTCAAAAATAAAGGAGCCATACTTTTTCAGAGAAACAAAAAATAAAGGCATTTGTTTCTAGTAGACCTGCTTTGCAAGAAATGTTAGATGTTCTTCAGAGAGAAGAATATAAAGGAGAAACTTAGATTTTAATGAGGAAAGGAATAGTATTAAAGAATGAATAAATAAAAGTAATAAGATATGTAATTGTTCATATTATTTTTAAATTTTTCTCATTTTTAATTGATCTAACAAATAACAGTGTGTTCAAAATAATAATAGCAATGATATATTGTGTGATTATAGTATACATGTAATGTAATAAAAAAACAGAAGGGAGGAATTGGAGTACTCTAACATACCAGTACTATCTAGTAAGTTATTTGAAGGTGAACACAGATTAGTAATAAATAAATAGAGCAGACTTAAGGCCAATCATTTAAAACAATTTAGCAATGTAATTTAGTAACATCTCAAAAGAAATTTAGAAATATTTTGAAACAAATGGAAATGTATTTTACAAAACTTGTGGGACACATGAGAACAGTGCCTAAAGGAAAAGTTATAGCTTTGAATATATCAACTAGAAAAGAAGAAAAATCTGAAATAATAATATAAGGTTTTGCCTGAGAAAACTAGAAAAAGAATAATAATTTAAATCCAAAGTAAGTTAAGAAAAAAATGATAAAAATGAAAGCATAATTCAATGAAATTATAAACAAAAAAATACAGAAAACAAATAAAACCAAAAGTTAATTAATTATTTGAAAAGATCAATACAGGGACATCTGGGTGGCTCAGTCAGTTAAGCAGCCAGCTGTTGATTTTGTCTCGGGTCATGATCTCAGGATCCTGAGATCAAGCCCTGCCTTGGACTCCTGGCTCAGCGGTAGTCTACCTGAGGATTCCTTCCTCTCCCTAGGCCCCTTTCCCACTTGTGAACTCTCTCTCTCTCTCTAAACCAAATAATTTTATTTTTTAAAAAAAGAAAATATCTATACAACTGATAAACCTCTGGGCAGGCTAGGTAAGATAAACAGATAAAACTCAAATTGCTAATATCAGAAATGAATGATGATATCACTACTGATTCCTTGGACATTAGAAAGATAATAAAAGAACATTATGAAAAACTCTATCCACACAAATTTGATAACCTATGTGAAATGTACCAATTTCTTAGAAAAATACATTCTACGATGCTCACACAGGGACAAATGGTTTATGTGAACAGGCCTATCTCTATTTAAAAAATGTAATCAATAATTAATAGCCTTCCTAAACAGAAATTATCAGGCACAACTGGTTTCACTGTTGAATTCTATGAGACATTTAATGAAGAAATTATAGCAATTCTCTACAATATTGTCCAAAATATAGAACCAAATGGTACACTTCTTAAACCATATTATGAGGCCAGCTATACCCTAATATAAGAACCAGGCAAAGACATCACAAGAAAAGCAATTAGAGAACAGTATATCTCATGAATACTCATGCAGAAATCTTCAATAAAATATTTACAAGATAAATCCAACAACATATAAAAATAATTACATACCACAACCTCATGGGATTTATTCCAGCTATGCATATACACTCAACATTTAAAATCAATTAATGTATTCCTTCCCATTATCAGGCTAAAGAAGAAAAGTCATATGATCACGTCAATAAATGTAAAAACAAACCAAAAAACCAAAAAAAACACTTATGAACCCAACATGTATTTATGATGAAAAACTCTCAGCAAACTAGGAATAGAAGGGAATTTCTCCAAATGAGAAAAGAACATCTACAAAAACCTACAATTCACCTTTTACTAACTGTGAGACATTAGAAGCTTTCCCTCTATGATCAGTAACAAAACAAATATATCTCTTTTCACCACTTTACTTCAACATCATACTGGAAGTCCTAGATAATTCAATCAGACAAGAAAAAAGAAAGTATAAGGATTGTGAAGGAAGAAATAAAACTGTCTTGTAGAAGACATGGTTGTCTATGTAGAAAATCTTAAAAAAAAAATCAACTACAAGAATCCTAAAAGTATAAGTAATTATAATAAGACAGTATTAAAGTAATAAAAGTAATAGTAGTAATAAAAGTAATTAAAGTAATAAAAATTATAATAAGACAGTGGGTTACAGAATAAAAGTTTAAAATACTGAATCTAACTTCTTTCTGTATATCAGGAACAAAAAATTAGAATTTGGTATTAAGAACACAAAAACATTTACACTAATACTAAAAACTTCCAATACACTTAAAAAAATAAATGTAGCAAAATATGTATAAAATCTATATGAGATAAACTATAAAACTGATGAGACATATCAAAGAAGATTGAAATAAATGTAGAGATATTCCATGTTCATGATCAGGAAGACTCAATGTTGTCAAGTGGTCAGTTCTTTCCAACTTGATTCATATATTCAATATAATCCTAATAAAAATGCCAGCAAATTACTTTGTGGATATTAATAAAGTAATTCCAATGTTTCATTTATATGTAAAGCCACAATATCCAGAACAATAAACACAATCTTGAAGAAGAGGATGAAAGAAGTCAGAGGACTAACACTACCTTACTGCAAAACTTATTACTATTAAGCTGTATTAATCAAGACAGTGTTGCATTGGTAACAAAACACACAAAAAAGTCAACGGAAAAGAAGAGCAAGTTTAAAAAGAGACCTACACAAACATAGTCAACTAATATTTGTAAAAGGACAAAGGCAATTAGATGTAGAGAAAGGATATCTTTTGAACAAGTCGTGCTGAAACCACTGGAAATCTATGTGCAAAAATGAATATAACCATGTAATTGTAATAAATCATCAGTGGGTTACAATATGAAACATATAGTTAGATGCATTTTTCAAAAAATTAAACAAAAGTGTATCATAGAACTAAATGTCAACATAAATCTATAAAATTTCTCTAAGATAACATAAGAAAATGTCCAGGTGACTTTGGGTTTAGCAATGACTTTTTAGGTACAATACTGAAAGACTATCTATGAAAGACAGAATTGATAAGACAGGACTCATTAAAATTAAAAACTTTTGCTATGTGAAGACCTGTTTCAAGAGAAAGACAAGACAAACCCCAGACTGGGAGAAATATTTGCAAAACATAACCGATAAAGGAATTGTATCCAAAATAAACAAAGAATTCTTGCAACTCAACAATAAAAAAACAAAACAAACAAAAATGAACCCAATTGACAAAAAAATCTGAACAGAAATCTCACCAAACAAAATATACAGATGGCAAAGAGCATATAAAAAAAGTGTTCAACAACATCTATATCATCAGGGAATGTCAAATTAAAAAATGAGATACCACTGTGCAGGAGCTTTTTATCTTGAAAAACTCAGTAGTTATTTTGGTTTTGTTTCCCTTGCCTCCTGAGTCATGTCTAGTAAGAATGTTATGGCTGTGGTCAAAGAAGTTGCTGCCTGTGTTATTTTCTAGAATTTCAATGGTTTCATGTCTCACATTTAGGTTTTTCATCCATTTTGAATTTATTTTTCTGTATGGTATAAGAGAGTGGTCCAGCTTCATTTTTCTGCATGTTGCGGTCCCATTTTCCCAACACCATTTGTTGAAGAGACGTTGATTTCCTCATTGGATATTCTTTCCTGCTTCATTGAAGAATAGTTGACCGTGTTGTGGGAATATTTCTGGGTATTCTATTTTGTTCCATTGATCTATGCGTCTCGTTTTGTGCCACTACTATACTGTCTTGATTATTATAGCTTTGTAATATACCTTGAAGTCAAGAATAGTGATATCTCCAGCTTTGCTTTTTTTTTCTTTTTCCCTTCCCAGGATTTCTTTGGCTCTTAGGACTCTTTTGTGATTCTATATAAATTTTAGGATTGTTTGTTCTAGCTCTGTGAAAAATGCTATTGGTATTTTGATAAAGATTGCATTAAACATGTAGATAGCTTTGGGTAGAATAGACATTTTAGAGTGTTTGTTCTTCCAATCCATGATCATAGAATGTTTTTCCCTTTCTTCATGTCATCTTCAATTTCTTTTGTAACTGTTCCATAGTGTTCCTAGGTATCTTCTTGTTTTTGGTGCAGTTGTAAATGTGATCAATTCCTTGATTTCTTTTTCTGCTGCTTCATTACTGGTATGTAGAAATGCAATAGATTTCTGTACATTGATTTTCTATCTTGTGACTTCACTGAATTCATCTATTGGTTATAGCAATTTTTTGGTGGAGTCTTTCAGGTTTTCTACATAGAGTATCATGTCTTCTCCAAATAGTGAAAGTTTGACTTCTTCCTTGCAAATTTGGAGGTATTCTACTTCTTTTTGTTGTCTGATTGCTGAGGCTAAGACTTGTTAAATATTAATGGTGAGAGTGGACAATCCTGTCTTGTTCCTGACAATGAGGAAAAGTGCTCAGTTTTTCCCCAATGAGGAGGATATTAGCTGTGGGTCTTTTGTATGCTGTGAGTTATGTTCCCTCTATCCCTACTTTGTTGAGGGCTTTCATCAAGAATGGTTGCTCTATTTTGTCAAATGCCTCTTCTGTATTTATTGGGAGGATCAATGCTTCTTATCTTTTCTTTTATTAATGTGGTATATAATGTTAATTCATTTCTGAACACTGATAAAGCCCATGAATAAATCCCACTTGATTATGATGAATAATTCTTAAATGTACTGTTTTATTCTATACGCTAGTATCTTGTTGAGAACTTTTGCATCCATGTTCATCAGGGATATTGGCCTGTAATTCCCCTTTTTTGTGGAGTCTTTGGTTTTGGAATCAAGGCAATGCTTGCCTCCTAAAATGACGTTGGAAGTCTTCCTTCCATTTCTATTTTTTTGGAACAGTTTGAGAAGAATGGGTATTAACTCTTCTTTAAATGTCTGGTAGAATTCCCCTGGGAAACCATCTATCTGTTGGGAGATTCTTGATTATTGACTCAATTTCTTTGCCAGTTATGAATCTGTTCAAATGATCTATTTCTTCCTGTTTTGGTTTCTGGTAGTTTGTATGTTTCTAGGAATTTGTCCATTTCGTCCAGGAAACAATAAAACTAAAAGACAGTGTATGGAACTGGGGAAGATATTTCCAAATGGCACATTTGATAATAGCTCAGTATCTAAAATCTATAAAGAACTTCTCAAACTCAACACCCAAAAAACAAACAATTCAGTTAATAAATGGGCAGAAGACATGAATAGACATTTTTCCAAAGAAAACATCCAGATGGCTAACAGACACATGAAAATATACTCAACATCACTCATCAGGGAAATACAAATCAAAATCACAATGAGATACCACCACCCTCCAGTCAGATGGCTAAAATTAACAACATGAGAAACAACAGATGTTGGCAAGGAAGGGAGAAAGGTGAACCCTTCTTTTATGTTGATGGGAATGAAAATTGGTGCAGCCACTTCGGAGAATAGTATAGAGGTTCCTCAAAAAGTTAAAAATAGAACTACCCTATGACCCAGCAATTGCACTATTACATGTATCCTGATGTTTATATGTTTATAGCAGCATTATTAACAATAACCAAATTATGGAAAGAGCCCAAATGTTGACTGACTGATGAATGGATAAAGAAGATGTGAGATGTGAGCCATCAAAAGGAATGAAAACTTGCTATTGCAACAACATGAATGGTGCTAGAATATATCATACTAAGTGAAATAAGTCAGGTGGAGAAAGACAAATACCTTATGATTTCACTCATATAAGGAATCTGAGAAACAAAACAGGTGAACATATGGGAAGGGGAAAAAAAAAGAAGAGAGGGAAACAAACCATGAGAGACTCTTAAGGATAGAGAATAAACTGAAGATTGATGGAAGGCAGTGGGTAGGGGATGTGTTAAATGGGTGATGGGAATTAAGGAGGGTACTTGTTATGTTGAGCACTGGGTGTTATATATGTAATTGATAAATCACTAAATTCTACTCCTGAAACCAATATTACATTATATGTTAACAAACTAGAATTTAAATAAAAATTTAAAAAATAAATGAGACACCACTATGCATTTATTAAACTGCCTAACTCCAAAACACAGAGAGCACCAAATACTTCTGAGGATCTGGATCAACAGGAACTCTCATTCATTGCTGGTGGGAATGCAAAACGATACAGCCATTTTGGTAGACAGTTTGATAGTTTCTTATAAAGCTAACGCAAAACATTATCATACAATAGGATTCATCCATCACACTCCTATATATTTATCCAAATGAGTTGAAAATTTCTGTGCACCCCAAAATTTGTACATGAATATTAACAGCAACTTTATTCATAATTGTCAAAAACTGTCAAAAATTGTCAAAATTGTCAAAAATTGTCAAAAAAACAAGATGTGCTTCAATACATTGAGTGGTTAAAGTGTGATACATGCACACAATGGAAAGTTATTAAACCATAAAAAGAAGTGACCTCTCAAGCCAGGAAAAAAACATGGAAAAACCACAAATGAATGAATTGTACAATAAGGAAGACGATCTGCAGTCTACATAGTGTATGGTTCTAACTACAAACATTCTGAAAAAGGCAAAACTATAGAGAAAGTAAAAATATCAGGGATGGCCAGGGTTTCGTGGTGAGGAAAAGAGGAAAGAAAGAATAGATGGATCACAAGGGATGTTTAAGACAGTGAAAGTATTTTGTACAATACTATAAATGTGGATACAGGACATTACTCATTTGTTGAATATGATAATCAATACCACAATAGTAAGGCAGGGTGTTTATAATAGGGAATATGTGGAGGTAGAGGAGGGTCAGGGAAAAGGAGGTATATGAGAACTCTGTATTTTCTGCTGCATTTTTCTCTAAGCCTAAAACTGCTCTAAAAAGTATAGTCTATTAGTAAAAAAAAAAAAAAAAAAATCAATCAATCAATCCCAACCCAGACACAATCACAAGCTGAATTTCTGGTTCTGAATATTACAAATTAGCATGTTATTCACCTGTAAAGGTTATTTTTAATTTATTTATAAATGTTAAAATTGCTTAATATTCCTTTTCTCTAACAAAATGCCTGCTTCAGAAAAATCACATAATAAATGCACTTATAACTGGTTAATTTATATTTAAGAGGAAAAAACCAAATCTTGTTAATAGAAAATTATTTTTCCGTGCCCTCATTAAAATAATTATTTGAAGATTATTAGTTTAACTGTTTGCCATCTTTCATCTTTCCAGGAGTCCATATGCCTAGGTCTAATTCATTCTGTAGTTGGATGTGCAGATTCTTATAAAATTCAGAGAGACACACAATATACCTGATTTTTCATCTTCCATGACAGAGAATAGATTGAACAGTGTGATGAGCAGTCTTCATTCCATATGTTCTGTTTAAATCTTGCCAATTTTAATGCTATAAAAGGTGAGAATAAAATGAACAACCTGTTTTTAATTCCGTATGATTCTCGAGTAAAGGGAAATTGCTTTCACATTTGGTGGTCAATAAAAAGGTATAATAAAAAGTTTAATTTAAAGTGAGTCTTAAATAAGATTATTTATAAAATAGGCAAAAAAGGAGCACAGAAGTCATAGCAGATGCAAAGAGTTTGGTGAAGGGAAACTAAAAGGCAGTAGTTGGAAATTTATGCTTTGGAAGTTTAGAGAGATTGATCACAGCAGAAAGGTGAATTATTTAGACTGGGAAAAGCTGTGTATCAGAGTTTCTTTTTAAAAATGAGAAATTTGAAATGGGTAATGATATTATCTTTCACATGCTGAAGCACAAACAAAGCGTACTTATGGACAAGAATAGGGTGATTAAATTAATTAAGACATTCATTTCAAGGCGTTGGTAGTTCAGGTCTTGCAGATAATTGTGTGTGTGTGTGTGTGTGTGTGTGTGTGTGTGCGTGCATGTGTGTGTGTGTGTGTGTGTGTGTGTGTGTGTGTGAGAACAAATTCCATTTGAGAAGGTAATAGGAGGGCAAAGTAGAAATATATAGCAATTGGTGGATTCTAGAAAATAAATGTCAGATTGCTGATACAATTTAGGGGACTTAGAAAGAAATGTTATATTTGAATGAATCAGGTAATCAGAAGTTGTACTGAATGAAACATTGGCTTCCATGCAGATAGACTGGGGATATGAATGTGGATCATCCTCTTGCTTGGTGATATAAAACAGACTGATACCCCTCTATCAGTTTGATGTAGCATAACTGAAGTCATGAACCAACAAGACTGAATTACTCTGACAAATTTAGTTAGGCTATGGACTTAACAACAAATGGATGGCTTAATTATCCTGTTAGTTTTATTTTAAATCACACCTGCTTACTTAGTATGTTTTACTATACCCTTTAAATATACAGGTTTTCATTGATGGGTGTGTTATATAGATAACATAATATGCTAGAAACATCACAATCAGAATTACAAATGAAAATTAATTCATGTGTATATTTGTTTCAGCCTACAATTGATTGCTTCAAGTTATTAGCTTAAAATAACCTTTCTATTAAAAATGTTATATTTTTTCTGTTAAGTTGGTTTAAACCCTTCTGAAATAGTCTTTAATGATTGTGATAGTACACTTTCAAACAAACATGGAAAAAAATAATCTCTCTAATTAGTTGACCAGCCTTTTAAGTACATTGCCTCTATAAAATTAAATATCTTAATATTTTGAAAAATAACTTAATTAAATAGAAACAGGTTGTTCAACCATGACATGTGTTCTTTAGTTCTTTAGGTACTTTAAATATTAACTTTTTAAAGTTGGGAATTTTAAAATCTAGTTCACATCAATTAACATATCAATGACTACACAAATCTAAGAGTCCCAAAGCTTTGTTTTGTTTGTTTGCTTTGGCTTCCAATGGGCAGTTGCAATTTGTACATCATAAAATCTATGATGAATATTCAACACTAGTTCAAGTTAGGTAAATTCAAACTGCACGTGCATAGTTAAAATCACCATGTTAGTAATTTGCTAACTCTTTTCTCATAAAATACTGTTTGCATTATCCAGAAAATTAAATAAAAATATATAATACATATGTGTGTATATATCTCATATATATATGCCTGGCTAGATAAGATTTAATAAACTCATGCCTCCCTGGATGAAACTAGTTGAAAAGCAAGAGAGTGTCTGGAAAACTGGGCATCCTTAATCAAAGTTTCTGGGCTGACAACAGCCGGATCCTTGTTGTGGCTCAATACACTCATCCAGGGAGTAAATGCTTAGGAGAAACATTTATCTTTAGCGGTCATGCACCCCATGTGCTCCCTGTCCACACCCACCATAAGCACAGCTTTTTCTAATCACATAGTACTCCCCTGCTCTACTGATAACATTCACAATAAAAGTGGAGGCAGAGTTTGGCTTGGGGCCTTCCATCACTAGCGTGTCTGGTCCCCAGGCCATCTCCCTTTCTCTTACTCAAGTGTCTGGAGTAATCCTTTCATTCACCACCTCAGGGTTTGCTGGGCCAAACCCGACATAATTCAAGAGTGTACATTGTGTGGATAAATAGATAGAGATGGATGTGTATGTGTATATATGTGTTTGTGTGTGTGTGTGTATGTATAGATACATAGATATATGTATATGGAAGGCCAGTTAACACCTCTATCCTAAAAAAAAAATACTTTCACCACTTTAGATTTAATTTACATGTTTGGTAATAAGGTGTTTATACAGAGCAGTGTCAACTTATATCAGAAATTCTGCTGAAAAGTTTTCTATATTTCATGACTTCTTACAATAACTCAAATATCTTTGCTCAAATGTCATATACTCAATGGAATATATTTTGACTACACTCTTTAAAATGACCTCCCGGGTGCCTGGGTGGCTCAGTGGGTTAAAGCCTCTGCTTTCGGCTCAGGTCATGATCTCAGCGTCCTGGGATCGAGGCCAGCATCGGGCTCTCTGCCCAGCGGGGAGCCTGCTTCCTCCTCTCCGTCTCTCTGCCTGCCTCTCTGCCTCCTTGTAATCTCTCTCTCTGTGTCAAATAAATAAATAAAATCTTTTTTAAAAAAAAGATTTAAAATAAAATAAAATAAAATAAAATGACCTCCCATTATAATGCTCTATTATTTTTCATATAGTTCTTATTGTCTTCTGTTATCTCATGTAATTTATTTATTGTAATTTTTGTTCATAATGCTAGAAAAGCAGATAATTTTTCCCTATCAAGAGCAAAGAACAGAACAGATGCATAAAAATGTCTTTGAACGAATGGATGAATAGTTAAATTTGCTCACACTTTCTCAAGTTCTGTGAAAGATTTTGATCTCTGTATCAATTCTTAGAGATAAAGTGCACTTATGTTCATTGAAAAACATATTTATCTTTCAAATAGAAAAAATAAATCAGGCCATTATTATGCATTTAATTATTATGAGAAAATAAATGGTAAAAAATTGTGATAAAGTTAATGTATGAAAAAGAAGGGGCATCCTGATTGGTAGTAGATATCACTGGAGGTGATCATTTTGGTAAGTTTGCTGCTGGGTTTGGAAGAGGAAGAAATCAACCATTCAGCTGAAGGCATGCAGCTGTGCTCTATAACTGAAGTTTAGTCCACCCACGTGGCCTTTGCTCACGGTTTTATGATGTTTGGTTGCATCTTGTTAGGTTCTCCTTTGACTAGACTGGGCCACTTTTGTCTGCACCCACGGACATTTCCAGGTGCTCGTTGCTTTAGCTTCAAGTCAATGATATAGAAAGCAGTAAGAAAACCCAGGAAATTCATTATGCAGTCAGTCCTTGGATCCCAAGGTTCTCGGCCAGTGAAATCCCTAGCCAGTAAGTGTTTTGCTCTCTACATTCAGAGACTTTTTTTCTTTTTTTAGTGTTTATTTTACATATAATGTCCAGAGCTTTTAATTTTATTTAAGGAGAGGAATGGACAAAACATTTTTACTTTATACTTCTGAATACTGAGCTAATTTAATTTTTACTGAATTTTTTCCTCAAAAAAAGCTTTTATTTTCCATTTTTTAAAAGTGGTATTGCAAATTTGTCTGGAAAAGTTCCACAACTGAATCCTCTCCATTTTTTTTTTTTTTTTTTATACTGCCATGTGAAAGCAAACGTTCCCTTTCCAAAATCTGCAAATGTAATTTTGGCATGATATAAATTCTCTTTATTTTACTGAAACCAGAGTACAAATAATATATCAGAATGAATAAATCAAGCTATGGTATTTTTTTCTATCAGCATACTTAAAAATATTGAAATAAATGTTACTGTATATTGAGTCTAAATTATGTAAAAAAAATTTGTACTAAATTAAATGAACAAAGTACCAGCTAGATTTTGTCTTAATGTGTTTCTCAGTTATATTTCTCTATCTTTTTGCTGTTTAAGGTGGTAGTAGTTACCATGGCAGTTTTATTCCTTGTAAGGAAGTTTAAACTATTAAAGATGTTATATTTGCATAACAAGTAAAATGGACATTTTGAAAATTTGATTACTTCATGTATGCCCACATATTTTCCTTTCTTAGAAATAATATAATTGGTGAACACTATTGCACATTTAAGTTGAGGTTCTTGAACGTCACAGCTGTTTTGAGGTTGAGGTTATCTCTTTTATTATGTGAGAGTTCGTTTTCTTACCAGATAAGACTATAACTGTTATTGAATGTGGTAGAGGGAATAAAAATATAAATGAGGTTGTGAGGCCACGATTTAGTCATCCACATTGGCTGAGGGTTAATGCTTATTTGATTAATATTACTTTATTTATAAAGTTAACGGAGAAAGTAAAGTTTGTGCTGAAAAGAAAACTTAAGGAAAGTTAGCATAATTGAATTATAATGAGAATGGCTGTATGCAGCAATAGTGATGGTAATTCACATATATCATAAATGTTTAATAAAACAATGTGTATATCAGTATACACACCACTGTGTGTCTATGTATATACATGCTTACATAAATGTTCACTTTTATGTTTTTAAACCTCTCTCATTAATTGACAAAGCTTATGTGTTGTGTCCTGAACTTTACTAAAATGCAGTAATTTTAACAATTAAAGCCTTTTATTTCCTTTTTTAAAAAATATATATTTATTTATTTTAGAGAGAGTGAGAACACATGCATGGGGGTGGAGGGCAGAGGGGGAGAGAGTCTTAAGCAGACTCCATCCTGAAAGTGGAGCCCCCACAAAGGCTGAATCTTCAGACCTTGAGATCACGACCTGAGCCAAAACCAAGAGTCAGATATTTAACAGACTGTGCCACCCAGGCACCCCTTCAATTAAACCATTTTCTAACCATATTTCACACGTTTGAAATATCTGTTTCAGAAAAATCTGTATGAGGTTTCTGTTAGTTTGTCAAATTCTCATCTATAATTAGCTGGAGAGATTTTAAATAATTTTGGAAGGCATATTTCCATAAATTAAAATATAGCTAATATGGGATATATATAAACTCGCACTTTGAGTCATAATTAAAACAAAAACAAAAAACAGTTATCTCATGGACTGCCTGAGCAGAAGTGCTATAAGAAGCTTGTTGAGGAATATTCCAGAGCCGCACCATCCAATATGGCAGACGCCAAACACATGCAGCTACTGAGCACTTGAAATGTTGCTAATAAAACTAAGGAATTAAAACTTTAGTTTGCTTTAATATTAAATAACTTAAATTTAAAAACTGAAACAATATAGAATACAAATCAAGTACTTCCCATGAAAATTTAGCATTCTCTTTGAGATAATCTGTAGCTATGAAATACACTCTGCAGTTCAAAGTCTTGGTACTATCAAAAAGAATGTAAAAATATTTTGTTAATAATTATTATAGTGACTGCATTTTAGATGATGGTCTTGACGGATTAAGTATAATATATTATTAAAACAAATTTTATTACTTTTAACTTTTTTTAACATGGCTTTAAAAGTCTCCCTCTGATTCCTCAACCCTCTATCTCTGAGTGACACTTCCTTGCTCTCCACTAAAAGTGGAGGTAGCACTCGTTCACTTGTATCACCCTCACCAGTGTACTTTTCTTCACCTTTCCCATATGTTCAACAATAAAAGAAACAATTAGTGACTCAAATGGAGATTCTTCTCCTAAGCAAATAAAAAGAGTGCTAAGTACTCAGTATGCTGCTGTTGATCTTGAGAATGCTCTTTTCTCTGTATTTACTTAAAGACTCTGAAAGTTAGTTTGTCTTTTCTTGGCAGGGACAGAATCAAAGCTTCAGTGTTTTAAGTCATGGCTGTATCAACTCTTCAGTCCTCTATCTCAAATTATTCAGGCTTTTCCACTATTTTGACAAAATTCATTCTGATTGGACCTGTTCAGTTGGAGTTAGCATATAAGATAGATCCTTAGAAGATAAATGTATGCCAGAGGCTCAGAAATATATCATATGACTATTAGGGGGGCATTCAAAGACTCCATGGGTTCAGTGGTATAATGCATGTCAATATATTGTCTTCAAGATGAACACCGTATTTACATATTCACAGAAAAATACACATACCTACCGGGTCTCCTAATTTCAGCAGCAAACCTATACTTTGTTTGGACTTACTATCCTGGCTCATTTACCAAATAAATTATAAGTTTGGAATAGGTCCAAGGTTTCATGTTAGCTATTCTGCCTTTGCTGTTTAACTCAAGGGATCCAAGGGTTCTTAAAGGGCCAATAGCAAATCTATTTTGTGCCTTGAAACAAATCCATGTTCTCTTCTCCCCACCTTGAGATTAACAGCTAAAGCTTGGTGCTGGACCCCTGCAGAGACCAAATACTCATCCATAGCTCTCAAGACACCATGACACTTAGAGAAGCCCATCATGAATTGGATGCTATCAGATACAGAAAGCCATGGATTTGCATCAAATTAAAGCTTCGCATGAGATGAACTAGAACACAGGCCAACTGCGGCCAGATGTGACATTCACAGAGAATTCTCACTAAGTATTTGTTTTCCACTTATTTTGCAGCAGTACCTTGGAATGGTTGGTTATGAAGTTTTTCAGAGATTTTGGAGTATAGCAGAAGTTTCTGGGTGTGATTTCAAGAAACCATTCCTTTTGTACAGTGAGGGATTCAGTATCTGCTGCTTTGTCTTTTCAGCAGCCACCCCCCTGATGTTGGCAGCACACTTATTTTTTGTGCTGAGCATGCCAAGATTCTGTAAATCGTAATTCCTATAGTAAACCATTGTTTTTTTCTTCAGAATTCTTGAATTGGCTCTAGTTTTGTGACTGTACCCAACTACTGAAAACAGACTGCTGTGTCGCCTGACAGAGTTACATGAGATGATGCATGGCAGTTGTCTTTTTAGTATACAGCACACAGTAAAGCTGAGTGAGTAAGTCTTCGTTGGGTCTCCTTCGCTACTTATTTATATTACACTTATTGTACTGTTTTCCACAGAAAATTGTAGTTGGGATCTTGAAATTAATGAACAACAAGTCGTATCTTGAAACATGCTAGAGTCAGCTTTTTAAATTTTGTTTTGTTGGGGTGCCTGGGAGTCACAGTGGGTTAAAGCCTCTGCCTTCAGCTCAGGTCATGATCTCAGGGTCCTGGGGTCAAGCCCCACATTGGGCTCTCTGCTGAGCTTCCTCTTCTCTCTGCCTGCCTCTCTGCCTACTTGTGATCTCTCTCTCTGTGTCAAATAAATAAATAAAATCTTTAAAAAAATAAATGTTGTTTTGTTGAGAGATAACACTTTGGACATATTTTACCTCACAAATATAACATATATTAATAAAAATTTAAAAATTTCAGGATAATCTCACATTCTTTATGACTTTATCAACTCTTTATAGCTAATATTAGCTGCAATTTCTTTCAAGATTACAGTACATGCCAATTTTCCATAGCAAGATTATTTCATCATTTGCCTTTTTCTGATAGGTACTTTAAGTCTTTACTGTAGCTTAGGATATTTCAATACAATTCCAGAAAACATCTAATGTTGGTGATATGTTACCTAAATATCCCATCTCTTGTGTCAAGAAGTAAAATATAGGTGTGTTTTATCCATTTGCCAAAAAAGAGGCATTATTGTCCCATAAATTGCTTTAACATGATTATCATAATGTATGCATCTGAAGATATTACAAGATATATTCATGCTTTGTTTGAAAGATACTATCAATGCTAATGTTATTATAAGCATTAACTAAATTTTACTAGAAGTCTGGAGTGTCCTAATTGTGGCAACACTCTTAAGGAATCAATATCTCTCTGTATCTGGGATAAGAATATGTGTCTATGAACTATACATATTGAGACTTCCCTTTAATTTATCAATTTGATGCATCAGAGCTTAACGAACGACTAATATGTGACCAGTTGTGTGCTAAATGACCACAATGCTAAAATGCAAATGCAGAAGTGTGGGTGTTCCTCTACAAGTATGTTAGGAACACGTGTGTGTACTAGGGGGATGCCGGACAAGTTCTTCTTACCCTTGAAGGAAGAACTGTGCAGTGGATATAGAGCCATGCTTGTTAGAACAAGCAAACTGAGGGAAGTCTCTTCTCATAATTATGTCAAGGAAGTGTTTGTGGGCACACTGGTCACATGACTTTATAGTACTAGTTATGTCCAGCAGTCTAACAAAAGAAGCAACTTTGTATGAATACCTGTTTAGTCAATTTGTTCTTTTCCCTCTCTTCCTTTTATGTTGGTTTTCTGGGTTACACTCCATTTTATAAATGTTTCCTTCCTTTTGAGTACTGATGTTTCTAATCTACTAAATTCTTCTTGTCAATATATAATTTCTTCCCTTTAGTGTTTTGTAAGAATGGTGCTTCTGAATCCCAAATACTTTAGTACTAGGGCTCTTTAATACTGGGATTGGGGGTTTATGAACACAAGGAGAATCTGATTAGGATTATAAACACTCCACTCAGAATATTGCATATATTTCCTTCAAAACAAACTTTTGCATAAGATTTTAGACATTTTTCAAACTTTACATTTTCCATGGAGTACGAATCGCTTTAGGTACACTATATAATGAAATCCTATAATATACTTACTTATATAAAGAAGCTAAGTTTCAGCCTTGATATCTCTGGTGATAGATGACTGACTACAATGAATGTTATAATTCTATTTCCGTCTGACCCTACATAAAATGTTTCTATGTCTATCCTACATATTCAGTATTTCATATCTGGAAATCAAATAATTAATTTCTAATTGCTGGTTAAGTAATCTTCCAGCCTTTTCTTCTGAGTTGGGCACAATACACCTTATCAGTAAAATCCTTATTGCCACTGATCAGCTCAAACTGAATGGTTATTGGTACATTTTTTAAAAAATATAACTCTAAGATGAAGCAGACTCCCCCTTGAATTTATCTTAAAGCCAATTTTTTTTTAAAGATTTTATTTATTTATTTGACACAGAGAGAGAGATTACAAGTAGGCAGAGAGGCAGGCAGAGAGACAGGGAGAGGAGGAAGCAGGCTCCCTGCTGAGCAGAGAGCCTGACGTGGGCCTCGATCCCAGGACGCTGAGATCATGACCTGAGCTGAAAGCAGAGGCTTTAACCCACTGAGCCACCCAGGCGCCCTCTTAAAGCCAATTGTATTTAAGCTAATATTAAGCTGAGCAAGGTTTTAGAAAAGACGAACATGTGTGTGTGTTTCTGTGTGTACATGTAAGTAGAATTTTACCATAACTGCGGATGTAAGAAGTATTAGCACTGAGCTTAAGTCCCTAAACAAATACAAAAACCGCCTCAAATGGTTCTTGCAAGTTACGCTAGAAGGCTCTACAGGGATTCCAGGAAATTTATGCATTTTGTAGAGGAATGAATTTTATAATCACATTCACAGTGGGGGGCTGCTAATATCTTTACTTACAAGAATGAAAAACTGTTGCTCCAATCTGTTTGTAGTTGTGACAGAGAAGGGATCTTGGTGATCCATTTCTCCCTCCGTCACCACTCCATCATGAGAATATGGCTGAAAACGTGGTTTCTCCATAGCTTTTATAACAGTGACATCAACAGCAAAAGGGTAAAAATCCCTTTTTTCTGAAATCATTCCAACTTGTACAGGTACAAAAACTATTTTGCTGATTCAGCCTGACAAAACAGGGAAGATGAAAGATGCACTCAAATCTAGAAATCTTTCAGCTACTATAGGTTAAAAACACTAATTCCACTTACTCAAAGTAAGCTTTGTAGAAGAATGGGTAGAAAGTGTTTAAGGCATTTTATAGTAATGATACTAGAATCATTTAAACAAGATGACTGATAAACTATGTCCTTAATAAAGGAATAAAGTTACTTTCTATCAAGCTTTCTATCAAAAGCTACTTCATCAAATTAAAAGTTATACACAAACATTACTGTTGCCTGGCAACTTTGACCAATTCTTCTTAGAATATAAATTTATTACATTAATGTAGCCTAGGAAAAGCACAAATTTATTTGAGGGATTTACAACATATAGAATATATCACATAATACATTCCTCCACTGATTGTTAAATTTTTCATTCTTTCTTCCATTCATAATTATTTTCGTTTTTCATTGCTCCTACATCTACCTCACTAGTACTCCCTTTTATACCACATTTTCTGCATCCTCCCTTTCTTAATTTTTATGGCCTTGGTTGAATATAACAAAGATTTAATAATACTCTTTTTGCTGGTTCCAAGCTAGGAAGATTGACATTCAGAAATTCATTACATCTTCCTTCCCACTTTCACATCTACTTCTCATCTTTATCCTTTCTTTTCTCCTTCAGTCTATTGCCGTTGTTGCTATTACACAGCTCATACATGTGATAACAAAGAAGGCCAACACAACTAAGAGTTAAAAATTAAACAAGTTTACCCCAAAGATACATATGTAATGAAAAGAAGGAACACACACACCCTAATGTTCATAGCAGGAATGTCCACAATAGCCAAACTGTGGAAGGAGCCAAGATGTCCCTCATCAGATGAATGGATAAAGATGTGGTTCATATTACAATGGAATATTACTCAGCCATCAGAAAGGATGATTACCTACCATTTGCATTGGAACTGGAGGGTATTATGCTAAGTGAAATAAGTCAATCAGAAAAACACAATTATCATATGGTTTCACTCATATGTGGAATGTAAGGAATAGCACAGAGGACAATAGTGGAAGGGAGGAAAAACTGAATGGGAAGAAATCAGAGAGGGAGACAAACCATATGGACTCTTGACTCTGGGAAACAAACTGGGGGTTGCGGAAAGGGAGGTGGGTGAGGGATGGGGTAACTTGGTGATGGGCATTAAGGAGGACACGTGATGTGATGAGCGCTGGGTGTTATACTGAACTGATGGATCATTGAACATTATATCAAAAACCAATGATGTACTAGACCTTGGCTAATTAAATTTAAATTAAAAAATGAAACAAGTTTATACTGGATGTGATCTTTTTCAGCATACCAGAGGGGGGTAGTATGTAGTCAATACAAGGTAGAATAAATGCTATTATCCACTCGGCGATTAGCTTAATATTATGTTTTCCTAAGTGGATTGTAAATTATTTCAACTAGAAAATAAGGGGTATTGTACTTTATTATATAAGTCCACAGGTGCATCTTGCTATAGAATAGAGATTAATAGATTATGAACTTTTCTGAGAATTTTTGTGTGACCAAATGATCAATTACTTGCATGTGCAAGCAAATCGACGAACACTTTCATAGACATCATTTTCATACTTTTATACAGTATAAAATATCTTTTATGAGACAACAATGTATGTATCTTTATATTATTATTGGAAGTAAATGTTAATTTCAATCAGTGACTATTTGCTGGATACCAGACACTATGCTCAGCACTGAGAATACAGCTACAAATTATACAAGCACAGTTCCTGCCCTCATGGAGCTTACTTTTAAATGGAAAAGGGAAACAATATATCCTTAATATACTCATATAACTCCTACAGATTATTATAAATCCTATGAAGGATAAATATTAGGGATGTAAGAGAGAAAAAAGCCTGACTTTTTGTATAGGTCAGAATTGTCTTTTCTGAGGGAGTGAGATCTCTGTTGAGATCTGAAGAGTGGGACAGTGCAGTGGACTGAATGCTTCTGTCCCCCCAGATTTACATGTTGAAACCTTATCCCCAAGGTGATGGTATTAGGAGGTGGAAACTTTGAGTGGTAATTAGATCATGAAGGTGGAGCCCTGTATGGGAATAATGTCTTATAATAAGGACCCCAGGGAACTCTCTTCCTCTCCTACTGCCATGCAAGTCCTATCCACAGGAAGGACAGGAATTCTAAATGTATATGCAGCAAGAAACAGAACTGCAACATATGTGAAACATATGGAACAAAAGAGAAATAGAATTATACCGTTATTATTATTGAAGACTTCAACTCCTCTCTGTTTCTTGAACAAACAGGAAAATCAGAAAAAAATTAACAATATCAACCAACACTATCCAATTTACATTTATAGAACATTCCACTAAACAAGAGCGGAACACACATTTTTTTTCAATTTTCAAAGAACTTCCACCAAGAGAGATGAAAAACTGGGCCATGAATAAAATACCACTAATTTACAAGAATTGAAATCATACAGACTGTGTCCTCCAACCACAGTGGAATCAAAGTAGAAATAAATAGGAAGATAATACAAAAATCTCCAAATACTTGGAAACAATATATTTTTAACCTAGGATAAAAAGAGAAAATTTCAGGAGAAATTCAAAAAATACATTGAACTGAATGAAAATGGCATACAACTATGTGGGACACAGCTATTGCAGTATTGAGAAATTTATAACACTAAATACATGCACAAGGAAAAGTCAAATTAATCTAAACTTCCTTCTCAAATATCTAATAAGAACAAAATAAAAAGGCATTATAGATACAAGACTTTTGTCATATATCTTATTTATAAATATATTCTCCTAGTTTTTTTGCTTTCTATTCACATAGTGACTTTTATTTAGAGTTTTTAATTTTGATAAAGTCCCATTTTTGCAAAATAGTGCAAGTGAATGCAAAATAGTGGCAAAAATGTCATTTACAAAAAAAAAAAAAGTCCTGAAATTCCATCCTAGGTGAAATTTACAGGAGCAGTGAATGACTCAAGAAGAATATCAATTCTTTTCAGTTCTACCAGTACACATTGACGAGACGAGGGAGAAAGAAGGAAAATGAAGGCGTCAAGACTTGCGACAATTAAGACTGAATCAAAAAGATCAGCTCTTGAGTGAGATTCTCATGGCATACAAACTGGTATCTAAAAGCTGTCAACTGTGATACATTATCATATAGAAAGCTAAGATAGCTTGGGATTTGGCAAGCAAAAAGGAAGTAAATATGGTGCATTCCTAGAAATTAATCAGATTGTTATAAAAAGATCACAGATACATTATATTTTTTAACAATGTAGATTTTGTTTTTGTTATCTTTACTCTCAGTGGAAAAGAGGCTTTAAATTTCTCCCTTATTACTTTGTGTTTGGGTTAGCGATGGTTTCCAAAAAATTTTTCTTTCCTGCTACTTTGCACGCCTGTCCATGAGAGCCTCTCTCCACTATTCATTTCACTCACCACTGTTGCCACTGTGATGGGTGTGGAGATAATTATCTGTTTAAGCCTCAGTGTTAGGCTCACTTATCTCTGGATATTTGAGGGTACGATCTTGTCAGTGTTCTTATCGACCCTCCCCCCAGTTTTAATTATTGGGATCCGAAGGTGGAAAGTCCTTTCCTCATGAAGAGAGTGTTTTTCCCTTGTTTTTTTTTTTTTCCCCAGCTCTATTTCTCAGGTGTGAAGTGTTTTCAAAAGTGTTAAAAAAAATCCTCTTAGTGTCCAGAGTAAATAAATACTTTAAATACTATTTTTACCTCAGAGGTTAACAGCTGAAATTTTATTATAACACTCCTCATCTCTCCATTTAGTCTGAAATTCTATTCAATAGTAAGGCTAAAAATGTATTCTTTTAACCTAGTTTATGTTTTCAGGATTTTGTTGTATTTAATGTTTTAGAGGATACTTTTGATTATTTTTGAAATTGGCATGTAGTATGATAAATAATCATGAGGTTATGGTTAGAATAAAAATCCCCTAATTGTTCTATATAGTGATCATTCACGTTATATACTTGAGAAATAATCTGTTCTAAAAGGCTTCACGTCTAATATTTTTGTGTCTGTTGGTCAGAATTCACTTAAGTAGACAAAGACACAAAATAGACACTTAAATAGACAATGTAGTTCACTTAAAGATACGAAATTAATGAGAAAATGCTAACTTACATACATGATAAAGAAATAAATGATTGCCTAGGGAAATACTCAGAATGGGAGAAGTTTCAGGATATACAGATAAAATTTTTCTCACTCAAAAATTCCTTGGGGTGCCTGGGTGGCTCAGTGGGTTAAAGCCACTGCCTTCGGCTCAGGTCACGATCTCAGGGTCCTGGGATCAAGGCCCGCATCGGGCTCTCTGCTCAGCAGGGAGCCTGTTTCCTCCTCTCCCTGTCTCTCTGCCTGCCTCTCTGCCTACTTGTAATCTCTCTCTCTCTGTGTCAAATGAATAAATAAAATCTTTAAAAAAAAAATTCCTTGGAAGGATTAACTCTTTCCAGACTGAATAAAAATCAATTTACATTAAGAACTTACACTCTTACAATAAAATTACACCCTTGAAATAGGTCAGTTAAAATCTCAAATGGAAATAAATATACATTTTTTACCTGAGGTCTGAGTATATCTGTAACCATTATAGTGAATGAAGTTGTTAATGGATAATATCTCAATTTCCAACAACTATTGTTTGTCACCAATAGCCTTTTCAGGTTTAGAGTGAGAGAGAGATAGAAAGAAAGGAGAGAGGAGGGGAAGAGGGAGAGAAGAAAATAATTTAATTAGCTGGCTAATTGAGCAGTTAGTCCATTTTTAATTTAACTTCTCTCAAAGTATTAGAGACTATTTAATTTCAATTTTCGCTTTAAGCCAAGCACTATATTCTTTTTTTAAAAAGATTTTATTTATTTATTTGACACAGAGAGAGATTAGATCACAAGTAGGCAGAGAGGCAGGCAGAGAGAGAAAGGAGGAAGCAGGCTCCCCACTGAGCAGAGAGCCCGATGCGGGACTCGATCCCAGGACCCTGAGATCATGACCTGAGTCGAAGGCAGAGGCTTTAACCCACTGAGCCACCCAGGTGCCCCAAGCACTATATTCTTAAGGGAAAAATTACAAAGGACTATTCAGTGGATAACTATATAATATCATAATAGCCATTATTATCACATGATATAAGAATCAAAAATTCAATATTCTTTATGGGAATACTAATGGTTGTCTTTGGAAAAATTATTGCTAACTATACAGAAATGTGCCACATTTACCTACTTTTTTTTTCCTCACTAAACCCCAAACTGTCAGCTTCTTATGTGGTAATGTGTTGCAGCTGCCAGCCTACTAGAGGTCAGTCCATGTCCCATGAAATCTCACCCTTTGGCTGGCTTTGTAGATTCGATCTATAATAATTGGAATGAGGTTTCTACCATCTTCATTTTCCCTGTTTCTCCCCCCTTCCTTTTTTTCCATCTCCTCTGTGTGTACTGGTAGCCCTGAAATGAATTGGTAAGCTTCTCGGATCACTGCTCCTTCTCTAATTTCTACCTGGTGTGAAAATCAAGAACTTTTCTACAAATGGAATTGCTTCCAGGGTTTTGCATTAGATGTACAGGACTTGGCATGCTATGTTCTGAAAATGTATACTACCAACCATTTTTTAAATTTTCTTAAAACATATTTAATATTATTAATTGTCAGGAATTACACACAATCTCACAATCAAAATGTGGTTTCTGATTATATTGACACTTGTTTTTATGTTGGTGTGATGTGTGTTTGTCTTTGTATGTATGAGTCGATAGTTCCTGAATTTTTTCTTGAAGAGAATGTGAGAACAATTTCATAGCAGCAATGTGTACATACCCTGTATGTATGTAGAGGAACAGAATTTAGAAGAAAATTATAATGTATGGTTGACATATTCTCCAGCAGCATATTGGTTATTAGCATGTATTTCAGATTTTTTATCATGGTATTCAACTGTAGCTATGAAAACTGATGTTCTTTCAAATGTCTTCAGAACACACTATCCCTTCTGCCTGAAGAAAACATGTTTGGCTGTCTCTATTTGGGCTGGTATACTGCCGAGTTTCTCAAATTTGGCATTATTGACACTTTGGGATGGATAATTCTTTGTTGTGGGGAATGGCATGTACACTATGGAATGTTTAGTAGCATTCCTCATCAACACCAATAGCATTACTCTCCCAGTTGTGACAACCAAACATATCTCCAGACATTGTCAAATGTACTCTAGGGGACAAAATTGTCCAGTTAAAAATCACTAGTGCAATGGAAAGAAGCCATCCCTTGGTGTTAGTTAAAACTATATTTAAATCCCTATTTTGCTGTGCATGCCTCTTGAGCAAATTCCTTAACTTCTCTAGGCTTCAGTTAATAAGAGATACATCACATATTTGCTGCAAGGGTTAAAAAACAATGTACGATATACATATATTAGCTTGTCAACTACCTAAAATATGGCAGTACTCCTTTTTATTTCAGCACTTGGACAGAGGCCACTTTTCTTAAAGGATCAATTCAGAGGCACTTATATTTAGAAGCCTTATTTTACTCCAGACCTTTTAGCATATAGTACATAATGTTCTTTATGATTCACATCTACTCCTCACAGGACTTAGTTGTTCTCTCTGGGCTGCCATAGCTTCTGAGTCCTAATAGATCATACCATTCCCCTCACTGACTAGATGCAAATTGCTGGGTTATGTTTCTATGTATAGATCTATAGGATGACTTCCCAGAAGATAGAGAAGATTCTTGTTTATCTGTGTTTTGCTTTCTGCTTGCTGCTTAGAGCTTGACCAGTAATACATGAAGGTATGTCTGAATAGGGCATTGTCCATGGCATGTGTTTCATAGAGCCCTGCTAAGTGTCCTCTGTGGGGGCTGGTATTCACCAACCCCTAAAAATGAGACATTCTGTTATGTTTTGTCACAATTTCATAAAATAATAGTTCCCATAGAAAAACAAAATAAGGGAAATGACCATGTAAACAATAATAAAACACATATTTTTGTTTTTAAGTGCTTTGAAGGTACCCTTTGTCACTAACACTCCATTTTACATCTATAAGTCTTGCTTTTTCTGGACCCTTTATATCAGCCATATTCTTTGCAATAATTCCTTTGCTATTACCCATTATGCTATGTTTGTTGTTTTGATTTGATTTGATGTCACTTGTGCTTATTGAGAATGATAGAAATACTAAGTGGTCAAGTAAATGTAACAGACTGTGAGAAAAAAGACCTATAGGGAAAAAAAAAAGGCAGAAAGACACAGAAAGCATCTAGAGGGATAAATCAAAGATTTAAAAAAAAGGGGAAAGAAAAAATAAATATGTCATTGTTCCAGTATCAGTTGTTGAAAAGATATTCTTTTTGCCATTGAATTGTTTTTGCCTTTGTTTCTAATCAATTTAGCATACAAATGTGGATCTGTTTGGATTCTCCATTTCATCCTTACTTATCTTATACCGTTACCACGCTGCTTTTACTATTACATTATTAAAGTAAATGTCAAAATCAGTTTAGTGTATGTCCTCCAAATATGCACTATGTTTCCAAGATAGCTTTGACTACACTGGATCCTTTGCATTTTCTTTAGCATTTTAAAACTGCTTGTCAATTTCTTAAAAAAAAATCCTCCTGTGATCATAACTCATTATATTGAATTAATCAATTAATTTGAGAAGTAATGAATTAAATGATCAAATCTTTCAATCCAGTATATCCCTTCATTTATCTAAGTATTAATTAATTTCTTTTAGGATTGTTTTATACTTTTCAATGTACAGGACTTACACATATTTGGTACAAATTTCCCATGACTATTTTACCGTTTTGAACACTATAGAAAATGGAATGTCAATATTTCCAATTAATTGTATTTTCTATAGAAATACATTTTATTTTTATTTACTGATGTTGCATCTTGAGATTTTGCTAAATTCCTCATTTTCATAGTTGTTTGGTTTTTAGTATTTTCTACTTAATTATGCCATCTTCAAATTGAGATAGTTTTTAATTCTTTATTCCTAATTATTCTTTCAATTAACCTTTATTCTTATTGCTCAGGATAATGATTAATACAACTGTTGAAGGTAGATATCCTTGCCTTTCTCCCAATAATAAAAAATGTGTTTAATATAAAGGACAGGCTAATAAATCCAAATAAATTAGTTTTGCTCAAAATGTGTAATTAAAATGCTACAGATTATAGAAAAGGATTTACAAAATCTCTTATCCTTCAAAACATTAATACCATCACTATATAAATAGCTGTGCCTAATGAAAGAAAAAGTGAACACTGAAACATAAAATCATATAGATATCAGAGGCAATTCTTTTTTTTTTAATTACCTTTTTTTTTTTTTTTTTAAGAAAGGGAAAAAGAGGAGAGGGGCAAGACGAGAGGGAGGGAGAAAATCTTAAGCAGACTCCATGCCCACACAGTGCCACACATAGGTGGGGCTCAATCTCAAAACTCAGAGATCATGACCTGAGCCAAAATCAAGAGTCAGACACTTAACAAACTATGCCACCCAGGAGCCCCCAGAGAGGTAATTCATAAAATAATAAATACAGTTTGCTTAAAAAATATAAAAGTATATAATAAATACAAAAGTGAGATAAATTCTGCCATATATATTGATAAAGAAAAAAAAACACCAGTGCTTATAAATGTTTTTGGAAATACAGACTTTCATATTCAAAGTTGTTGGGTATATTATCCTTTAAAACATCTCTGTAGAAGGGCTTAGAAATATATATCAAAATCTATTAAAACAGTAAAGACTTTGGACCAGTAATTAAAGTAGATCAAAATAGTTTGAAATAAGATGATTTAGCAAATATTCGTGAACAAGGGTGTCTACCGAAGGTTATCTTTGATAGTGATATGAAAAATAAATATCTAAACAAAAAGATTGTTAAAAAGTGTAATCTGTAAGTGAAGAGGGATATTATATGGTCTTTGGTGTTAACTACACTGCAAGTTTTTTTTTACCTTTTAACAAATATGTAGTAACTTTCTTTAAAGTGAGGAAAGGCCGAGAACCTCACTTAAGCCCAGGTCAGATGCTGAAAGGTTTGAAATGTGGAGACAAGGAGCTTAAATTTATTCTGCAAATCATGGATTCCACCAAACATTCTCCAATGGCAGGCCTCCTCTTAGTTGATGGCTCTTCTGTTCTTTTTGCTCAAGCCACAAACCATGGACTCATTTTTAACATCTCTTTTTCTCTCACTTCTTACATTCAAATAAATCCCACTGTCTCCTTATTAGAAACATATGAAGTTTCTTAAAATGTCTTACTGGCTCTACTGCTATTCCCATGGTCCAGCCTCTGTCCTTTCTTGCCTCTAATAGTCTCCAGTAATACTCTTTGCTTCCATTTCTGCCTTAGTCACAAATCACTTTTTCAAAATGATACTACTCCTCTACCCCAATCCTCGTATCACCTCCAATTCTATTTTACTATACCTCCCCTTGTCTTCACAATGGCCATAAAATCCTAAATGATTTGTCACTAACATTTTTGAGTCCTGTGTAGCTATTTCATTTTTGCTTCCTCTGGTCTTATTATATTAATCCTCTTGAACACACAAACATACTCTCATTGTAGGATTCTGATCAAACTATTCCCAGATATAGGGTTGGCTAAATCCCTCCTTTACTTCAAGTGTATATTCAAATTTCATCTTTTCACAAAAGACTGATTGCACAATTTAATAAGGCAACTCATGCCACCTCCTTCCCGCATAATTAAAACTACCAATCATCTTTACCTGGTCCACTGTTGCATTGTTTTTCTGTAAAATGAATTACTTTCTCACCTACTATATAATTAATTTATTTTCAGAGTTTAATATTTCCTGTTTATCTTCTCCCACTTGCCATGCTCTGCATGGGCATGAATCATTATTTTTGTTTTTTATTTTTTCATTAATGTATCTCAGGTCCTAAATGACTATGTGGCACATGGTAAGTATGTGACAAGTATTTATTGAATGCATGAATGGATGAATGACCTCCTTTTTTATCTTTTTATGATGACTTCATACTTAAGTACTCATAATTGATTATGTGCACAGTGCATTTTAGGTTTCGATTACTGTATCTTTATTGTCTCATTTTAGCTTCAAACAAGCTCTGCTTCTTTTTCTACCTAGCTAACTTATATTTCCCAAATTCACACAATTCTATTAATGCAGACTTTAACTTTATTCATAATTATAATAAAAGTGATATACATAATCTACCAGAAGTTAACTTATACCAAAATTCCCATACTTGCTTGTGAGAGTTTTTCAGAATTCTTCTGGACCATCAAGTAAGAAAGGACAGTCTGAGGACACCCAGAATCCAGCTTATAAGGAAAAGAAGTTCTGTCCTTGCTATCTGATTCAAATAAAAATCACATGTTTGTGTAAGTGTGTTTTTGAAAGGATAACAAAATATGAATTTCAAGTATGGTTATTAGTATTCTATCCAAATAATTAGCCTTTGATGATAGTTTATTTGAGTGGAGCTGGAACATTGGGGAGCTATTTCTACATCAGTAATATTCCTAGAATCTGCCAATATATGGCAAATACTCACATCCTTACATCTACCATGTACCTTGGACTATTTGGGGTATACTAAAATTGTTTTTTTTAACATATGAATAGTTGCATTCATACATACTCAGATCCTCACAAGACAGGAAAAGAAACGGGTGAGGTCTGGAAATTAGGCAAAAATACAGAAGAATTCTTAGAGTGGGGCCTGCATGGGCATAGACCTCATCTTTGTTGCAACTAAAAATGGATCATTGACTATTCCAGCATTGGACCACTGTAAACCTGCTCTAAATTAACATTATAGTTTCAATTGACTGACTAGGTCTAAGCAAGAGCAGGCACATTATACTAATTTATCATTTCTGTTTTTTATTTTTTAATTTTTTTAGAATTAACATCCTAGGGCTGTGCATAGGATATAAGGTAAAGAGATTATGTAATCTCACAGGATTGGGTACATGGAAGAAACAAAAAGATATCATCGGTTAATTTAGTACCACTGATTCTCACTTCTTTTCCAATAAAACTACTTCCAATTTTTCATCAACTTCCTAAAATGCAAATGTATTTGCCACTATTACCCAGTTGACTTTAGCATTTTATAGATTTTTTACAACTGTAAGTATAGTTTAGGATTTTAGCTTTACTTAGCTCTTTGAACATAACTTCCCAGTCCTCTAGAAACAATATAGCTTTTAAGTGGACAATTTATCTCCTCCTCTTAACATGGACTATGCATCTCCAATTTTTTCCCACTTATTTATTATATTTTCAGTATAGTCTGGTTTCTGTGTTCCTTCATTCTCTATTTCACCATAGCACCTTACATGTAATCACCCAGTGTGTAATGAAAAATATTTTTCTATCTGCCACTTAATGTGTGTCCTTGAAATCATAGATTTTACTTTCATTTTTGTGAACAACAGAATGCCACTCACCACAATCATCCCTACATGTACATGTATACACATATAAAAAAATGAACCCATGCATCTAGGAAGGATTTTTTTCAGTTTTTAAGTATTTCAATATTTTTGGAAAATCCTGATTTACTGTTATCATTAACATACCCCAGTGTTTAATTTTAAAATACAAATCGAGATTATTGTGGAAGTAATTCATCAAGCTCAAAACTTATTCATGTGATACTTGTGAAGAAAGCTTCTTCATCAGACCAAATAATATATTGAATTCACTTCTTTAATTTTTTAATTGATGACAAATTAAAATTAATTGAGATAGCAATTCTGTTAAAAAAGTAACTTTAAATAAAGTAGTGAAAAATTAAAATTGACTTCATTTAATTACTTCAATTATAACTTATAATTTGATTATGGTTTAATGATAACAGATTAATGCTCTCCATTTAAAGTAGATGGAAAAAATGTTGATTGTTTTCATGTAAGAACAGATTGGAATACATTAGCTTTACAATTATGTAATAACAAATTTCTTAAATTGTTTTGAAGCTCATTATTTGTAAGACAAAATAATTTAATCATTTAGATGTGTATGTATATTAGATATAGAAATAAAATACAAATTATATATGTATGCAAAATATGTATTATCTCATAAGTATTATATCTATTACTTTTAAATAACTTGTGATTATTATAACCTTTTTTAAAAAGCCAGTAGTTTTGTTCAGCTTACTTTTGGTTGACAAAATTTTACTGACTGATTTTCAACATTTGTGCATTAGTTTATTTGGGGTGCCTGGGTTACTTAGTTGGCTGTGTCTGACTCTTGATTTTAGCTCAGGTCATGATCTTGGGTGATAAGTTCAAGCCCTGCCTGGACTCTGTGCTGGGCAAGGAGACTGCTTAAGATTCTCTCTCTCCCTCACTCTCTACCTCTCTCCCCACTCCCTCTGTAAATAAATAAATAAATAAATAAATAAATAAATAAATAATTTAATGTAGTTTGTTGAAATATTTAGGAAAGACTTTTAGAATAATAATAGTGACTTAGGGATGTAACTTAATCATGATTAACACAACAATATAACAATAAAAACACAGCTGTATTAAATTTTAGTTAGAAGGCCCACTGAAAGCAAAATGTGTATTTTCTCCCTCCATTGTTTAGAACCTTTCAGAATACTCAAGAGGATAATCAGCCCTTTAATTAAATTTGAATGTTCCCTTGATGTGCAGAAAGAGTGCTTTGAAGCCAAGTTTTTCATGTGAAAATATCCATGCTTTACCACAATTTTCGGACATTTTCTTTCATGACTGGAATCTAAACACTGAGTTGAATAATTATTGATATGAAAAATGAGGGTGGCCTTTCTTAAGAAAATGTACAGATGCTTTCAGACATGTCTTTTAATCGACTTAAATGGTCTAGTTAACACCTTGTGGTAATTAGCAAAATTCTCAATAAAAATGGGTCTTAAAGATGGAAATATTTTTATTTTATTCAATCCTTATATGTCTTTTTTAAAATAGTAAAGCATGCTTGTCTAGGAAACATTCAAAAAATATTCACATGACTGTTTTGTTTCAATGAATACTAGTTTTCTCCAATAAAGAAAGATTTAGAAGAGATGCTTTATTATTGTCAAATTGGTGCTCATGAACTCAATGAAAGAAATGAATAAAAGTTCAAGAAAAAAATATGTGCTATATGAGAGATTGTACTATCCAAATCTATAATAAAATTGCAAATATTTTCATATACCTTGGTTTTCCATAATTGGTTGGTGAAAAGTAAAAATATTTTGCTTTTGCTTTATGTTTTCCAGCTCTTAACATAAGATATAATTATTAGAAGTCAAGGTTAAAAAACAAAAATCTTGTGAGGTGCCTGGGGGACTCAGTTGGTTATACAGCCAACTCTTGATTTTGGCTCAGGTAATGATCTCAGTTTTGACTGAGGCCTGCTTTGGGCTCCATGTTCCACAGGGAGTCTGCTTCTCATGCTCTCTCTCTCCCTCTCCCTCTGTCCCTCTTCCCTCATACTTTTTCTCTTGCTCTAAAACAAACAAATAAATAAATAAATAATCTTTAAATAAAAAGACTTTTATCCCCTAAATCTGATGTCAGAAGATGGAAATTTCTATGATGAAAAACAAGGTAGGAAAAAGGCTAGGAAGTGTTGAAGTGTCACTAGGATATTATTTAGAGTGCAGGACTGATCACTGAGAAGTTGACACTGCTTCCTATATGAAGAGATGGACCAGGAAGAAACTGAAGGGAAGAGTATTCCATACAAAGGGAAGAAAAAGTGCAAATGTCTTGAGTGCACAGTTTGATAAACATTTTTATGGGGAAATCACAAGGAACAAAATGTGGCTGGAATAGAGTGTAGGTGGGTTCAAGTAGGTGTGGGAAGGCAAACTGTGTAACGTATTATAGACCTTTCTAAAAAGAAATGGGTGGTGATGGCAGGATTTGATACAAAAGTGTAACAGGATCTGGACTGAAGTCTTAATATAAGAACATTCAGGATGCTGTACTGAAGAGAGACTGAATGAGACAAAACGGCAAAGGCAGGGAGATCATAAATAAAAATATACATTTACTTGCTTTTCTTAGATTTAGATGGTATATCGGAAAGTAAGATGACAGTTGGGATTTAATTTTTAAATTGGTTAATTTTCATTTGATTGTCAGAAATGCATTAGAATTTCATTCATAAAGGTTTTGTTTAACAGTGTTTCCTTTTTTATAGTTCTAAAATTTAAATTCACACAAACTATTAGGAGGTGAAGACCCATAGAAATGATTCAAAATTGCATGAAATTTCAAATAACCAGAACATCAGAAAACTTGTGAAAAAGCACGTCATCCATTAAATTACACTTAATAATATCTGTCTATGTGGATATACTATAAATAAATGAATAATAAGGATAAAATTTCAAAACTGTGAATCTCGATTTAATTTCAGTGTATGTCAAAGGCTCAAACCCTTTTTATTTTGTAGAGTTCTACAAAGTTCTTGCTAAATGTTAATCTGCATTGCAATTGTAGAGCTACAAAGGTTTTACTTCAAAGATAAGGGTCAAAGTATAATAATAATTTTAACTTGGAATGAGTTCAATAAGTGTCAATATTTAACTAAATGGATAGGAACAAAGGTTGGTTAATTGAATGGTTATCTGGTATTAGAAGAAAACTAAACCCTATAATCAACCTGTCCTAGTGAAACAACTGATAAATGGATCTTCATCATAAAATCAAATAGTGTCATGACATGAAAGATGCTAATTTGAGAACATAATAAAGCCACAAAGACTTATTAAGCCCTCTGTCAATAAAATCAGAGATGTCAACTCTCAATGGATTACAAAACCATGATCTATATCTGTGGTAGAATATGGGTGATGTGTATGAGTGACAATCAAATTTAAGGAAGAATAGGTATACCCAATAAGCTTGTGGACTGATAAACGAACATTTTAGTCAATGCTTAAAATCTCATCCTTGACTTGTATATGTGAAAAAGAAAGTAAGACTCAAATATGGTAAATAACTTATCGAATGATTACTACTGAATGAAGTTTAGCAACTCTGTAAATATTGACTGAAATATAACTGATATTATGCACTTTCTAATCCACTACGCTATATCTCAGATAAGAATGACTTGGGTAAGTTTAATAAAATTGTTGTTTGTGATAAATTGAATAAAAATGCACCACTGATATAATAGCTAATAATAAATAATTTTTTCTTCAATTACATAAGAACAAAGACATATCAATACAAATATCAAAGGTTGATATTCATTTGGAGGAAAAAATATGTCTGATTTGGATTGTCTGCTATTACGAAATAGGAAATTCATGTATTTAATATGCACATTCAGCAGTTACATAAACTATTTTTTAAAGATTTAGTTATTTATTTGAGAGAGAAAGAACTAGAGAGAGCAGGGGTTGGGGGGACAGAAGGAGAGGGAAAGAATCCTAAGCAGGCTCCACACTCAGCACAGAGTCCAAAGCAGAGCTCAATCTTATGACCCAGAGATCATCATCTGAGCCAAAACCAAGAGTTGGATGATTAACCGACTGAGCCACCCAGGCGTCCCTACATAAACTATTTTTCATAACCTACATATGAAGTAATGTGAAAAAGATTACCATATCTTCTTTCAAAATTGACTTTTTCTTTTTTTTTTAAAGATTTTATTTATTTATTTGACACAGAGAGAGAGATCAGATCACAAGTAGGCAGAGAGGCAGACAGAGAGAGAGGAGGAAGCAGGCTCCCCGCTGAGCAGAGAGCCCAATGCGGGCCTCGATCCCAGGACCCTGAGATCATGACCTGAGCCGAAAGCAGAGGCTTTAACCCACTGAGCCACCCAGGCACCCAAAAATTGACTTTTTCACAACTGCATCTTATTTATCTTTTTAAGAGAGTAAAGAGTTCCTGGCAGAATATTAATTTTGATCATCTAATTTCTAATACTGCTATCCTTCTTTGGAAATCTCATCATTTTCTGCGCTCCTTTATATACTAAAGAAATCAATATACCTGATGAAGCATTTATTCATTTAAGATAAGTAAAATTATAGATCATCATACAAATAGGGCAACAAAAAATATTACTTGCATTGGTTTGAAAAAAAAATCTATACAATTATAAACAAGCTTCTTCAAGAAAGGATAATATCAAATTTCCAGAACAAAGTACAACCAAGAAAAAGGTCTGAACTTTTTTTTTTTTTAAACTACCTCATTATGCTGACTTTGGCCAAGGTCCCATGGACCTAGTTTAATGTAAGGATAATGACAGCTCATCCTTTCCCATTTTTTGCTCGGTCAACTCAGTATTGTTCAAAAATGCCACTCTCTTTTAGAAATTCACATTACAGAGTTCCTTTTTCCTTTACATTTTAAAGTACAGTCACCTCATTTACATCTCATTTACTTGGATTTGTTAACTATATGACCTCAGCATGTTCCACCCCATCCTTAGTATAAGATTAATAATAGTTCCTACTTTATAAAGTTGCTAAGGATTTTTTAAATTAATTAAAGTATGCAAAAGATGTTTCTGGGACATTGTAGAGTTTGACAAATCTCATTTATTTGCATTATTATTGCTAATATGGACGGTTCTTAGAATATTGGTTTAAATGATTTCTAGGTTGATGTGCTAGACATTAGAGTGGAAAAGGAGATGGTTGAGAATCAGCTCCCCACCTTAAAGAAGCTTATATTCTGGGAGTAAGTGTTCCCATATAAATAACTTAAACACTGGGGAAAAAAAACAATCAAATAATTTTGAGTTTTGTTGGTTTACTCAGTAAAGTGAGTCAGTATTTCAATTAATGTACCCAGGGTTCTCTGATAATGCTTATTCAGTTTCCATAAGACTGTTTCAGGTAGGCACTTCTAATATTTTCAGTGTCTATACTGTGTTACGTACAAACAATAGTCTTATTTTTCTTTCTTTTTTTTTTTCAAGATTTTATTTATTTATTTGACACAGAGCGAGAGAAAGAGAGATCACAAGTAGGCAGAGAGGCAGGCAGAGAGAGAGGAGGAAGCAGGCTCCCTGCCGAGCGGAGAGCCCGATGCGGGGCTCCATCCCAGGACCCTGAGATCATGACCTGAGCCGAAGGCAGAGACTTTAACCCACTGAGCCACCCAGGCACCCAATAGTCTTATTTTTCAAGTGAGATAACCCATATTTTTTTACATCCTTATGTTTCTACTGTTACTCTTCACACCTGTGTTTAGTGAATATCCAATAATAAATGTAGAGAGAATGAAATCATTTAAGACATAGATAGGAACAAAAGTCAAGTAATAAATAATGGGTAATGAAAATAGATGCATGAGGCAGGATATATTATAATAATACATGGTCAGTTAGAAATAGAAACAGTTGTATAGTTCATCTCTATGGCGCAGCCTTTGTCTGCAGATGCCTAATGAGGTGAGGCCAGGCCAAAAATATTAGGGCTTGCTGCTAAAATACTGCTGCCAGGTTCAAATTCAATCCTCAAAATTTACCACTATAATCTGTGGATATTACATTCCAATCAAAAGGCCTAAAGGTAGTGGAAATCACACATTAATAAACATAAAAACAAAAACATATACAATCACAATAACTACAGAGTGACTTCTGAAAATTATCTATTTTTCAGTCAAACTGTTTTGATGTGTTTGTCAGAATAAAAATTTTTAAAAAATATAAAATGTTATCTCAAATCATGAAATGAATTAATCTGATGGATAGGCTGGTTAAGTATTATTCATCTGGCTAGAAAAAAAGATTCTGCCAGTATCAACAATTCTGATTTTGAAATAGTTGTTATCGAACTGTTCATTCTGATAGTAATTGACCAACATGTTCCATTGTTTCTAGAAACCACCCTCTATTATGAGAGAAAGACCATATCATCAGCCCAGTGTGACTAAGAACACACTCATTGTTTGGCTTCTTACAGATGCAGGGTATATTTTCAGTTTATCTAAAAATATACTTATGTATAAATTGAAACAAAGAATGATTAGGGAGTAATTTTGTGTTAATTCATTCGGTTTGCTCTGTCAAATTCCCATGACTTCCAAACCATTTTTGTTGTTGTTTAAGTGGTAACCAATTTCCCTGTTTAAAATTATAATGCTCGTAATACAATATTTGAAAAATCCATAAAGTTATAAGTCTTCTGAGTCCTCTCTTCTTCCTATCCTTTCCTATTCATTCCACTTTTCCTCTCCCTCCCTTCTCCCTCTTCTCCTGTCTCTATTATGTCTCCCCATTTCCCTCTCTCTTCATGGAGCAAGTAATCATGTGTGGAACTTCTAGGCAATAGTAATAATAATTTTAAAAAATTATTTTGACAACAGGTAATATATTAACTTCATTAGTAGTGGTTGTAGAACCTGATGTATTGTTTCAAAGATACCTCAAACAGATGAGTAAAGAACTATCAGAAGTGCAAGAATAGTAGCAGAGGGACAAATTTGAAGGCTTCTGCAGACCAGAAGCCATGGGATATGTGAATGAGTTGGCAAATTCTAGAATTGTAAGAAAAATAATACTTTGAAGTTGCTTAAAATTCTCCCAACTGTAAAATAAAAGGGGGGGGTGTGCATCTGATTGTTACAACATCCCTACTTCTAACAAAGAAAACCGATTCCTTCTAAATTTCATCCAGCGATAATATCTGCCATTTGGAGCAGGTCAAAATAAATGTCCATCTTTTTCTGTCTATTTGACAATAAAAATTTTCCTATATTATTTAACCTTTAAGTCTTATTTTCAAGTAATACCTTGATCACATTTAAGAGGGTATAAAACATATATCCCTTTTCAAAAGTAGTACATCTGTGGGGTAAACACCCAGTAGTGCAATTGTAGGGTCATAGCAGCAATGTCTATAACCACCAAACTGTGGAAAGAGCTGAGATGCCTTTCAACAGAAGAACGGATAAAGAAGATGTGGTCCATATATACAATGGAATATTACGCAGCCATCAGAAAGGATGAAGAACCAACTTTTGTATCAACATGGATGGGTCTAGAGGAGATTATGCTGAATGAAACAAGTCAAGGAGAGAAAGTCAATTATCACATGGATTCACTTACTTATGGAACATAAGGAATAAAATGGAAGACATTAGGGGAAGGAAAGGAAAAGTGAATTGGGGTAAATCAGAGGGGGAGAGGAAAGATGAGAGACTGTGGATTCTGAGAAAAAAACTGAGGGTTTTGTAGGGGAGGGGGGAGGGGGTATGGGTAAGCCTGGTGGTGGGTATTAAGGAGGGCACGTATGGCATGGAGCACTGGGTGTGGTGAATAAACAATGAATCTTGGATCACTGAAAAAATAAAATAAAATAAAATTGAATAAAAATGTAGTACATCTCTAGAAACTCCCTGTGTACATTTTCCATAAAGACACACTTTTGCCTTTCCAGGTTAGCCACCATCCTGATATTAGTGATAAGTATACCCTTTTTTTTTGAGCACCCATTATATGCATGCTTAACCAATATGTCAATAGAGTTCACTTCAGCAAGCTTTTTAGATACATATTTTATGTTTAAAAACATACATAGAACCATATCATGATTTACATCTTTAACTTAAGATTTTATTTCTTTTCTTTTTTTTTTTATTTGAGAGAGAGCACAGGTGTGTGCATGTAAATGGGGCAAGGGAGAGGGGTGGGCAGAAGGAGAGGGATAGAGAGAATCCCAAGGAGGTTCCATGCTCCGTGAAGAGCCCTATGCTAGGCTCAGTCTCAGGACACTGAGATCATGACCAGAGCCAAAATTAAGAGTCGGATACAACCAACTGAGCCACCCAGGTACCCCCTCAAGATTTTATTTCTAAGAATCAGCCAACCGATTGTGTATGACTGCAGTTAACTTTTTCCTGTTACTTTGTAGTCATCCATTGCATGCTGCTACCACAACTCAGTTGTGCCTTGATCATTTAGTATCCTATGAATAATGCTGCTCTAAACATTGTCTTCCTAAAAGCCCGGAGAGTTAAGCTCTCTCTTCATGGCTCTGTCAGTTAAGCACCAGACTCTTGATTTTGGCTCAGGTCATGATCTCGGAGTCATGAATTCCAGCCCCACATGGGGCTCCCCTACAGCAGAGAGTCTGCTGGAGATTCTCTCTCTCCTGCTCCTTCGCTCTCTCTGCCCCTCTTCCCACTCATGCATGCTTTGTTTTCTCTCAAATAAGCCAACAAATATTTTTTAAAGCCCTGACAATTTACATTCAACCAGAGTGTTTATGAAAATAACTATTTGTCTCAGCCTTAAAATAACAAATCTATTGACTGTATATTTTGGCAAAATGTTAGGATAATTACATCTTAATCTTGCTTTAATATGCATTAACATGGTAAGAGAGTGCTATGAACTATTATACACCAACAAACTGGACAACCTAGAAGAAGTGGATAATTTATTAGAAACATACAACCTACCAAGACTGAATCGTGAAGATACAGAAAATCTGAACAAACTGATTACTAGTAAGAAGATTGTGTCGGTTATCAAAAACATCCAACAAACAAAAGTTCAGGACTAGATGGCTTCATTGGTGAGTTATATCCAACATTCAAAAAAAAAATTAATACCAGTCCTTCTCAAACTCTTTCAAAAAAAGAGAAGCAGCAAAATACCTTCCAAACTCATTTCATGAAGCTAACATTATCCTGATAGCAAAACCAGTCAAGGTTGCCACAAGAAAAGAAAATTATATGCCAATGTCCCTGATGAGAATAGATATAAAAATCCTCAACAAAATATTAGCAAACCAAACTGAACAGTACATTAAAGGGATTATACAGCACGATCAATTGGGATTAACTCTAGGGATGCAAGGCTGTTTCAATATCTACAAATCAGAGAATGTGATACACCACATTAACAAAATGAAGGATGAAAATCATCACTATCAGGACACAATTTTCCACGTTCTCTCACACTCCTTTATATTTAGGTATGCACACCAATTTGCTCAGATGTAAAGGTAAAGACTTCTCTGTTCTCTCACCAGAGACCATTTGCTCACTTTGCAGAGTACTAAAAAGAATGTCCCTCTCCAGGAGGGAATAGTGGAAAGACTTGCAAGTAGCTCACTTGTAACTGGAGGTTTCTTAAGCTCAGTGTTCCATTGTTGCCACACAAACCCACTGTGTGCACAGCATCCACAGACGCTGGTTCTGGATCACCCCCATTGATTGAGGGGAGGGGAACAAGAGGAACCAAGACAAGCCTGAAGCATGAGCTTCATGCTCTGCCAAGAGGAATAAGGTCCTTTGTCTTTCATCTAGGTATCTATGACCTCTGTGAAAACAAGACAGGCTATCTAGGCAGCTTTCAGGCAGGAGGCAATCTCAAATTCCTCAAGAAGAAATGAAAAACATGACACTTTTTAACCTTAGGCACAGAACAAGCATAAAACATGGCTGGGAGTTGGGGGGTGGTAGGCGAGTAACAAATGAAGAAAGGCAAGAAACTAAAGATACCAACAGATCCAGGTCACCTCTGTAGAGTTCTCTTCTGTAGAAACTTGGTCACTTTAGTCCTTGATGCTACAATAGCTATTTGATGCCTTTAAACACAGTACATTGGTATTTTTATTTTACTTTTCTATTTCTGAGAGGCAGTAATGATCTGCCAAAAGTTTCTCCATCCTACTTGATATCAGAAATCATTAGAGATTAATTTAGTAACTTAGTAATAGAAAAAAAATTCCTTAACATTATAAAAATAGTCATTGAAATCCTACAATATACATCACTCTAAAAGTTTGAATAAAGGGGAAGAAAATATTGAGGATCCTTTTGAAAAGGAAGAACAGACAGAAGGGAGATTATCGCATCAGATACAAGGTTTTATCATAAAGCTATAGTATTTAAGACAGTATGCTACTTATACAGCAATTAACATATTGACCAATAAACAGAGAGAGAGCTCTGTAGAAACCATATATGGAAAGTTGGATGTTGCAGAGGTAACTTCGCAGATTAGTTGAGGAAGAAGCTAATCATGCATTAGGTATGAAATAAATAGTCATAAGAAATATACAAGTAAACTCATAACCCATAAATAACTCCAAAATATACTACACACATGTTTTCATCTTTAATGTGAAACAGAATATTTAAAAGTTTTGTTAAGAAATATTTTGACCTTGGGGTAACAAAGTATTGTTGTTATTTTTTTAAAGGTAACTTTTAAAAAATGCAAATTTGATTTGACAAAAATTCAGAGCTAAATTTTGGGCATTGTTCTATATTAGTAATATATAGAGAACTTCTACAAACAAATAAGAAAGTCATAATCAACCCAATGTAAAAACAGGTAAAGACATGGACATGATTTCAAAAAATAAAAATATCTAGTAAATAATTTTTAGGAAAAGATACTGAACTTGATTACTATCCTGGGAAATCTTAATCAAGACCTCATGGCCACTATTTCAGATATTATTCGGTCAAAAATTGAGGCTTGACCATACAAAGTTTTATTAAAAATAGAATTAATTGAAATTTTAACACAAAATGATATTTTCTTGTTGAGATATTTGTGTATTTTCTGTTTCTCTACAATGCAACCAAACATCATGAAATTTTGGATTTTGTCTACTGTGTTCAATACATTTCAAATACTTAGAGTGCTTTGACATGAATATAGAAATATTTATCAAATAAACAACTGTGAAATAACTGTTGAGGTCCAAATGTGAATGGTGGTGAAACATATTTAGATTTTTCATCTTTTTTTCCTTTTCATTTACTTAGTTTGACAGTTTTTAACTTCTTCTTTTAAAGATTTATCATTTTAACATTTCCTTCTATGACAATAATATCCACAGTTGCCTTCATTTAGTTCTGTATACAATTTACTGATGTACATCCCACAGCCCTTTGCTAATAACACTTCTTCATCCCTTGAATACTATTTAAACAATAAATCCCATTTTGATTCATTTTGGAAGGCTCTATTTTGTGCCCATAAAATTTATTTTATTTCATTTTTTAAAGAATAGCTCATAAATTCTGTATTTCAGAAGCTCTTTTTTTTCTGGTTTCCTCATCTATAGCATTATTTGGCAGGATCCATTTGGCTATGATATTTAAACAGCGTATACATATCACATATAATTTTACCATGTGCCAAACAGTATTTTAAGCATAGAAATACATTAATTCATTTAATTTTCATAACAGCTATATCAAGTAGACTATTATAATCAGAAAGCAAACACTCATGGAACAGTTATTGACAAGCTGGATTTACCCAAAGATACAGACAAACATCTTACTGCAAAATGATGCAACCATAAATTTTCTATTTACCCTATTGCTGTATTGCCTTGCATTCAGGAATGGGTCCATAAACTGTTTACGATTCCCGCGTTTTCTATTAGAATTATTGGAGTGATGTCATTTATTGGGCTTTTTATTTTAAATAAATAACTTCGCTTGGTGTTACAGATTTCATTGTATTGGCAGCTATTTGTATTATTTGTTTTGTTATGTGAGATGCCTTTGATGTGATGTAATTATTCTTTTTTTTATTACTCAGCTAAAGATAGAAGGGGAAAAGCAGTAGAAATTATTCTGCCAAATTCAATGAGGATTCCTCTGAATTACAGTTTTTCAGTCAATACTGGAAAATATCTTTCAAACTTCTATATTGTCATATTGTATTCTAATATCTAGCAAAGATGTAACATTATTTGATTTCTATTTTTTGTTTTATTTTTGTTTTCTTTTAATATCTGGAATTTATTGTTTTGAATGCTTTGTCCTAAGCAATCTGAGAGAGAAAACGAGAAAGCCTTTCTTTTTCAAGGAGCTTGTCAATTTAATTTCTTGAATATCAGAAAGCAGATAGAGTGTCCAAGTCTAGCTGTGATAAACGCAAAAGAGAAGTGTGTAAGAGTGGATCTCTATCCTGTGTGAAGCAGTAAGGTCCATAGCATAGTAACTAATTTCTACCTATGCTTGATTCTGAGATTTGAAAGATGAAAAAGAATGTAACCACTTTGAAAGTAATCAACTGATGTCAGATTGTGTTGAAATAGTCTCCATTTGCCCCAAATCCTCTCTCTATCCTATCCTTTGCCACTATACACTCTACTCCAAGCCTTTTATGGGTTTCATAAGGTGTCCCCCTTGTTTTCTACCTTCAACTGAGTTCACATAAAGAAATACCAAGAGAATATGATAATGAGGCAATATGGTCTTCATTAGGAATGCATTCATTATATATACATGAATGTATGAACGTATTCCTCGTGAGGCTGTTGTAAAAGATATTTATGGTATTTATTAATTAATTTAAAAATACATTAATGAGATTGGTCTATGTGCCAGGTATTTATAGTCTAGAATAATTTTTTCAAAAGTAGATTGCTGAATAAGACTAGGTATCACCTATAAACATGTGAAACTTATCTTCTATGAACTACAATGAGAACATCTTATGAAAGAAGGAGAATGGGATTTTAGTATTGTGAAATCTAATGCTATTTGGTTTTATGGATCCTAAAAATAATTTTAGAAATTTCACTCTTGAAATTTTAGTGAGATTTAGCTTGATGTTTTGGAATTTGTTTACTTAGCAGATTGGTATAATTTAACACAAGCACACATTATAGTTTATATAAGCTTATTTCAATAAATTTACATACACTAAATTATGCAAATACTAAAAATGATAGTTAATAAGAATATTTTTATTAATTAGACAGTTGAGTTATTAAGGGAATACCCTGTATTTTGAAAACTGGGAAATTTGCATTTTTTTTCAGAATGCTTAAAAAAGATGTTGAATCTTAGCATTTGAGACTCTTAGGTTCTCAAAATTGTAGAGTTCATGGCACATCCTCTCAGGCTGAATTCAAAGAAGCTGATTCCATTTAGCCCTCTAGAAGAATACTACATTAATTAGTAGTGTCCTAATTAAGGCTGCTGATGAGAAGGGCAAGCTAATTAGGTTATAGCAGCTTCTCTCTCTTTACCATAAGTGAAGATATATCATTTAGGTCTGTCCTGGTTTAAATGAGAAAAAAAATGTTAATGCTTCATATATTCTTTAAATTATTTTTACTTTGATGTTAGCTCTCTTATTTTATAGGATAACTAGAAACAGAAAATATATGCATGTTCAAAAGAATAAAAGAGCAAAAAGTGGTATTAACTTCCTAGTAAATACAGTACCATTCAGATTGCAAAAATTTTACTTTTTTTTTTTCCCTGATATATGGTAAACACATATGCACTTGGTGAATCTGCAATACATAATTCATGGAACATTCATGTTCCATGCTTGAAGATGAACATTCATATCAATTCATATAAAGTTAATTATTTTTCTCAAAAAATGTTTACTATTTGGTAAACTATTTTTTACGTTAAAGTTTGATTTAAGTTTACCTCAGGCTGTATGCAGAAAATCCCCATGACTTGTAAATTATTTTCCATTTTGCAATGCCATCACCGTTTTCACACAAATCACTTATCACAAGTTATACTTGCCCCCAGCCCCGGCCATTAAGTTTTCAAAGCTATGTGGTTTTCTATGGTTCTTCCAAAATTCTGCCTATCATAAAACTTCCAAATGGATTTTTTTGGAGGGATGGGTGGGAAATATTTTTTTTAAATTTAGAATTCTGCAAACCAAGGATCACATTTATAAACAAACAACAAAAATCAAAAAAATTAATGTAAAGAAGAAACAAAAAACTAGACTGACAGAATATAGGTTGAAAGAATTTAGTGTGCAATTATTTCTTCTTGGAAATTGAACACTGTCATTGTTTTGGAATGGATAAATCAGAATTTCTGTCTTAAAAGAATTTTGTCTATGCTTTAGTATTCAAACATCACTATGGTACGGTACAAGCATTAGCTTGGTGTGTATATTTTTAAAAAGTTAGCCAAACCTTTGTAACTTAACCATATAAAATAAGATGAAAAGCTGCATATATATTCATAAAGTATCTGCCAAAGTGAACTAGTTAAAAATGAGAAATGATAAAATATAGCTGTGTTCTCTACTTCTTACAACGGGGGATGATAGGTACCTGCCAGGAGAGCATAGAAAAATGCTGGGGAAATACAACAAAACATATTTCTAAAAGCCCCCCAAATTTTATGAACATATTTGGACTGAAGATGCAAACACAGATTGGTAAAATGAGTAATAAAGTTGGTTTTGCTTGAGAATGTTTGGTTACTTTGGTGATGTTGTGCTTAGATGGCCTTCCTGGTATACAACAGGCAGAGAAATTAGCCAAAAATACACTTACAAAAGGGTGTCTAAAGCTGCTGGGGATATGGAAGAGGGAATGAGGGACAAACCAGGGGGTCCTGTAACCCCATATCAGAGCAACATTCGTGCTTGACATGGAGCAGGGAAGGCAAGTGAGGGAAAAGAGCTCTGAAAGGTGTAACCATGAAGCAATCACAGTACGGATTTCTCAATCCAATTGTGTGTTGAAAACATTCATGTTTTAATTCTAGTTTAAGTTTTCCTTGGACTGGTGGTGCCTCCGTGTCTGTTAGAAGTAAAAGCAAATCCTGTCTGGAGGAACAGAACTTCCTCCTAGGGCTCATACACTACTCCAACCCTTTTCACAAAGAAACAGTAAAAAGTAATCAAACACATAAGGAATCAAGTCACTGCTTCTTTTGGAATAGAACCAATGAGATTGGGAAGCAGAAGATCTACAAATCCGTAACCACAAAAAAAAAAATACCAAAAAGAAAAAATAACATAACTATGAATAATTAATTAATAACTATGAATAATTAACTATGAATAAATTAATATGAATAAAGGAGTAAAACGTCAAGCTTAAATATCTTCAAGAAAAATGAAACATCAACAGTCAATTTGTTAATACAAAAACTTCTCCAACTGAAAGAATGAAAAGCTTTCATTTGCTATGAATTAAAAAGTAACTGAATGACTATAAATCATATTAGTTACTGCTGAAGATAGAATTAAATGACCATAAGAGTTCAAAACTTAACTAGAACTAGTGACCTATATTTTCAGAAAATATGAAATATTGATATAAAGGGGAAGAAAAGGTGTAATAAACTTTTAATTGGTGTTCCAGATGGAGGAGAAAGGAGAAAGAGAAACTTTATGAAAAACAGCTAATAATTGATAAAATGTGCTAATTAGAGGAAGAAAAGTAAACTTAAGGTTTAAAAGCCACACATAAATCATATTTTAAAAGAACTAAATAAAAAGGAGAAAATATTAGCAGCAGTCAAATTAAAACAATTTTTAAAGAAACTTGAAATAAGCAGCACGGGAACAAATCAAACAAAATATAGGATGATATATCTTTAATGTACTGAGAAAAATAAATCCCTTGGTATTTTAGCACAAGTTTATATTACCTGATATTCATGCCTGATAGTGGGTATACAAATTCATAAAACTTTGAGAAAAGAGTGCATATACTTTTCTATTGCATGAAACAAATTAAATGCAGGTTTTGAGATTCATTAAAGAATATCCAAATACGGGGCACCTGGGTGGCTCAGTGGGTTAAGCCTCTGCCTTCGGCTCAGGTCATGATCTCAGGGTCCTGGGATCGAGCCCCGCATAGGGCTCTCTGCTCAGCGGGGAGCCTGCTTCCTCCTCTCTCTCTGCCTACTTGTGATCTCTCTCTCTGTCAAATAAAAAAAAAAAAACAAAAAAAACAAACAAAAAAAAAACCAAAAAACATCATACTGACTGAAAGGAGACTTACATTAAAAAAAAAAAAAAAAAAGAATATCCAAATACATAGAAAGGGTACCATGTTATTAGACTGGAATAACCAATAATGTAACAATTTTGATTACGTATAAATTCACTCTTGGATTCCATTAACACCAGCTAAAATCCCAAATACTTCATTGTTATGGGTGCAAACCTTGACAAGTTGGTTTTTAGGATACCCAACAAAACCACAATTTGCTGATTGTGAACTTTTTAATAAAGTTAAATACATAAATACATAGACACCATATGACACAATATGATCACTCTGCTGTCATTTTTATAATAGAGATTTTGCTAATTCTAAATCATGAAGTTATATCCTATGTTTTCTTGCAGAAGATTAAGTTTTATATTTATGTTCATGGTCTATTTTAGTGTACTTTTGTATGTAGCTTATAGCAAGAATCAAGATTCACTTCTTTGCATACAGATATTCAATAGTTTCAGCACCGTACTGAAATGTTTTATCTTTCCCCACTGAATTCCCTTCTCCCAACTGAAAATCAATTAACCAATCTGTGCCAATGTATTTATCGGCTCCTGCTATTCCACTTACGTATTTACCACCATTTATGACAGTACTCCCCACTTCCTTGATTCCTGTAGCTTTATAGAATATCTTGAAGGTAAGTCAGTTCTTTTTTCTCTTTCTTAAGGCTTTTTGGCTATACATGTTTCAGTGGATTGTCTTAAAAATTTTAGAATCACCTTGTCAATTTGTATAAAAATTCTGTAAAGTTTTTTCTAGTTACTTCTTGGATTCTTTAAAAAAATATTTGGGAGAACTGTCATTTTAGGAGCATGGAGCTTTTCAATCCATGAAGAGGAAATATCATCACATTTATTTGGTCATTTAAAATTAAATTTAATTAATTAATTTTATCATTTAAAATTTTAAACACAATATTTGATAGGTTTTAGCAAGCAGGTGTTATATATATTTTGTCATATTTATCCTCAAATATTTCATATTTTGATCCTATTTAAAATGGTATTTTAAATTTTCAATTTCCATCACAGTTTATTTCTAGTATATAGAAATATATTTGATCTTTATATATTGATCAGAAGACAAATTGGACTTTCATCAAAATTGAAACTTTCGTCCTTCAAAGGCAGTATCAAAAACTGAAAAGAGAACCGACAGAATGGGATAAAATATTTGCCAATCATGAATCTGACAAGGGAACTGAATCTATAATATAGAAAGAACTCATACAACTGAATCATGAAAAAACAAATAAGCCAACTAAAACCAGCAAATCCATGAATAAACTTTTCTCCAAAGAAGACATATAAATGACCGAAAAGATTGTGCAAACATATTTAACATCATAACACAATTCAAAACTATAGTAAGTTACCACTGCACATCTACTGGGATGGTCATCATAAAAATGAGTGTTGGCGAGGATGTGGAGAAATCAGAACCTTCACACACATGGGTGGGAATGTAAAATGGAACAACAATGGCAGTATGACAATTAGTCAAAATGTTAAAGATAAAGTTACCTTTTGACCCAGTAAATCCACTCTAAGGAATATACTCAAAAGAAATAACATATTCCATACACTAACTCAACACAAGTGATCACAGATGCATAATTTATAATAGCCAAAAGTAGAAAACAATCTAAATGTCTATCAACTGATGAATGGATGAACAAAATCTAAATAATAGTATGGTATAGTATATGAAATAAAATAAAATCCATAAAAATAAGTGTACTGCTACATGCTAAAACATGAACCTTGACAACATTTTGCTAAGCGAAAGAAAACATACACAATAGACCAGATATTGTATAATCCCATTTATATGGAATGTACAGAATAGACGAAACTATAGAAACAAAAAATAGACTAGTCATTGCTTAGGGCTGGGGTGAGGAATGCAGTTAGGGGTTGATAGCTAAAAACGTTCAGGGTTTCATTCCAAGGTGATGAAAACATCTTAAATCAATTATGGTGTTGGTTGCACAAATCTGTAAGCACACTGAAAGGTTGTACTGTACAGTGTAAATGGGTGTATTGTACCTACATGTGAATTATATTTCAATAAAGCTATTATCAAAAAAAACACATTTTAAGAGAAGCTAGAAAATACTTTCCTTTACTTTCCACTATTTTACTTACTTACAGACCTATTTATTTCAGGAATTGCCTTTAAAAGTTTTGCAGAATAATTTTCTTACATATTTTTAGATCAAGGAATAATAACTTATTTTTTTTCAAAATTCCCTTGTTTCAGAGGAGTGTTGGTTTAGGTTACTATCTGATATTATGCTTAACGAGATATTTCAACGTTCCTTTTATAACAAGAAATTCTTAATTAAGCTCTGTATTTCCTTCTGCCAATAAAAAAATATTTTTTTTAACAATACAAAGACTGAAGACAACCATTGTTTTAGTTTGAGTGAAATCTAACCAGGTGTAATCAAACTATTAAAAATAGTTTGATTACAGGGCGCCTGGGTGGCTCAGTGGGTTAAAGCCTCTGCTTTCGGCTCAGGTCATGATCTCAGTGTCCTGAGATGGAGGCCTGCATCGGGCTCTCTGCTCAGCAGGGAGCCTGCTTCCTCCTCTCCTTGTCTCTCTGCCTGCCTCTCTGCCTACTTGTAATCTCTCTCTCTGTGTCAAATAAATAAATAAAATCTTTAAAAAAATAAATAAAAATAAAAATAGTTTGATTACAATAAATCAAAGATCTTTAAATTGTAGGTATGTTCAGCAAAGTAAAATAACTCTTGTAGAATACTAAAATGTGCTATAAATTAATGTTTATGTTTCCAAGTTTTGAATTTAAGCAAATGTGGGTTTGTAATGTGGCACTGTCAAGTACCAACAATGCGATTATTATCAGTTAGATGCTCCATCTTCCAGTTTCCTCAGGTAAAATGGACTGACAATATCTCCTCTTCACAAGGAAACATTTAAGATAACTCATATATTGGGTCCTAGTTTCATTTGCTAGTTTTATTTGTTATTATTATTAGCAGTAGTAATAGTAGCAGTATACATTAAAAACATAAAATATGATTGCCCCAAAATCTATACATTTTGATAAAAGCCTCACCTGGGGTGCCTGGGCGGCTCAGTAAGTTTCACGTCTGCCTTTGGCTCAGATCATGATGCCAAGGTCCTGGGACTGAATCCCACATTGGGTTCCTTGCTAAGCAGGGAGCCTGTTTCTCCCTCTGCCTACTGAGCCTGAGACCATGACCTGAGCCGAAGGCAGAGGCTTTAACCCACTGAGCCACTCAGGCGCCCCATTCTCCCTCTGCCTACTGCTCCCCCTGCTGTGCTCTCTTTCTTTCTTTCTCTTTCTGACAAATAAATAAAATCTTTTAAAAAAAGATACTAAAAAAACCCCCTAACCTTCTTGAGTGATTAATGCCACTTTTTGGAAATCAAACAATTAAAATACATTCGTTAATATTATGGTTCCCTACAAGGCTCCCTTTTCAAAAGACTTAATGTGGAGTAATCTGGGTAATTGTCACTTTGAATCATAACATACGAAACAGGTATTTTATAAATAAGATTTAAGAAACCAATTTTAGGGTACCTGGGTGGCTCAGTGGGTTAAAGCCTCTGCCTCCGGCTCAGGTCATGATCTCAGGGTCCTGGGATCGAGTCCCACATCGGGCTCTCTGCTCAGCAGGGAACCTGCTTCCCCCTCTCCGTCTGCCTGCCTCTCTCCTACTTGTAATCTCTCTCTCTCTCATATAAATAAATAAAATCTTAAAAAAAAAAAAAAGAAACCATTTTACATTTCCATTTGGTGCCTTTGGTTATAAATGTGTTTTTCACAATGTACCTTACTGTCACCAAACACGTGACATATTTGGTCCCTTAAAATATTTATTTTCGTTCTAGGATGAGTCAGCATCAAGAGAGAATTAACAGTTAACATATGGGATTTCTCTCACAAAATACTTATTGGAAGAATACTTTTCTATGTATGTACTAGAGAGAAACAGTTATTCACATAATTCATTATTTTCCTTCCTGGAGGCTGAAAGCTCATGTCTGTGTTTGATTTATTTACTTACTTACTTACTTATTTTGTGGTACAATAATTTACTATTAAAACACCTCATCTTCATTAGTATTTTCACCTTGAAGGAGAAAATGACTGCTCAAACCAGGTAATTTTACTTTAATGTTGAGAAGAGTTTTGACAAAGGGGAAGCTCCAACTATGTTCCAAAATTAGGTTTGGGGTCGAGGTTCACCTTCGCAATATTTCCCCATTAGCCCCAGTAGAGGAAATAATACTTGGTTGGACAGACAGTACAAGTAACAAGTAAATTCTTCGATTTTAAAAAAGATGTTCCCCAGTGTCTTATGCTGCAAAACAGTATTTTTATTAGTAGTTTATTTTTTATCTTTTAAAGATTTTATTTATTCATTTGAGAGAGTGATCAAGTGAGAACAGTGAGGAGGGACAAGCAGAATCCCTGCTAAGCAGGGAGCCGCCAAGGACTATAATGACCACATGGGGCTCAATCCCAGGATCCTGAGACATGACCTGAGCCCAGGGTGGAAGTTTAATTGACTGAGCCACCCACACACCCCTGAAGCCATAATCTAGTTTATTATTAAGGTGAAATCTAAGTGGGTGGGTGCTATGGTGTCACACTCACTATCAGGTATCAATGGATGTGATCAGAAAGAAAGACAAGCTAAAATTCCAGTGAAAGTTTTGCATGTTTATAATGTGGAGCACCAGATAGAGGGATGATAGATAGACACTATTTAAACCGTCATACATTTTCACCTTCAAGTTCATCACAGCCAGAGGATTTCAGCTTAAGAAGGAAACTAACCATCTGGTTCGAAAGTTGTCCAAAAGAGAATATCTAAGAGCAACAGGAATGACAATACTACTTGTAACATTACTACTATATTAATTAACAACAAATATAATCACTCCAAAAATACTTGATTAAACGATCTAGTCTTACTCATGTAGATATTCTTAGTCCCTGAGAAACAGTAAAACTAAATTACATTTTAATATAACAAAAATAAATTTACTCAATATTAGCTAATAGATTGGGAAGTTAGCAAAAGTATATATTTATATATATCAGATATATATCTATATCTATACCTATATATCGATGCTTACAAAAACTTACAAGATAAATGCTTTTGAGCAGCTAAGTGTAAGACATGCTGATTTTATTTAAAAATCAAAGAGTATGGACATATTTATTCAGTGACTTAAATTGTATTATTAATAAATGCAAAATAGGAACGAATAGTGAAAATTTGGGTTCAAGTTTTTCCAGGCTTTGAAAGGGAAACATATTGGTAGAAGTATAAATGGAAAGCTATTGGTCATAATGATCAAGAATTGAAGAGGATGACAAACTTAAATATAGACAGGACTACAGACTTAAATTTTGATACACAGGAGTATTTAACTGTAGTAATTGAGAGCACAAATACTAAAACATGCTGCATTGGTTTGAAATTCATCTGTGCCCTTATTAATACAGTAACCCTGGGCAGGTGATTGAATTTTCTGTGACTCAGTTGCTTCAAACTTAAAGTGGTCATGGTAATAGTACTTATTTCATGATAATGTCTGAGAGCTCAGTAAGTTAGTATTGTAAAGCTCTTAGAATGATGACTAGGACCTAAAAAAAAAGCTTGTGTGTGTGTTATGTGTGGTTGTTCTCGTTGAGACANTGTGACCCAAAAGAATAATGGTTTTATATGATGGAGGAAGCGTAATAGTTTAGAAGTACATGGGGAGGAGACTGTTACAAACTCATACCATCAGGAAAAAGAGCTCTAAACGTGGAAAAAGCTGCAGAGAATCTAGCATCTCAAGGGTAGAAAAGAGTTTCAGTTAATGTGTGAATAAAAATGTGGATGCCAGTAAGTTTGTTAATATTGTAGCAGAATTTCATATGTCATATGGAAAGACTGGGGAGGATGGAGAATTAAATCAGACAAGAACTCGAGGTAAGATGTATGTTGAGCAGCGGTCATAACTGTATTGAACTGGATTGTCTTATGTGGTAGTTGGTGTAACTTTAGTTAATCATAATGATGCAAGTCTCACAAGTTCTCAGATGGAAGAGAGTTTTAGCATTCAGATAATGCCTCAATAGATGATACTACCTAGAGAATGTTTTTATTTGTAGATTCCAGGAGATAACCTGGGTGTCCTGAATTTGAGGGATCACACAACAGTTGAGGACTGGATTATACCAGATTCATAGAAAATGCTGGTGGGATGAACTGAATGACTAAAAAGGCAACTAAAGGCATTAATATTCCCAAAGAGACAGAATTTTATCATGAGTTAAATGGGTCCTGTGTTCTTGAGCATTTGATTATATTCCCTTAATCATAGTTTTCTAACAAATACACATGCAATTTTTTTTTTTAAAGATTTTATTTATTTATTTGACACAGAGAGAGAGATTACAAGTAGGCAGAGAGACAGGGAGAGGAGGAAGCAGGCTCCCTGCTGAGCAGAGAGCCCGATGCGGGCCTCGATCCCAGGACGCTGAGATCATGACCTGAGCCGAAAGCAGAGGCTTTAACCCACTGAGCCACCCAGGCGCCCCAATTTTTTTTTGTATACATTTTTTCCAGCATACCCTTCTGTGGGTAGTTTTGAAGGAGAATACAATGCTTATTTTTAGTTTAAACTGTTATCATAAATGAATTGTTAGGATCATTTTTCTTATAGAAATGTGCTCTTTAGTTCTGGGTAGGTGGGCTACAGTAAAATGCTTTACAAGGTATCAAACACACCAGAAATTTGTATTCTTGAATTAAAATCAAGTGTTCTGGAATTATTAACAAATTCTTATATACTAACATAGGAAAAGTGCATAACTAAACCAATACATAGAAATTTAACAGACAGAATAAAAAAATGAAATTGCAAATTCCTGTTTTTTTCCAGTGACTATATTGTTCTACATCATTTTGTTGCTATTAATTACATTTTAGTATTAAGTTTTAGGAGGGAAAGCCATTTTTCCAAAAGCTTCCATATAGAAATTATTTCAAGTAAGTGTTTTTCTTCTATGACATAAGTTAGTCTATTGCAGGAAATAATAGTGACATTCAAATACTAAGTTTGTCTCCAATAGAAACACTAAAATCATTATATTTTTTCTTACAAAGTCAACTTTGATTTAGTCACCTTAATGACAAATCTAAACCATGACTGCTGGGTTCTGGGAACAAATTTTAATCAGATTTTAAAAAAGAGCTATCTTATTATATGAAGAAAGTGAATTAAATAAACTTAGGTACTTACTTCCATTTTAGGAAGTAGATCTCCATTAAAAACACAATAGAAAATATAATTGAGAGTGCTGTTCTTTGTGATAGATATTTTCAATGTCCAAATTCCTATTAATGATAGCACTTAACTATGATACTCTGCACTGAAAACAATACAAAAGGTAAATTGTTTGTTTGAGAGACCAATGCCTACCATTGCCATGAGTTGCCAATAATACATTATATGACCTTAGATAAAAACATACTGTATTTCTTTTGAAGAATGGGAGGATTATATGTAACATGTTAAAAAGCTGCATGCTATTTTAAAAATATACAACAGCACTCCTATTGTTCTTTAATGTTCACTAATGTTCACGAGTACTAGCATTGTAAATTAGCTTCAGAGTCTCTAAGTAAACCACAGAGAACTTCCTCTCTCTGTTTTTGTGAAATTTTCCCAGTGAAGAGTATAAAAGTTACAGGAAAAAATGACATAAATCAAAATTTCTGAACAAAACAGGAAAAACTAAATGCCGTGGCTATTCCCAAAATATTAGATAATTCTAATTTAAATAAACTTCAGGCAAGACTGGCACTTCTAATAAGCAGCTATGGCATGTGATACAATCCTAAATATATGAGCTAACAATGAATTGGTCAATTGCAAACGTGTGGTATAGAGGCACTACTAATGGGAAACATAAGACAATAAAATAATATCTCAGTTGAAATACTAGATGGAGGATTAAGATTTAAAGAAGAGTCCTCAGGGCACCTAGCCTAGGTGGCTCAATCAGTTAAGTGTTGGACTCTTGGATTTCAGCTCAGTCATGATCTCAGGGTGATGAGATCTAGCCTGTGTCACGCTTCATGCTCAGCTTGAGATTCTCTCCCTTTCCATAAGCTCCTCCCCCAGCTTTTACACAAGTGCTTGCTCTCTCTCTCGCTCTCTCTCTCTCAGGTAAATAAATAAATCTTCAAAAAATAAGATTCAAAGAAGAGTTCTCAAAAAAATAAAAATTTAGAGAAGGTATGACATGATGTTCATTTCCTAATTTTTTTTTAATAGTGATCTAAGAAAATAGTGATCTACAAGAGAATGCATTTGTTACTTAAGAATATTACATCAGGGGTGCCTGGGTGGCTCAGTGGGTTAAAGCCTCTGCTTTCGGCTCAGGTCATGATCTCAGCGTCCTGGGATTGAGGCCCGCATCGGGCTCCCTGCTCAGCGGGAAGCCTGATTCTCTAGCTCTCTCTCCCTCTGCCCCTCCCCACCACTCATTCTCTCTCTCTCTCAAATAAATAGATAAAACCTTTAAAAAAAATTTAAAAATTAAAGAATTACAAAAGAACAGCACACATATTGAACTATAAAAAATTACTATTCAATGCAGCGGTTTAAACTATAAAATATGCATGACTCAAACTAAAATAATGCACATTGTCTTTATGTAGAAAAATACAGAATGCATATAATAACATAAAATAAGATCTGAATAGGGAAACAGTCTATACTTAGTAATAATAAGATATAACATAAAAATATTACTTAAATTTTACCCCAAGATCCTCCAATTCAATAAAATTCCAATCAAAATTCTCCCTTTTTTAAATTTGTTAAGTAACTCCTCAAATTCATTCTCTAATTCACAGTGGAGTATATATATATAAGCTAATTAAACTCTGAAACAGAAATGTACAGACAGGCAAATATGCGTACTAAATATTTAAAAATATCGCAAGATGACTATGCCCATAAAATGACAAAATTAAGAAAAATGCATGTTGAAATGTTATTAAGAACTTGGGAAAACAAGAATTTTTGTGTACTGTAAGTAGTAGTGGAAACTATTTGCTATTTTATGGAAAACAGGTAATATTCGGCACCTGAGTGGCTCAGTGGGTTAAAGCCTCTACCTTCGGCTCAGGTCATGATCTCAGGGTCCTGGGATCAAGCCCCTCATCGGGCTCTCCGCTTAGCAGGGAGCCTGCTTTCTCCTCTCTCCTCTCTCCTCTCTGTCTGCCTGCCTCTCTGCCTACTTGTGATCTCTCTCTCTCTGTCAAATAAATAAATAAAATCTTTAAAAAAAAAAAGGAAAACAGGTAGTATTTAGTGGAAATAAATATGTGTATGACCCATAAAACAAACATTCCACTGCTGTGTAGGCATCTCAAAAAAAATTCACAAACTTACAGGATTACATATTCAGGGAGGTTCATCATGTGTGTTTTTTTTTTAAATCTTATTATTTATTTATTTATTTAAGAGAGTTAGAGTGCGTGCAAACATGAGTGGGGGAGGGGCAGAGGGAGAGGGACAAGTAGACCCCCCACTGAGTGGGTAGCCTGATATGGAGCTTGTTCCCTGGACCCTGAGTTCATGACCTGAGCTGATGTCAGATGCTTAACCTATGAGCTACCCATGTGCCCCCATTATGTGTTGTTCTTAATGAAGGAAAGATTGTAACTAACTGGTGTCATCATGAAAGAACTTGTGAGTGATATGTGATGGCTTCAGAGACAATATGCTAAGAACTCAGGCGTATTTTCAGTCCTGAAACTGAGCATTCTTAATTTAACTCTGAAAATTTATGGCAATCTATTTCATTAACATCACAAGAATGGATATTAAAATATTCATATTTAGGAGCACCTGGTGGCACAGTCAGTAAAGTGTGCAACTCCTGGTTGCAGCTCAAATCATGATCTCATGTTCATGAGATCCAGCCCTATGTTGAGCTCCATTCAGCCGGGACTCTGCTTAAGACTTTCTTTCCCTCCGTCTCTCCACTCCGTGCTCGTGCAGGCGCACATGCTCCCTCTCTCTCTCAAATAAATAAATAAATATTTTAAAATATTCATTATTTAGGGTAATAGTGTCTTTTTTTTTAACTGAGTTATCTCTAGGGATGAAGAAAATTTAATTTATCTATGCACTAATAGGCATATGACTGTTTGTCTTCCCATTTGAAGATGCTGCATTCAATATATCTGAAACTAAACTTAGACCAGTAACACCTGCAGTTTCACGGGAATTAGAAATCAAAGCTGTTTGCATTGGTAGTATCTGTGATTTCTCTTAAAAATAGCCTGAGAGGGGCACCTGGGTGGCTCAGGGGGTTAAAGCCTCTGCCTTCGGCTCAGGTCATGATCTCAGGGTCTTGGAATCGAGCCCCGCATCAGGCTCCCTGCTCAGTGGTCAGCCTGTTTCCTCCTCTCTCTCTCTGCCTACTTGTGATCTCTCTGTCTGTCAAATAAATAAATAAAAAAATCTAAAAAAAAAATAGCCTGAGAGACTGACTAATCCTCATATTATTGATCTGCACAATAGGTCACAGCATTAATTTATTACTTACTATAATTTATTTATATTTATATTATAATTATGTAATTATATATATATTTAATTTTATATAAATATAAGTAAAAAACATGAAGATAAATTACTTTAAAAATACATAGAATATATTTCTTGAAAGTAAATTATATGTTTACATATGACTGGCACAAATATCAATAATAGTCCTGAACATTGTAAAGTTTATTTGGCAAGAACACAGAACACTGACATAAATTAGTCCAAATATAGTAGGTACACTTGCCCCTGCAGGAAAGCAACACAAAATAATTGGAGGATAATAAAAATTTTATCAAAAATATATTATTCCACAAGTTTCCTAAAAGAGCAGAATGTGTGAAAGATAAACTCTTCAGCAAAACTGAAAAGAACATCAAAAAAAAAAAAAGAACATCAAGTAGGCTCAGGTAGTTCTACAACTGAAGACTTAAAGGTCTAAGTACTTAAGAACACAACTGACCCATCGTCAACTAAATTCAATATGTCCAACACTTTCATGGGTCTTAGGACTGTTAAAGCCATTGTTTATCCATTTCTTTAATAAGGGACATTTGTTTTAGCTTTATTCACAAGTCACTAAGTGACTGTCAATAGAACTTTATCTGGAATGGGCTGCAGATCTATTTTATTGTTTCTTAGATCTGCTCTGAATTGAGATTAGAGTGTCTATTAACTTATTTAACAAGAATGTCTAAATGCAAAATCCATGTACTTTATGTGATACATAAATATCACTTTATAGGCCACATATAAACTCAGTGAAAAATAGATGTTTGCATGGTAATAAATCAAGATCATTTTATTATCACTACCATTTCTAAAGTTACATTTTCATACCATTTAAATTAGTTTAAAAGTTTCGAGCACCTGGGTGGCTCAGTGGGTTAAAGCCTCTGCCTTCTGCTCAGGTATTGATCTCAGGGTCCTGGGATCAAGCCCCGCTTGATCCTCCTCTCTCTCTACTTCCTCCTCTCTCTCTGCTTGCCTCTCTGCCTACTTGTAATCTCGCTATCTCTGTCAAATAAATAAATTAAATCTTAAAATAAATAAATAAGGTTAAAAGGAGAGAGTAGTGTTAACAACTGTGTTGGAAGAAACCAAAATCCACAAACACATGATTTTAATAATAATTGCTGCTGTAGTAAAATGAAATTTTAGTATCATATGTAATCATAAGTTATATTTACAAACATTGGTGTTTAATAATGAAATATATTTGAGAGCTATAGTGGTGATATCACCAAAAAAAGAAATAAGGTATTAAAGATTCCATATTCAATGTTAATTATAGTCACACATACCTATGCCATCAAATGTGAAATATTGAGAAAACTATAAAGCTCAATTTTTAGACAGTTTTAAACCCTATGACCTAATAAATTAATATGTTTGTTGACAATTTAGGAGCACCCGGGTGGCTCAGTCAGTTAAGCATCTGCCTTTGGCTCAGGTCATGATCTCAGGGTCCTGGAATCAAGCCCCACATTGAGCCCTGCATGGGTCTCAACTCAGCAGGGAGTCTGTTTCTCCCTCTCTCTCTTTCTCTGTGCTCTCTCTCTCTTTCTCTCAAATAAATAAATAAAATCTTTAAAAAGATATGTTTGTTGAAAATTTAAAGAATGCACAAATAGTTTTCTCTCAGGTGACAGTAACAGCAGGGCTAAGTACATAATATATTTGCATTAAATATTCCTGTGATTATTTAAAACTTAAATACTCTATCTCCTTTGGCAGAGGATGTAACAGAGTACTTACTTGTCAATCTAATTCAATAAATGAATATACCACGGACCACAGGAGAGTAAAATAATCTCTGTTACAGGTTATTTATTTATTTATAGAGCTTTTGTAACTTTTCAGTTACCTATTTTATATCACCCCAAGGATATCTCACCAAAATATCAGTTTTGGAATGCTCCTCATAAAATCATAATTTCTTCCTAAGGCATTTTAAAACCCTATACTTTTCCAGAGTTTCCTATTTCAGGCAAGTATGCTATCATATTATCCATAAATAACGCAATACAAAGTATTATCAAAGTCATTTAATATTATTTTAATGCACCCTTTCATCCTTTCTTTGCACATATACCAAGGATTTTCTTTTCTTTTTTTTTTTTTAAAGATTTTATTTATTTATTTGACAGAAGGAGAGATTACAAGTAGGCAGAGAGGCAGGCAGAGAGAGAGGAGGAAGCAGGCTCCCTGCCGAGCAGGGAGCCCGATATGGGCCTCGATCCCAGGACCCTGAGATCATGACCTGAGCCGAAGGCAGAGGCTTTAACCCACTGAGCCACCCAGGCGCCCTACCAAGGACTTTCTTTTCTGAATTTGTGTTATCTCTTGACTGAATTAATGCAATAGCTTCCTGATTGGACTCCTACAACTTTCTTGTCCTCTCCAACCTATACTCAGTAATTAAGACAGAGAATCATCTTATCACACTCAAGATCTCCAAACTAGAAATGTTTAATCAACATGAAATTCTGTATTTTTCCATGGTATTTGAAATATGCTACACCTTTATAAAAATAATAAAATAAAATGATTAGAGGAAAATAGAAATGACTCCAAGATCAAATATGAAATATTAGAGTAATCTAAAAGCTAGAACTGAGAAATATTTGGAACTCAAGTTTTGAACTAAATGGCTTCTGCTATTTTGTTACTTTCAGTGATAACACAATTTATAAATGCTTGACAGGGCAGATAATGAAAATCTAGTCCTCTAGATAAGTTTAGGAGGTTAATTTTAAATGGAAATTATTTACAGTCATAGGTCTACAGTAAATATTTCCTATGAAACATTTTAAATATTTCTCAAATTGCAGTCATATAATATGCTTTCACCTGTTTATTAATATAAATTCTGATTATAAATTGTCAATGTATGTCATCCTTCCATTTCTGCTTTAATAATTTTCAGCCTAAAAACAATGAAACCAAACAATGCTATGGTTCATTATTAAAAGAATGGTGAATAATCAATATGTAAAATACCATTATTTCAAATCTCTCTTCCTGATTTTGGCAGATTTGAGAGACTGGAAAATGTGGAATGTTGAAAAATAGTAATAATAAAGATATCCATGTCCTAATCTAACCTAATCAAATATCCATGTCCTTATCTTATGTAGCATCGTAGAACATTGTAGATGTGATTATTATGAAGATCTTGAGATGTGGACAGTGTCTTGGATTATCTGGGTGGTCCCTATATGCAATCACATGTTTTCTTGTGAGAGGGAGCCAGAGGTGGATGATCTCACACATACAGAAGGTAGTTTGTCACCGAGGAAGAGATATGTGACGGGCACTGATGTGGCCACAAGTAAAGGATTGATGGAAGCCCCACACGCTGGAAGAAGTGAGAAAAAGGCTCTTTTCCAGAGCCCTCCACCTGAAATCAGCCCAGTGAAACCGAATTTGGACTTCTGACCTCTAGAATGGAGAGAGAGCAAATCCTGTTGTTTTGGGCCAACAAGTTTGTAGTAATTTATTACAGCACCCATAGGAAAGAAATACATGTGATAGGCAAAGTAAATTGTTGATATCTTATTAGTTGATTTTCTTAACTTTTCTTTGCTTTTCAGTAGTATCAAAATGACCTAAAATCACATTTCTCATGTATTATTTACTTATCTACTTCTCTCTAATGCACATCTTTTCATTATATAATATCAATATTATATATTTGAATGCAAGACAAATATCAAACATTTGGTATATAAGTGTATCATGTTTCAATTATTCCCCCAAAATTGAAAGCTAGTAATTGTAATTAGAATGTTCTAGTGATAATATTAAAATAAAATATAAATATTCTCCCTCTTCCTCTCTCTGTGATCTCTCTCACTCTCTCCCAAATAAGTAAAACATTTTAAAAAGTAAAAATAATAAAACATAAATAATCCCTGCATTAATCATAGATCTGTCTTAATTTTGTTTTAAAAGTCTTTTCGGGTTCTCTTTCTAGCAATTATAACTTAGGCTTTTTCAGGTCTACTTTCCTGCTAGTATTAACTATAAAACCAAGACGAATTATTTTCATCTATTTGAAAGCATCACAGAACTAATAATAAAATCAGAATTTATAAGGTAAAAAATCCAAGAAAGAAGAGAAACCAAAAGAGGTGATCAAGGCATTTGGTGCTGTTTTTCTCCTTGGGTCATTTGATAATTCCCAGGGTTGAAAAGAAGAGAAGCTGAGCAGGTCTTGGTCTTTTTTTTTTTTTTTTATTCCCAGAATGAAAGAACTGACAATAAAAATGCATTTCAAGTGTGGTAACCTTGAGAAGGCCCTAGTGAATAATCCATGTATTCAGGATTACACCTTTTGAAGAATGTTAGATTATATAGTGACTGAAGCTCAGTGCTGGATCATTTTTTTTTAAGATTCTATTTATTTATTTGAGAGAGAGAATGAATGAGAGAAAACACAAGCAGGGGAAGTGTCAGAGGCAGAGGAAGAAGCAGTCTCCCCATTGAGCAGGAAGCTGGATGCTGGGCTCTATCCCAGGACCCTGAGATCATGACCTGAGCTGAAGTCAGAGGCTTTAACCCACTGAGCCACCCAGGCCCCCTACACACTGTTTTTTTATATGTAATATTTACCATTGTCTCAATAAACTAGAAATAGAAGGAAACTGCCTCAAATTAGTAACAGGCATTTACAAATATCTTAGAGCTAACATCATATTTAATAATGAAAGACAGGATGGTTTCCTGAAATCAGGAAATTTTCATGGATGTGCAAATTGATGAGATTTATAAAACATTGTGCAGAGTCCCTAACAAGGATGATAAGGCAAGAAACAATACATAGAATCTATTCAGATTGAAAAGGAAGATAGGGCGCCTGGGTGGCTCAGTGGGTTAAAGCCTCTGCTTTCGGCTCAGGTCATGATCTCAGCATCCTGGGATCGAGGCCAGCATCGGGCTCTCTGCTCAGCAGGGAGCCTGTTTCCTCCTCTCCTTGTCTCTCTGCCTGCCTCTCTGCCTACTTGTAGTGTCTCTTTCTGTGTCAGATAAATAAAAAAAAAATCTTTAAAAAAAAAAAAAAAAAAAAGAAAAGGAAGATAAAAATCTATTAGATAAGAATCCAATGTATTCTAAGACATTACATAATTGTCTACACAGAAAATCCTAAGGAGTTTATAAAAATATTTCTAGCAGACACATGAAAAAATGCTCAACATCACTCAGAATCAGGGAACTACAAATCAAAACCACCATGAGATACCATCTCACACCAGGCAGAATGGCTAACATTATCAACTCGGGAAACAACAGATGCTGTCTATCAACCAGAGAGTGGAGAAACAATTTGTAGTAAATCAAAAAAATGGGAGTATTTTTCATCAATAAGATAATGGTTAATGCGAGAACATGAATAAGTATTATTATAAGCACTGCATTAAGTGGAAAGGCTAGGAAAAAAGGCTACATGAAGTATAATTTCAAATACTGACATTATGTGAAAAGGAAAATCATGGGGAACGAGATCAAGGCTGAGATGCTGGGGAATCCTCAGAGACAAAAGAAACATTAAGGTGCTTCCTGCTAGAGTGGCAGTATTCCGTATTGTGACCATGGTGGTGGTTACATGCCTAAGCACATTTTGCTGAAACTCATCGAACAATACACTTAACAGGTTTAATGCTAATGTATGTAATTTATATCTCAATAACTGTCACTTAACTATATAAAGATGCTGCTAGGGAAATTAAAAGGCAAGTCAAAACTTAAAAGAAAAGGTTTGGTAAAGAAGCAGCAAAATTTTCACCATCTGCAGATGACATGATACTATATACAGAAAACCCTGAAGACTCCACCAAAAAACTTCTAGAACTGATGAATGAATTCAATAAGGTGTTAAGATACAAAATCAATGTAGAGAAATGTACTGCACTTTTCATTAAGAATGAATCAACAGAAAGAGAAATTAATAAACACTCCCATTTATAATTGTACAATTGTACCAAAAATACTTAAATATCTAGGAATATACTTACCCAAGAAGGTAAAAGATCTGCATTCTAAAAACTATAAAACATTTATGAAAGAAATTAAAAATGTTACAAAGAAATGGAAAGATATGTCACGCTCATGGATTGGAAGAACAAATATTGTAAAAATGTCTATACTATCTAAAGAAATATACACATTTAATGCAATCCCTATCAAAATATCAGCAGCATTTTTCACAGAACTAGAACAAATAATTTAAAAATTTGTATGGAACCACAGAAGACCCCAAATAGCCAAAGAATTCTTGATAAAGAAGAGCAAAGCTGGAGGAATCACAATTTGGGACTCCAAGTTATATTATAAAGCTGTATTGATCAAAACAGTATGGTACTGGCACAAAACTAGGCACATAGATCAATAAAACAGAACAGAAAACCCAGAAATAAATCTAAAACTATATGGTCGATTAATATTGGACAAAGCAGAAAAGAACATCCAAGGGGGAAAAAAACTCTTCAACAAATGGTTCTAGGAACACTGGACTGCTATATGCAAAAGAAAAAAAAAACTTAACCATTTTCTTACATCATACACAAACATTAATTCAAAATGACTAACGACCTAAATGTGAGACCCAAAATCATAGCAATCCTAGAAGAGAACACAAGCAGTAACTTCTTTGACATTGGCCCAAACAATAAAGATGTGTCTTCTGAGGCAAGGGAAACAAAAGCAAACAATAAACTGCTGGGACAACATCAAAATAAAAAGCATCTGCACAGCAAAAGAAACACTCGATAAAACTAAAAGACAATGGAATGGGAGAAAATATTTGCAAATGATAAATCCTATGGATGGTTAGTATCCAAAATACATATGAAATTAGAACACTCAACACTCAAAAAACAAATAATCCAATCTCACACCTGCCAGAACGGCAAAAATCAACAACATAAGAAACAACAGGGGCGCCTGGGTGGCTCAGTGGGTTAAAGCCTCTGCTTTCGGCTCAGGTCATGATCTCAGCATCCTGGGATCGAGGCCCGCATCGGGCTCTCTGCTCAGCAGGGAGCCTGCTTCTTCCTCTCCCTGTCTCTCTGCCTGCTTCTCTGCCTACTTGTAATCTCTCTTTCTGTATCAAATAAATAAATAAAATCTTAAAAAAAAAATTTATTTAAAAAAAAAAAGAAACAACAGATGTTGTTTAGGATGTGGAAGAAAAGGACATTTTTGCACTGTTGCAAATGCAAACTGGTACAGCACTGTGAAGAACAGTATGGAATGTCCTCAAACACTTAAAAATAGAAATACACTATGATCCAGCAATTACACCACTGGGTAGTTACCCGAAGAAAACAAAAACATTAATTCAAAGGGGCTCCTTCCCCCACCACGTTTATAGCAGCATTATTTACAATAGCCAACGTATGGAAGCAGCCCAAGTGTCCATCGACTGATGAATGGATAAGGATGTGATATAATGGAATATTATGTAAATAAAAAAATAAAGTAAAAAGAATGAAAAGCCATAAAAAGAATGAAATTTTGCCATTTACAATGACATGGATGAAGATGAGTGTATAATGCTTAGCAAAATAAGTCAGAGAAAGACAAATACCATATGGTTTCACTCCATATTTGGAATTTAAGAAACAAAACAATCACAGTGGGGAAAAAAAGAGAGGCAAACCAAGAAACAGACTCTTAACTATAGAGAACAAACTGACAGTTACCAGAGAGGAGATAGGTAGGGGATTAGTTAAACAGGTGATAGGAATTGAGAAGTGAACTTGTGATAAGCACTTGTGATAGGAACTCATTCGTCACTGGTGGGGATGCAAAATGGTAGACACTTTGGGAGAAAATTTGGTAGCTTTTTAAAAGCTAAACACAGTCTTACAATATAATTCAGCAGTCACAATCCCAGATATTTACCCAAATAATCTGAAAATGTACACCCACACAAAAACTGGCATGTGAATGTTTATAACAGTTTTATTGGTAATCACCAAAAACTTGAACTAAGATGCTTTTCAATAGATGGCGGATTCATACTATGGAATAATACTCAGTGATAAAAAGAAATAAGCTACCAATCATGAAAAAACATAGATGAATCTTAAAATGTATATTGCTCAGTGAAAGATGCCAGTTTGTAAAGAATGTATATTGTATGATTGTAATTATATGGCATTCTGGGGGGAAAAACCTTATAGTAACAGCCAGAGATTCAGGGGAAAAATTATAAAATAATGCATATAACCAAAACCATGCTCTGTGACCCAGAATTCCATTTCCTATTTATACTCTCCCCAAAATGTGTACATTACTCACCAAAAGATATAATACTATATATACTGGTATGTTCATAATAGCATTATTGTTAGAGTCAGTATCTAGGGAAAACACAGGTAAAAAATAAAACAATGTTCAACAACGGGAGAATGCTAAATAAAATGTATTATGTTTATAGAATAATTCCTTTAATGTATACCATATAGTACAAAAGTAAACTAAGATTTGCTACATATACCTAATCGATGAATCCCATGAACATAATGTTGAATGACAAAAGTCAGATATAAAAGAACCCATTCTATATGCTCCATTTCTTTATTATATTATGTTATCTATATTCTCCATTTACAAATGTTTAGAGGTCACAAGTAAGCTGTGAAGTCAAGTCCTCAAACAGGCCTACCACATTTATTTTAAAATACATGCATGTCAAACATACCATGTTGGCAGTAACAAAACCGAGTAATGTCAAAGAATATTCCATGTGTGGATTCATTAAGAAGAGATTCAGAAAATTAAATCAAAATGTCTTGTTAATTATGAAGTTGTCAGTGTAAAGGTAAAAGAGGAATCATCTGTGAAAATCAGGTTTCTTCTGTGTGTAAATTGCAGATGAAATAATGGACAGGAAGAAAAAAAGTTTAGAGGATGAAGTTAAAGAGAAGCCAAATTTAATTTTAGAATGTTAAGCTGGAGCTTCTAGAGAAATACCTAAGTGCATGCTGACACTTAAGTTTGCCTCATAATGAAAATATTTTCATTGTAGACTGTATTTTTGTGAATGGTATCTCATATTTTGCTTTGTTAATAAGTGATAGAAAAAGTATCCTTGATTCTCTCAGACCAAATATTATTTGATTTGCTTTAACATTTTATTTTCTCAATCTAAAAATACATATAATTCATTTTACATATTAAATATTTTATATAAAAATTCATTTTATGTCTACTCCATTGTTATTTGATTAATTTAAAATCCCACCTAAAATATGTTTAAATATTTTTAAAAAGCTCTGGTTGACCTAAAAATGTATTAATTTGATGACACACCCAATTCAAAAAATATATATAAGCTGTCTTGGTGACTATAATCAAAGTGTTATACTATAGTTTGCATAAGCCGAAGTCATTTTTGGCAAGAAAAACATGTCAGAATATGTAGTAAGCTTAAAGTATTCCAGGTTTGAACAATACTGACTCTTACTTTGGTAGAATAGCTAAATATTTTCTGTTCAGCTCCATACACAGTGGTTATTACAAAACCATTTAAATATTCATTAGAGATAATATTTTGTTGGAGAACTTCCTTCTTTTCTTCAACTTCTCTCCATACATGGCATTTAACTCATGCTTATTATGGGTTTAGCTCTATGCTAGTCACTGTAATTAGAATGCTGCATAATATTCCCTGCTCCCAAAAAAATTTGCAGAAGATTAGAGCTACAAATAAGCATACTGCAACAGCATCATCATGTAAAACACATTATAATAAGTATATTCTTGGAAATAAGGGTAAAGAGAGGCTGAAAAGCCAACATAATGTATATATCGGTATCTCGTGGCTCTTGAGGATGAGAGGAATTGGCACTAAAAATAGAAGAATGAAAGAGAGTTATTGGCACAGAGGGCAGCACATGTAGTCACCAGAAGGGAAGATAAAGAATGGCACCTATGGAGAGTAGTAAGAAAGTCACTATAAATTTAACACAAAGTAATAGTGGCCTATAAAAGACTAGAAAGATAAACATGGGTAAGTTTATAAAGGAATGCTTACATATACGGCACACTGAAATGTCTGGACTTTCTCCCGAGGGTAATGGAAGCTCTTAAATACTATTAGGCAGACAAGTGGAATGGAGATATTTGCATTTTAGAACCATTTTTATGTCTTCACTAAGAAGTACATATATTACAGGACGAAAGAAAAGCAGCAGTAAGATGAATTTGGGATGGCTGTGGGAATCCAAGTCAAAAATAGTAATGGTGACACACAGGAGTACAGGGGCACCTGGGTTGCTCAGCTGGTGTCTGCCTTCAGCTCAGGTCATGATCTAGGAGTCCTGGGATCAAGCCCTGAATCAGGCTCCCTGCTCAGCAGTGACTCTGCTTCTCCCTTTCCCTCTGCCCCGCCACCTGTTTGTGCTCTGTTTCTCTGTCTCTCCCTCTCTCTCAAATAAAAAAAATCTTAAAAAAAAAAGAAATCAGCCTGCATTATAATGAGAAAAAACTAAGAAGCAAGGCATTTGAAGGTAAATTACAGACCCCACTGATAAGAAGCTTACTAAAAAGGGAAGGAAATGGATAACTGTAAGTAGAGATGTCAGAGGCCAAGATTTTTTCCTAAGGTATAAGATGACAACTTGTGTTAAATTCATATGTAAAAATAAAGTAGAAATTTCACTGAATGAGTGGGACTTCCAGAAAGTTAGAATATCTTTTCCCTAAAAAGGCAACAATAAACTGGAGAAAACTTTCAAAACCTTCATTCCTGGAACTAAGTAACTGAACAAAAGCATGCAACATAACAACAGGTTGAATGGCACTTATTTAAGGAATACTGGGAACTTCCAATTTCCTGTTCCACATGGAAGAATCGTCGAAGGCACCACTCTGTTCCAAAAATAAGTAAAAAGTTGAACAGACTCAAAAATCAACAACTCTTCTTGGACTTTTGTAGGAGGGAAGGAGAAAGGGCAAACCGCTGTTCCCACATTGGAGAGACAGATAGGCAAATACAGAGAGTCATGGCTTGCAGAGTATTCCACGAATGGATTCTAAGAATGTTAGTCCTATACAATAATGCACTATACCATTAAAATAGATTGAATTTATTGATTGGGGATATACATAATGATTTGGGATTTAAAAGGCTAGCCCGCATAGTTGGAGATGACTCAAGAGTTTAAAATACAGACCGAAACTTGATATTCAATTGTGTTGGCTTAGATTCAATTAGGCCGAGATACTAAAAATGTCCCAGAATAACGAAGAGAAAAAAATCCCAAAGCTTTAAAGAGATGGGAATGCTGGAGTGTATTTATCATGTGCTACTGGCAAACCCACCTGCTTAATATATTCTCCAGCAGGTCAAGAATACATGTAATTCACTGAAACTTAAGATGTACTAATGAGGGCTGTAACATCATCCTCATAACCTCTGTTGTGGCTGGTTTGTAGACCACAAACGATGACCAGAAATGGCATCACTGAAATAGGTGAGATGATTTTCTTGAGTATAATTACATCATGAGCAACAGACACAAATATTAGTAAATAATAATAAGACACAAATCAAGATACCATAATAGGCTGCAACAATTAAGTGGTACTCAAAATATGTTGTTTGACATCATCTTTGCAGTGGCAATTAATGAGATGACTGGCAATAAAATATGAGATTAGTATCCTAATTATTACTTGATAAATATTGTAGAAAAAATCTTTTGGTTGAGAGATTTATTTGTATTGTCACAATGAAAATTAATAAAATTGAAGAAATGTCTAGACTATTCAAAGTTCTGTGATCCCTTGAGTTAGTAAAAGGCTAGATTTTCTTATGGAAAGACCCTACAACATTGAGAAATACAAGCTGTAATTACGTTTCCAAAGCTATCTCTAAAGGAACTGAGACCATTTATAAAGATGACAGAGTACAAGAAAATGGGAATTATTCAGGACTTATGAGGTGATATAGACATTAACTTTAATATAATGCAATTTCCTGAGGACCAAAACAATACCCCAATACTCTGTCTATGGTAGTGAGAGGATAGAAGGAAATTTGGACACAAGGCCATCTCATAGTGGGATAGTAGGCTTGCAGTCCTATCCTGTAATTATTTTATCAGTTATTAAATGAATAATTAGAATAAGCATAATCTATACTATATCAGAGGCTAATTTTGGCAGGTATGCCTTACATTTTCTTTTCCATAATCATAATAGGCATAATCCAAAATCCCAACATTGGATCCTGGATTAATGGATTGAGAGACAATTTTATTTACTATACATTCTGCCCAAACTCAATTTACACCTACTGGCCAGATGTGACTATTGCACCCCTTTCACTTAGAAGAGTGCCCAGATGTGTGCAATATATGAAAATGTTCATCCTAACTTTTTGAGTATGAATAGTACCGTATATTACTCTTATCAGGATAATGAACCAAATGAGTAGTTTATATTTTAGGGAACTGCAAAAATTTGTGCCACAATTAAAGGACTTGGAAGATGGAGAGATGTAGATTCCCATCACACTCCCATTGACTTCAGTAAATGGAAGTAAAAGGAAGATGAAATCTAACACTAAGTTATGGTTTACGGTCTTAATCAGATGGCTCTTCCACTTGCAAATGCTTTACCTGATATGTTATCTCACCCGGAAACAATTTACCCAGCACTTAGTTTGCAGCTATTGATCTGGTAAATGCTTCCTCTCCTTTATAGGAATTTAAATGTATCACCACAAATTGTTTGCTATCATCTGGCTGGGATGACAGTACAATTTCTTGGTCTTGCCTCCTGACCATGCCAACCTTCCTATGTCCGCCCATGATCTCTCCAGTGCTATTTGATGTCTAATCTATGGATTTATGTCAGTTTCTAATAATGTAAATAAAAGCTTACTTCGATTTATGTATTTATCTCATTATGGGCCAGTAACAAATAGTTTTCAAATCAGCCCAAGACCATGGGACTTTATTTTTAGTGCCACTGTAAAGTTTAACAAGATCTTAATAATAACAATCACAGGGGCCAATTAAATTCATGATGTCATGCTAATTGCACCCAATGAAAACAAAACAAGAGAAAACTAGCAAGTCTATAAGATTAATGTGTCTTACCAATGGTATGCATCTCAGAAAATGGGAGAGAAACCCATTAATAATATGCATCAAGCATGAATCCACAACCTTGGTGAAATTTCTGTTCAGAAGTCTTGACCCTCCAAAATAAAAGATGGTTTTTTTATACCTTACGTTGACTTTGATAAAAAAAAATAGGAATAATTCTTAATGGGGCTTTTGTAATTTTAGAGGCAATATAAGTCATATATGAGTGTGTTTCTATGGCTTACTAATGAGGTAACCATTAAGTTGCCATTTTGAGTAGGGCTCAGAGCAGGAAAAGCGTTTGCAGAAATATCAGTGTGCTATGAAAGCTATTCTGCTATTTTTGCCTCATGACCAAACAGATTTAAATATAATCTATGTATCCTTGACATGTAGAATATTGTATAGAGCCACCATAAAGCTTTAACATGGAATCACTAAACCAAATTCCAGAGTTGGAAAAAGGGCATACTTCCTCTTCTAGTTGTGAGAAATAGGTCTTGTCTCATTATTAGAATATCATAGGACCAAATAAACTTCTGATTATTATTTGGATTCTATCTGATCCAACATGTCATAAAACCCATCCTCAATTTAAAATGCATATACGTGATCAGGACTGAACAGGTCTCTATAATAAAAATGAATTCCAGATGCGTATGGCTAAGTTCTCAGTGCACCTGATCTTGCTACATATCCCCCTTACCTCATTCCCCAGCAGTGGACCCATGGACAGTTTCCCAACAGCAGTGGATTTAGGTAGAAAAAAAAATATTTTAGATCGCATTCTTTGATATGCAGGCTTCAATGGAAATGACTGGTGAAGCATTAACATTCTAATTGAAGTTTTCCTGCTATGCAGCAGTGAAAGGAAATGTCTCCTTAGGCAGAACTCAGAGTACTGCATCTGATTGTCTTGTTTTAACTGAAAATATCACTCAGTCACTGTGGTGCAAGAGCAGTGTGCTGAAGTCTGACCAGGTGACTAGAATCTTAGAAAGACCAGGACTGAAAAATTGTTGACTTGAAGGTCCAAAAAAGAGGTATATGGATAGACTTCTCAAAGGGTACAGGGGATGTGAAGATACTTGTGTCTATTTGAATGTTTACCAAAGAACATACACTGCAGAGTCAGCTCTTAATAATCAGATGGACAATGTTTTATGACCTATGGATATCAGTCGTTCTCTTTAGTTCGTTGTATGGACAATGCACCCAGGGACAAAGTGGCCATGACATTAGCCACTGAGAGGCTAAGCATGAGCTCAGCAATATGAACTTTTCCTTGCTAAGTCTCATTTGACTACTGCAATTTCTGACGGGCAATCCTGCCAAAACTGAGATCATTTCTTGAACTCCACTGGAACTGAATTTCTCTCCAACAAGAAAAAATAAAAATAAGAGGAAATAAAAATGCCAGAGCTAGGTCAAATTTTTAGCTGGACCTTACTATCCTTGGTCTTTGAGTTTTGCAAGATGCAGTTAATTATGTAAGATGCATAATTATGTAATTATGTGTCTTCCTGAAAAATACTGAAAAATACATTTTAAGTGTATCACTCAGGGTCAAATCAGTAAAATGGAAATTTCATGAGACAATTGAAAGAATTTAATTTCATAATTAGGCTACACAGAGGAATTATAGTCTAATAGCAAGAGATGCAAAACTCAATTCTATCACTTACTCCTTGAATCCAAGCACTCTTTTTGCACCATAAAATATTAGAAACATTTATCCAGTACGCAGCACTTCAACCTAATAGAAAATTCTACCATAGTATTATACTAGTCCAAAGGTATAAGCACAGTGCTGCATATCTTTTGTTCTTGTGAAACATTCCTTCAAGAACAATGCTGAGTTGGGTACCATAACTCTGGATAAAGCATTCCCTAAATCTACAAATGATGGTATTAACATAATCATTTAAAGTAAGAAGGTAAATCTGTATTACAGTGAAGGCAGATGATTGCCTACCCAAGGAAGGGGTCCAATGTCATTTTCTGCTTTCAGGTGATTGGTTGCTCTCTCTGGTGAAAGTATACTTTATCAGGGGCTTTCTCTCCACTGAGCTGTATTAAGAAGAGACTCCTTTCTATCAATGACAGTTATTCTTTTGTGGTGCGTATATGACGAGGGAGATATCATCTCCTTAGGAGTTATCTAAAAATGTAGCATCTCTAAAACTATTTCTTCAACCAATTCAACCAAATGTAGCAAGGAATAATAATAATATTAAAGATACAGAGTTAGTCTAGATTAAAAGAGACTTCACACTTAATCTAATACAATGTAACAGACCTTATTTGAATTCTGAATCTAACAAAGTAAAACGTAAATGTGAACAATGACTAGACATGATAATATAAAGGACTTATGTTAATAGCATGATGATTTCTTAAGTTTGTATGTGATACAAACTAATAATTGGTTGGAAGAGACTAAATAGAATAAAATTGACACTTATTGAAGCTGAGGTTTAGATGGATCAATCATCATATTATACCCTCCGCTTTTTAATATCTTTAAAATTTTCCATAATGAAAAGATTTTAAAGAAGAAAAAACTAAGTTTCTTTGTTGCCCCACTTTTTTAAGTAAAAAAATTACCATTCTGACTTCTAGATATTTGAGGGAAAAATAATTTTCTAATTTCCTTGTACAACCCAAGACATTAGTTGTATTAGTTTGAGAATTATCAGAGCAAATAATTTCTTTAAGATTTGGTTTCAAAAAAAAAAAAGATTTGGTTTCACTATATCAGTTCAGACATGTTTAAAACCAGCTCTAATAAAATATGGCAGAAAAAGAAACAAAGTGTCAGAAAGTACTAACAGTAATTCTTTCTAGACAGAAACAGAATAAAAACCAGAAGGCTTCCTGGTAACTCTTGAGGGCTTTGCTATCAGATAGTCTAAGTAATAGTCATTCCATAGAAAGAGCCCACTTCTTTTTTGTTTAATGAAATTATATTACATTGTTTATAGATTGTATTAGAATTACTGTAAAGGGTCCTGAGTAGATTTTCCAGAATGGCATTTTAAATACAGCATGATTGATTCTCTGGTTCATTCTCCCAAACATTTTTATTGTTGACAAAAGCTTCTCGGAATATACTAAATGCTAACAGCTCAATCGCAACAAAAAACACATGTGTGTATGTGTTTTCAGTTCTCTACATGTATTTCATATAAAAACTTTATTAATCTGACTAGGGTTATTATTTGTTTAAATGATTAATATGTTCCATATTAATATCCTTCACAAGGAGAAATGAGAAACTCCATTACATCATAATCTTGCTCTGTAACTACTTCCCTGATATCTTTTTTAAAATGTCTTTCTTAATTGACTTACTGTAAAAAAAAAAGTTTGGCAAATTGTGTTCCCTATGTCTTTATAAAAAGTACAGAGTATTCACCTCGTGCTTTCTCTTTGCTTGAACATATTTCTCATTATTAAAAAAAAACATATGGAACTTTCTCTTCTTAGTTTTAAAACTGAGACTGCATTTGAAATTGAGAATGGTAAAAGCTCAGCAGCAACAGCTTACATAATCTGTACTTCTTTAGACTAATTTATATTGATTTCCTGTTTATGGCTTTGCTTTAATAATGAGCAATATTCTTAGATCTATACAGTTTTGGTTGGTTTAAACAGACTCATGAAATCCACGCATGAATTTGTGGGTCATAGAATTTGTCTCAATTTTTGATGAAATCACACTTGAGTGAATTTTATTTTTATAAAATTATTTTTCCTGAGTAAGTAAGTAAATAAATCACCACTGCCTTGAACCCTCAAGTGATTTTTCTTTCTCTCCTTGTTCTCTTTTGTATCCAGTTATATCTTTGATAATCCAATAGCAGGTTTAATAAAATATGATTGTGCTAGTGGAACACAACGCGAAACTACTGAATTTGTTTAAACAAACCATCAGCTATTAACATAATTATTTTGTTTAATTGAATCAAACTGTGTAGTCAAAAAGATCGCTCTGGTAGGCTTTTGTCCTTGTAACCTTATAACTGATACCTATTCTGCATTCCATACAGTGACTTCTCTTAGCAAATAATGTTTCACCTGCTGGGAATCTCATCTCAAGCTTAATCAGATTCTTTTGAATTTTGATTCAACATTGCCTTTTTAACATTCTGACATAAACTAAAATGCTAAGTATTATTGAAAGTCAAAATTCTTTTAACACATCACAAGAAACTGATTTCTGAGCACTTTACCCAAATATTGAGTCTTCCAGTATCTGTTCAAAATAAACCTTGAAAGTTCTGACAGAAAAAGTGAATCGATAAGTGGTGCAAGGCCTCTATGAAAAATTCTCCCAGTGGTGGTCTGTTCCTTGTATTTGAAGCCTTGTCAGTTTTTATTTCTCAGTGCTATTATCTTCTGCTTAAATGTTTCTTATGTAAAAAGCAAAACAGTAAATTAAATAAAAAAAGATATTATGCTCAATAAAACTCAGTTAACTCTAAGATCTTACAACAAATAAGTATCAATCTTCAGAAATATAAGGTCAAACATGCTGTTTTGCCCTGAAAAGCTACAAGATTACATCAAATATGTTATTTGTATCCTTCAACTCCTACCAAGAATAATCAAAATGTAGGTGAATTGCCACCAACCATAAAAAATGTCTTCAGTACTTTTGTGCATTCTGTTTCAGCAAAACACCTAGATAACATCAATTTTTTATTAAGTTTTTAATTTTAATTCCAGAATTGTTACCATATGGTGTGATATCAGTTTCAGGTGTCCAATATAGTGATTCAATAATTCTAGACATTACTCAGTGCTCATCATGGTAAGTGTATTCTTAATCCTTTTCACCTACTTCACCCCCTCCACCTCGCTTTTGGTAACCATCCGTTTGTTCACTGTAGTTGAGAGTTTGTTTCTTGGTTTATCTCTCTTTTCTGGTCCCCCTTTTCTCATTTGTTTTGTATTTTAGATTCCACATGAGTGAAATCATATGGTATTTGTCTTTCTCTGACTGACCAGCTTATTTTGTTTGGCATCATACTTTCTAGATCCATCAATGTCATAAACAGTAAGATTTCATTCTTCTTTATGGATTAATAATATTCCATTGTATGGAATATTTTTTATCAGTTCATCTGATATATGATGACCTTTTTTATCAATTCATCACCTTCCGTAGTTTGGCTATTTTAAGTAAGGCTGTGATAAACGTAGGGGTGTATGCATCCCTTTGAGTTAATGCTTTTGTATTTGGGGGGTAAATACCCCATAGGGCAACTGATGAATCATAGGGTAGTTCTATGTTTAACTTTTTGAGAAGCCTCCATACTGTTTTCCATATTGGCTGTACCAGTTTGCATTCCCACCAACAGTACGCGAGGTTTCCTTTCTCTCCACATCCCCACCATGTGCTGCTTCAAACTGTGTTTTTGCCTTTAGCCATTCTGACAGGTGTGAGGTAATATCTCATTGTAGTTTTGATTTGCACTTTCTCGATGATGAGTCTCTCATGTGTTTGTTGGCTATCTGTATACCTTCTTTGAAGAAATCTCTGTTCATGTCTTCTGCCCATTTTTAATTGGATGATTTGGGGGGACAGTTGGTGTTGAGTTGTATCAGTTCTTTATGTATTGTGGATACCAAACCTTTACTGGATATGTCACTTACAAATATCTTCTCCCATTCAGTAGGTTGTCTTTTAGTTTTTTTGATTGGACAGTATCAATTTTTAAAGCATGATCTCCTTGAAAACTCTTTCAAACATGATAACATTTTGTAGTGTCATTTAAAGGCCTGTCAATATTATGAAGTACATTAGTTCTAAAAATAATAATTCATAATAATATAAATGTTATATTTATAATAGAATTATAATATATGTCATATTTATAATAGAATTATAATATATATTATATTCATAATATAATTATAATATTTATTATTATATAATTATAGTATTATATAAATACTATAATATAAATTTATAATAAATTTTTAAAGTCATGAAAAAAATCATACAATGTAAAATATAGTAGAATTTTTAATAAATATAGTGGCATAATGATTCCATTAAGTCCTTTTGGAGGAGGTGTTTTCTCAATAAGACAGAATATTTAAGTTTTTTTAAAGATTTTATTTATTTATTTGACAGAAAGAGAGACAGCATACATAAGCAGGGGTGCCGGAGAAGCAGGCTCCCCAGTGAGCAGGGAGCCTGACGCCTGGCTTGATCCCTTGATCCCAGGATCCTGGAATCATGACCTGAATCAAAAGCAGGCACTTAATGCACTGAGCCACCCAGGTGTCCCTATTTAAGTTTGTTTGTTTGTTTGTTTGTTTGTTTTTTAACATTATGAGCAAGATTTTTTTAAAACTAGATTACAAGTTAAATGAAAACATAAGATTTTTTTTTATTATTTCTTGAGCATTACTAGATAGGGTGAAATCAGTTCAGGAGAAGAAAACCAATTGTGAGATGCAAGATGCTAGCTGGACAGCCAGGCTGAGTAATCAGCCAAATTTGGCTTACTTACCACCTTTGAAGGTTCATAATATAAGAATATGAACCAGAGTAATTACAGATCACTTTGTGTAACAGACCTCCAAATTACTTGCAAAAACTTAAATTAAGACTAGTAAACTTTAACCTACTGCTTTAAAAAAACTTACCAAAGGGGCGCCTGGGTGGCTCAGTGGGTTAAGCCTCTGCCTTCGGCTCAGGTCATGATCTCAGGGTCCTGGGATCTAGCCCTGCATCAGGCTCTCTGCTCAGCAGGGAGCCTGCTTCCTCCTCTCTCTCTGCCAGCCTCTCTGCCTACTTGTGGTCTCTCTCTATCAAATAAATAAATAAATAAATAAATAATCTTAAAAAAAAAAAAACTTACCAAAAACACAATAAAAGCATTTACAGTACTTTCTGACTGTAACTTTTTTTTTTTAAACTGGGTTAAACAGAAGTTGTTTGATCCCTTTTATTGCTTCAAGTGACTTCAGCAAATATAAAGCAAAACCTCTCAATGGCTTGACAGTGTGACTGTTGCTATTTGGGAGGAGGTATTCAGGGACACAGATACCTCTATCTCAGGGCTCTACAGAAGGGAAAATATTGGAAAAGCTGAGCTCTAGACTCAGACTAGAAGGGGTACATATCATTTCTACCCACACTCCATTACCTACCCTCATGGCCACACGTATCTGCAAGGGAGGGCTATAATCCAGCATTGTAGCTTGGAAGAAGAGCAAATCTGTTTAATTATTATCCAGCCACCTCTACCACCCTACCAGAGCAGAACTTTCTATTTCTATGAAAAGGCTTGGTGAGACACATGCAGACATAGAGAAGCAATTATATTGAACTGAAGTCTGAATTCAAATATCATTTCCTCCTATTCAGAGAGGAAGTCTAAAGCACACATTAATTTTGCCCTGAACTGGTTTGTATGCTTATGAAATCAAATGATAATAAAATATAATTAAAAACTTAAAAACTTGACATTTTAACATTTTCAAATGAATGATTCCAAATCAATAACATGCTCTTCTGGAATATATTTCCAACTTGTTTTCCTGTCACATGTTAGAATCTCAAAGCTAGGACTGTATAATAAAATTAGTGAGCAGAATATATATATATATATATATATATACACACACACACACATACACACACAATAAGCTCATTATGAAGTGTGTAATAGATCATTTACCCCTTGTTGTCTTTTTTTTACACTAATTAAACGTTACAGCTGTGCTTAGAACAGCAGTTTTTATTTTCTTCTCCCTCCCTTATCAAGGATATATACTACTTATATCACCCTTGCTTTCATAGAGAGGAACCTATATGTTTGCTTAATTGCTCCTTATAATTCCAGTTCAGGGCTAACTGTAGTTCTAGTTTAAATAATCATTTCATCCTGTTTAGTTTTAAATCATAAAATTACACTTACAGAAAAAATAACAAAATTGAAAAAGGTGACTATTTCTGAATCAGTATTACCTTGGACTAAAATATGACTATAAGTCTCAATTAAGAACCATGTCTATGGAACCAAGAATTCAATATCACTGCAAAACACATATGACAAACTCAAGTTACCATTTCAAAGCAAAGGTTGTTTCCCACTCCCCCACCTTTTGGGAGGATGCTCCTATCCCATTAGATTCAGTATATTTATACTGCCAATTAAGTAGGACCTAGATTTTTCATAGTTACTACAATAAATGGCAAGAATTCATTTTGAGACATGGATATCCTGCTGAGGTAGGTAAGACCTCTGAAGAGGAGTTTAACTTAATGCTGCTTCTCCTGGCATATTACTCTATTTGCAAAGCAATAAAAGAGCAGAACTTGTGGTTGGTAATTAAGTTCCCACTAAAGTTACATGTCATTATTGGTTCGGTAATTCAATTATTAATGTTTCAGCCAGGTTTGAGGCAGAAAAACAAAAAGCAGTCTAGGTGATTTAATCAGAGGAAATGCGAATAGCAAATCCACTGCAAGACTGTTAGAACAATCTGTGGGGCTGCAAGAAGTAGGGCATCCAGAGACAAGGATAGGAGGAAGAAGAAACCCAGAGAACAGAAGAGCCCATGTTCCAAGGCTAGTGTATATGAGTCAACACCTAGTCTACAGTAGAGAATGATGCCACATTTAACTCTTGGTCTGCCTCACAGGTGCTGCTCCGCACAAGCCTAGAACCACCGAAATTGTGCTGCGTCTGAACTCGCCACAGGGATCCAGGATAAACCCAGCAGTTCTGCCTAGACTGAAAGCAACAGTTGTAGGACTTAAGGTCAGAGAGACTGTTTTCCCTCCTCCCACTTTATAACTCCAGTTCCCCTCTTACTCGTTTGTTGACTTAGACCCTCCAGTAACATTGTACCAAGTTTCCTCCATAGACTTCTCAGTTTGAAATAAGGAGCATGAAGTCTGGGGGTTGGGGTTTCTGTGTTCGTTTGCTTTTTCATAAGTAGGGTGGTTTTCCTCTATTCATGGGTCTTACCAAGGCAATGAGGAAACTTGTTCCATCCAGCTCACCGGGTCTAATCAGCATGCCGGCAAAGTAGTAGACCAGCATGATGTTCTTCGCAACGTGGAAACAATTAAGGTTCATGAGTAAGAATTACAGAAGAGATTTACAGTATTAATATAGTGTTGATTTAAGACGGTGGAGGTGGGCAGCTGTTCTGGCAAGTGGGGGGAAAAAGTAGGGGCGGGAGTATTTTCCAGATCCCCACATCAGTAGCTTAATATTAAATGCTTTGCTCTGTTAATTTGTTCCAATAAAGAGATCACAGCTTGAACAGTGGCTATAGTTGGGAGTCTGCAGTGAGCACTCACATTAGATACAAATATCCTTATATTTCGTGCCATTAATAGAGTCCATCTAGATTTCTCTTTATCAACCTCCCTTTAAACATCTTCCAATTTTGTTCTTTGTGATTACCTTATCAAGCTCTTTGTTTCTATCCTACCATACTGGTCATGAATCGGAATCAACCTAGTTCTCTGGCTACCTCTCCTCATCAAGGCACAGCGGACAACCAAATATGTCCTTGACCTTTTGCCAACTAGGAAGATTTTCCTTCCTATTGTCTTTGGATGGAACTCCTATGAGGCAATTGTAATGCTTCAACAAAGTACATGTGATTGGTGGAAAGATATTGCAAACAACCATCTGAAAATTCAGCTAAATATATATATATATATATATATATATACATATACTTATACATATATATATGTGTGTGTGTATATATATATACACACACACACACATATATATATATATATATACACACATATATATATATACTTATTCACTTAACTTACTCAAGAATTTAGGATCTGCTTGAGCCAAATCTTGATAGTACTTCTAAACAATGGTAGGATACAATACACAAGCTCAACTTTATAATTTTGTAAACCCCTATTTTATGATTGATAATTTAAGTCCCAGTTTGACTGGGGGATTCTAGGGGGGTAATTCCACCAGGGCCAAGTAGCAAGCCACACAATCTACTATTCTATTCTATTCTATTCTATTCTATTCTATTCTATTCTATTCTATTCTATTCTACTCTACTCTACTCTACTCTACTCTACTCTACTCTATTCTATTCTATTCTATTCTATTCTATTCTATTCTATTCTATTCTTTCTCCAAAGAGAATAGTTTTCTGCACAAAACTGGATTTGCTCCATAATCCTAGAGTCTGACCTATGATTCTCCAACTAGGAAAGCTACCAGAGAGCCAACTACCAATGTTGCCTAGATGTGCAGATGTTAGGGGATTGCAGACATAGCCAATTATCCATTACACTGATGTACTGAATATTTACTGACCTGAGACAAGATTAGACACTATAAAAACATGGGTAAATTAAGAAAAATGAACTTTGCTTCAAATAATCGTATTCTATCAGTCTGATGTGAGAAAAAAGATATTTTATAAATTCAAATGGAATACATCTTGTATTAGAAGTGGAGAGATATGGGAGGAAAAATGAAAAACTCACGGCACAGGCCAGCTAACAGTGGTGAGCAAAAATACTCATGGCTGCCACCTTCATGGAGCACAACCCAACTAAATATGTCTGAATAGAGGGTAATTATGTGAAACTGCAGCAGCTGAAGCTACAACCGCATCCAGGGAAATGTCCTGGATACCTCATGGACCACACTATGGGACAAAAACTTTATTCATTTTAAAAATGTTTATTCAACTTTCAAATTGTCACTTTACTGATTATCATGCATTCATCTGTCTAGAGTCTCTAGACATGGATTACATTTTCCTTATTATTTTACAAAATCATAAGTAGCAGCACTGATACATAAATTCATAGTCCTTTAGTTTTAAAACTCAGGATAGTTTCTTAAAACCTATCACATCATAAATGGTGTGATTTCTATTTGGCAAAGACTAGGCTAAGAATCAGGAAAATAAAAAAAATGTAGGGGGAGTGTCTGCTGCTGTTAAATCATTCAAAGAAGACCCTAGAGTAAACAGGAACCCTGTGTCTCTTTACTATTCTCAATTATATTATTTTATCCTAAAGAATTTGGGGTGATTTTTCTCCCTATAAATGGGATGATATTAAACTGCCCACACCTCAGTTCCAGGAATTTCTAAAGCACTTAAAGTATTAAATCAATTAAAAAGATAAGGCAGTTGTACCATGTTATGTTCAATGTTGCATTTCTTGATAAAGAACCTAAAATAATCTTCTTGTTATCACGTATATGTGAAAATTATTTGGTTATTAAAAATACAAAAAACTGAACATAGCATAAACAAAGCAATTTCTCTAAGTAAACAGAAAACAATGTAAAATTTTACAAGCATAAAACCAGTTTTCAAAGTAATATCTCAGATTTAATTTCTCTAGTTAATTAATGTAGTTTTATAAACTAAGGAAATCTCATCTTCAAAAAATTAATTCCCAGATCTCTACCTGTTTACTTCACAATTATAGTTAATATCAATTCAGTAGGAAAAAGTATCAGTCATAAATATTGAAGTATATTAACACAAGTTTATAGAGCCATACACTGAATTTTGGAAATGTAAAAGTAATCACACTATTAGGATAAATTTTAAATGATGCAGTAGTCTGAAATCTCATGTATAGTTCAGTATAGTTCATATAAAGTCTATGTCACTAAGGGAAATAAATGCTTCATCATACTATTTTAGAATTGTTTTTAAGTATTCTCTGAAACCATCTACTTGCTAAGAAAGAAATAAAAGTCAAATGCAGAAAGATATCCATAATGTATTCATGTCCTTCAGCACTCAGTAGATAAATCATTCTTATTCAAATGAAATCCTTGACTTATTATTATTTTTTTCTGCTCCTATGTTCAGAAGATATGCTAAGAGTATACGAATCCTCCGAGAACACTCTGTGTCTCCATTTCTTTTTCCTTTGAGGATGAAGAATGAAACTAATGGGAGGAAGGCAACCTAAAATGAAACCTCAAAGGATAATTTGTTGAAAAATGATGCAGGACATGGGGACTATTTGGCAGAGAATTTTCACATGTCTTGTTATTTCTATCCACAAAGTCCTGTGAGATTTTTCTCCTTATCATACAGAATGTTCAACACACTAACTGTAAACTTAAGGAGAATTGAGACATTTTATAACACTCCTATTACTGCAAAAATGTTATTTTCCTCTAAATTGGCTTAACGGTGATTGCCCAGGGACCAGTTTGAGGTATCAGAAAAAAAAATTAACTAGAGCTGGTATCATCTGCAGTGTATGGGTGAGACAGAATTATTCGCTGGGAAAGTGGTGACAGATTTAATGGAAGCCAGGCTGTAGAAGAAGTCAAATGCACCTTCACAAAGTAATGTTAGTGTTATTATGTTTTTAGAAACAGTATCAAAATTCTTAAAAAACAGGAGGGATATGCCTCTGTGTGTGTGTGTGTGTGCAGAGCTATAACAGATTATCTCCAGAAAAAATAATGATAAATACATTAAAAATTAAAAAAATAGAATTAACCCTCACTTTTGCAATACACATTGCTTTTTTTAAAATAACTATTGTGGAAATCAATAAAGCTCTCTGTGTAGCGTGGGAGACTGAGTTGGCATTACAGCATAAACGATGGGCCAGAGCAGCCCACCTTCCCTTTTAGTCTAGAAATGGAGATGGCAGAATGTCCTTCAGCACCTGGTCAATATCTGAGAAAGTCACTTTTACAAGAGAAAGAAACTAAAGAGATTTTTTCCCCCTTTCTATGGGGTGTAGCTGAAATTCCTGTTGAAGAAGAAGAAACGTCAGATTGAGGATATTCAAAGAAGTTGCAGGAATAAACCAAGGATTTTAAGAATATACTACAATCTTTGACATGCATTCATTTTGTATTTGCATTATAATCATAATTTACCTCTTTTGAAAATTCTACTTGAACAGTTTTATACATCATCCCCAAGTTCCCAAAGTGACTCACCTGAGATAGCTAATAAACTATGTTTCTGGAGAAATATATCCTTCATCGTCTGCTTTAAGTCATGCATCTCTTTCCCACCTTCTAGAGTAAATACTTTTTCTACCTGAAGTGTCATGTCTGCAAATCATTCTCATTTAACAAGTTCTGATGAGGACACTATTAAGGAACACAAACTGATTTTATATATGGAATCAATGCTCTATAAAAAGCTCTCTCAAGAAAACTGGCTCAGTATTTGGCATCTAGGGTTTCAATCTCACTGGTAAAGCCACTGACTGGCCAGAGTTGAGCAGAATTTTGAAACCTCAGTAAGAGAGGAATTTAGCCACACTTATAGAAACTAAAATCTGGTGTCTTGGGCTTATTTTTCTAGTGTCAGAATAGAGGCGGTAATCACATAAACTTTAAAAAATCCAATCTAAGATTCCATGTGAACACTGACAAACACAAAGCCTCAGTTTGCTGAGTAATGTATGTCCCAAATAACTTATATATAATGTTAAATTAAACAAAGAGGACATTGGACTGAGGTGGCTTTAAGGTATTAGCAGTCTACCTAAATAAACCAAAACTTAAGCCAGTGATGCTGCAAGGTCAAGAAACAGAAAACTAAGGAAAACCAAACACAACAGCTAATGAGGTTTTCTCAAATAAGGCATCACTTAGCTGTAGTCCACTAGGTAATTGCTTTGCTTTGCTTCAGCCACTTCTCCACAAAGGTCTTTTCTTCAGCTCCCGTGGGTGGAGGGTTCCCAGCCACTTCGGGCTGAGCACTGCCTGATGTGACTAGATTTTTGCTCAAACTCTTAAAGTTTTTAATATGTCTCAGTTTATCTTTTAATAACAGTGATCAATACTTTTGCTGTACTTATGGAAATAAATATGCCAAATCTAATGAGGACAGCCCTTTGTGATCATGAATAATTTCTGGAGCTTTGTGATCACACAGGGTTAGACTGTGAGATTAATTAGAGGAAACTGGGAGTAAACTGAAGCGATTGCTGTTTTTCTCTTCAATGTTATACTGGGATTGCACCCTTAATTGATCTTCTATGTACTGAGCTCTCTTACAGCTTATCTTATACCTCTGTAGAAGCAGAGGTTAACATGTATGTATTTACAATGATTTCTGTCCAGTGAGAAAGCAAACTCCAAAAGTCATCATTTATTGCTCTCTTGTTTAACCAGTTTTAAAACTAATCTGACATTCTTTTCCTAAAGCTCCTTTATTAAATAGTCTATAAATAATACCTTAAACGCACTTAAAACTGGTTTTAACCCTTCCTTGATTAGTTCATGAAATCTTTGATTCATAAAAAGCATAGATTACCATACATTAAATAATACATATGGTAATAATTCAAATGTTAAGGAAGCATGTACTTTCAAAAATAAAAATACAAAAAATATAAAAATTAAAATTAAAAATACACTGTAAACAGTACAGTTCCAAAATAAAAACAAATGGGGAGTACCTGACTGGCTCAGTTGGAAGGATGTGCAACTCTTGATCTTAGAGTCATGGGTTTGAGATCCACATGGGGTGTAGGGATTACTTAATAAAATCTTTAAAAAAAATAAAATTTAATTAATGGCTCAGTAAACTACACTAAAATATACTACACAGAGTATGCAAAGTTTTTTTATTATCAATATAGTGTTCTATTATGAAGTGATATAGACAGATTATTTGAATAAAGATGGTGGAATGATTTGTTTATTAAATATTATATATGAATAAATGCAAAAAATACTTAAATGTGAAAATTTATATAAATGATTTATAAGATTAATAACTTAAGACATTTAAATTTACATATATTAAAAAAACTGAAGGGAAAATTTAAATTAGATAAAAATATTCAGGACACATATAGAAGAAAATTTTATTTTATGAGATTAACTTTAATTCAAATGGTGAAAGATGAATAAACAGCCATATAAGAAAATAAGGTTGACCGAAGGAAAAATGTGAAGTCACAAAAAAAAATTATCGATTAGTATGTAAAGTATAATATTTATATGTAAATATTTGTGTAAAAATGTTTATTTGTATATTCTATATGAGTCCAGCTGTGACCTTTACTGGCTAGAGTTTTCATAGTTAGATAGTTTGTTTACACATAGGTGTAGATGCAAAGGTAATAATTAAAAGACAGCAAACACCACTTTGAAAAACTGTTTTGTACTTTCTTATAAAATTAAATCTATTTCTAGGTAATTATCTAAGCTACGTGAAAAAACATCCACAAAAAACTTGCACACCAATGCTCATAACAACTTCATTTTAACAGTAAAATCTGAAAATAACTCTACGGCCTATCAGCAATGAATATACAAGTCCAGCATATCCATTAAATGAGAATTCTTCAGTAACAAAAATGATTGGATATTGACACATGCCTCAACATGGATGAATCTCAAAATAACTATCCTCAGCAAAAGAAGGCAGACACGGAAGAGTATATTCTGCATGATTTTCTTTATATGGAAATCTAGAAGATGTAGATCAGTCAATAATACTGTAAAGCAAATTAATGGTTATCTGGAGTCAAAGATCCAGGTTTATTGGTGACAAAAACCATGTGAGAATTTTTATGAGTGGTAGGAATACTCCATATTTCACTCTACTGTTTAAATTTATGAGGATTCATTGAAATACATATGCTAAAAAATGCTTGGTTTCTTATGTGTAACTTATCAATAAAGATTATCAAACTAGGAAGATTATCAAACTAGGAAGGCTAATTAAAATACCTTCTAAGTAGGGTGCCTGGGTGGCTCAGTGGGTTAATGCCTCTGCCTTTGGCTCAGGTCATGATCTCAGGGTTCTGGGATCGAGCCCCGCATTGGGCTCTCTGCGCAGCAGGGAGCCTGCTTCTTACTCTCTCTCTGCCTGCCCCTCTGCCTGCTTGTAATCTCTCTCTGTGTGTCAAATAAATAAATAAAATATTTTTAAAAATACCTTCTAAGTAAATAACAAATATATTTAAGGATATATTTTAATATGTCTTGGATATTTTTTACATGTTTGTCATTATAGAAATATTTACTAAATGGAGTTGTTCTAATTTGGTAAGACTGAATGAACACCACCTACATTATCTTTCACCTATTTCAACTATAGATTTCTTTTCTACTCACTGGAATCTATTAGCAGAGGAATAAGTTACTAGTAACTTCTCAGAGATCAGTAATGCTTATAACAGATCAAATGTTTCTAATAGGTTGAAAATTGCTAAGATGACTGGTTGAGAAATTTGAAGAGAACAGATTTAGAGAAGAGCAAATCTGTCTGTGTTCAGTAATGCCACGTGGGAAATACAAATCAAAACCACAATGAGAGACCATCTCATAGCTGTCAGAATGGCTAAAATTAATAACACAGGAAACAACTGATGTTGGCAAGGATGTGGAGAAAGGGGAATCCTCTTATACTGTTGGTGGGAATGTAAACTGGGGCCACCACTATGGAAAACAGTATGGACGTTCCTCAAAAAGCTAAAAATAGAACTGCCCTATCACCCAGAAATTACACTACTAGATATTTACCCAAAGGATACAAAAATACTGATTTGAAGGGGCATATGTTCCCTGATGTTTATCACAGAATTATCAACAACAGCCAAATTATGGAAAGAACTCAAATGCCCATCGGCTGATCAATGGATAAAGAAGATGGGATACACACACACACACACACACACACACACACACACACACACACACACACACACACACACACGCATGCACACAATGGAATATTAGCCATAAAAAGAATGAAATCTTGCCATTCACAACAACATGGATGGATCTAAAGTGTATTATGCTAAGTGAAATAAGTCAATCATAGAAAGACAAATACCATATGATTTCACTCATATGTGGAATTTAAGAAACAAAACAGATGAGCATAGGGGAAGGGGGAAAATAGAGAGAGAGAGAGAGAGGGAAACAAACCATAAGAAACAGACTGAGTGTTGGTTGATGGAGGGAGGTGGGTGAGGGATGGGCTGAACGGGTGATGGGAATTAAGGAGCGGACTTGTGTGATGAGCACTGGGTGTTATACATAAGTGATGAATCACTAAATTCTACACCTGAAGACAATTTTACCATATATGTTAACTAACTAGAATTTAAGCAAAAAAATTGAAATAAATAAGAAGAAAGAAACTGAAAAAAAATTTTCTTCCAAATTTAAAAGAATAAAAGAGTAGTATCATGGCATTTTAACACATGATATGACCTATGTGTTCACATGAATCATTCTTATATTTTCTCTTTGGAATCATCATGACTTGATGTTATAGAAGTTACACAACTACTAATGCTGAAGGTATATTTTCTCTGAAGCTCAAGTCACAGACAATTATTCAATGACAACAAGGAAAAAAATAAAATGCAAAACAACCGTCGAGCATTTTGCATTCCGCTTGTTCTAAGGTAACAAAGAATTATTGACAATACAAACTAGCTTTTAATCTAACTTTAATATCCCAACTTGAACACATGTATTTTCAGTTCGACGCAATTGCAAGTATCCTATTAAGATTTTCTCATGTGTCCTTGATTTTTTTTTCTGTTTATGTTTATTGACTTACAACACTGTATTCAATGTTAACTATCCATCTTACTCTTCTTGCAATGACATCAAAAACTGTGATGGTAACAATAGTTTCAATTAATTTCATGCTTGAAGAAGAGTGATGGGAAGCATTCATATTATACCAAGAAAAACTTATTATGCTGTATCCAATTATGTTAAAAGCACAGCTAATATAACACAAAATCAGTATTTCCAGTAAAATAATAAAAGTGAAGAAATTCAACTAAAAAATAAGTAACAAAATGTTAGAAAGTATTATTACTATTCAGACCACTGTTTCAGAATGAAGTATGTGAACATCAGAGAAAAATATCGGTATTTTAAATTTTTGCATGGTTTTTGGTTTCAAAAAAATCATCATTTTATACTCAATTTATTTAAATTTAAAAATGGAATTAAACTAAAGTTTAAAATCCCCCCAAAATATCTAAGGATAGCATTTTGTAGTGGACATTATTGTTAAAGTTAGCAGCCATTTTGAGTAAAATGGCTGAGTAAAAATCCACTTCACACAATGTTAATGTGTCTGTCAGTATTTAGTTTATGAACGTGATTGAAATTTGACCAAAGGTAAGCAAAAGTATAATCAAAAAGTTGCTAGAGGTCTTGATGATAATTGTTCTCAATTTTCAAGTCAGATATGTGGAAATCAATACGTGTACATATACATCTCCCTCTCTCTCTCTTTAAAATCAGAAGCATTTAGCCTCATTTGTTATTGGCAGCCATCCTACAACCAGGAGATTAAAGAACTTCAGGACTGAACCAACATTGTGGAAAGTATATTGAGACTCAGAAACACCTGTGCACCTTGATTATATTATTAAGTTGCTGGATCAACCTGAATACCACTCCTCTTCTGGAATTTATGATAAGCGAGAATACACTTCCCCACTGTTTGGGCCACTGTGATTTCACTATTACTTTGTTACAAAGGAAAGTTTTCCAACTGATAAAGGATTTAGGACAAAGAAGAAATGGTATTGTAATCAGCATACAATGGAATGAATTTGTCAAAACAAAATTGCACTACATAAAGTTAAACAGGTAAGGAAGACATTATTCAAGGCTTTTGTAGTAAGAGATTGAGGCCAGAATTCAATCTGAATTCAACTTTGCTAAAATAGAGTTGGAGAGTTTTAAGAGCTGAGGTGGGGACATCATAGATCATCTGTGTTTCCTAATCAGCTTTTCTCAAAGAAAGGGAAAAAAAGAAAAATGGACCTTCATGACCGGAGGTAGTTTTACAACATAGAGCAAGGCCCTCACTGGAGTTAAGCGCCTATCCTACCACAGAAAGTGGGAGACAGGTGCAGGGTCTTCCTTGGTTACATTCCGAAGAGTTGGCTCCCAGTCCCTGAGAAAGTCATCCTTGGGTTGGAAAACTGACCAGAAGCTTTTGCAAAGATGTGTATCTTAAAGGGGCGAAGGAAACATTTACAAGTTTTCTAAAGTAAATGCTCTAAGAGAGGTCGTAGATCTAGTGTCAGGAGAAATCTGATTTACATTTAATCAAGTGCATAGAAAAAATTCTTTTTTCCCTCAGAAATCATATCTCAAATCCTAATTCCCATTGTAATGGTGTTAGAAGGTGTGTTGGGAGGGTGGAGCCCTCATGAATGAGATCAGTGCCCTCATAAAAGAGACCACAGAAAACTCCTTTTCTGCCATATGAGGTTACAGCCAAAAGATGACTGTCTAGGAGCCAAGAAGCAGGATGTCACCAGACAACAAATGTGCCAACACCCTGATCTTAGACTTCCCAGACTTCAATTTATTGTGAGAAATAAATTTCTGTTGTTTATAAGCCTCCCAGTCTATGGTACTTTAGTAATAGCAGCCTAAATGAACTAAGACAGAGGGGAACATTAAAGTAATCTTGGTCAGACCAAATGGAGGAGATAGAGCACATGGTAGTGAGGACCTCACCATTCTAAGATAAGATGTCAATATTGTTATACTGTTGAGAAACTGCTCATTAAACTATGGCCTGGTATTTGTTTCCTATTTACTAATGGCAATAGCAGTTGTAGAGTTGGCAATAATCAAATCATTAAATACATATATATTATAATGCAGTAGGTATTTCTTGGGATATTCCATATGTCCTTATGTGTAAGGGACACCTGAGACAGAATATAGAGGAAGCACGGTTTTTCTTAGAAAGTCGGTTTCCCAGGATACCATAGAAAATATAAATTTGATAATGTGGTATTCTATATAAAGTAAAACAAAAGGAGTTTTCTAACCCAATAATGGGGGTACCAGCATTACAGAGGGAAGTGAGAAAAGGAAAAAATGTTATTGATGGAAAAATCAAGTCTGATCATCTTGGCTCCTCCCCTGGTTTCCCTCTTCAGACACGCATGCACGCACACACACATACACACACACACGAGCCAAACACACTCCTTGTGTTAATGCTCCAGGGAGGCATTCTCAGCCAGTTGCCTCCCCTGTCAAAGACATAATTTCAAACACCTCAATTCGGAAACCTTTAACGCAAGAGCAGTATGAAAACATGGATAAAGCTGAAGAAACAGGAATTCTATAGATCAAAAAACACATTCTAATATCCTTCTCTGAGAAGCTTTCACCCCATGAAATTGATCTAAAGGATTGTTTCTGTAAATGTGGTTCACAAACTGGTGCATATTCCTCAATTGTTTATTATAGGTTTGTTTATAGATTGAGAGTAAGTGTTTAGAAACTGTCATCACATTTTGATACTGCTTCAACACCCATACGTTTTTTAAATTTAATTTTTTCCAGTAATTCACCTTATTCTAAATTTTTTTAACTACCATCATTTGAGAGATTTTTAAAAAAATGGCTCTTTCACAGACATATCTAGAAACATGATCAAAAACAAGTATTTTGCAAATATTTGATAAATTCCTTAAATATTTAAGGAAACCAATTGTCAGAAGAAATCCCAAATCAATAATGCTTAAACCTCTGAAGCAATTCTTGGGACTCCAAGCTCATACCAACAGAAAGTGTTCTAATAATGCACAAGACCCAGGATAAGAGACCTGAAGAAATGCAATCCTAAATAAGGCTGGAGAGGAAAACGGTCAAGCAGAGTCACAGAGAAACCAGATCCTGGAGATACCTGATTGGCTGACTGCCTGTTCTCCAAGGGGCAGATGCCAAGTCGGGTTGAAACACAAAGACTTTAAAAGAGAAAATACCTGTGTGGAAGAAAATAGGGATGAAATTAAAAGGGGTTGAGAAGGTTGTTGGATCATGATTCAATTCTGACTACGAGTGAAGAAGAGAGGAAGAGCAGGTTGGGTGGAAGCATCATCAAAGTCTCCAGGGAACCCTTGAGTTTTGAGTGGACTGTCAAAGGATTCCCGGTTTCCAAGGATACACCTGACTCAATATCCCTTCTGCTCTCTGTCACTGCCTGGGAGCTGCACAAGGAAGCTTGGTAGCGGATTTCAGAACACAGTAGCTGAGGCCTTTGTTCAATTAACAAATGAAGTAGTTCTCAGAACCACCGCAGTTACGTTTTGTGTGCACAGATCTACTTCACACAAGTCCAAGGAGCTGCTCTTGCACAATTCCCATGGGCTGTTCTCTCTGAAGGAAAACAGGAGATTAGTGGGATGAACTACAGCTCCCACCACTGCATTCAATCTCAGGGCCACAACAGGTGTTCATCTTCTCCCACTTCACTATAGATTCTCAGTTTCCTCCAGGCTCAGCCATCACCAAAACAGGTCTTGGTAGCTCATTTGGTAGTGGGATACGAGCCTTTATTCCAGAAGGTCAGTCATACCCTTCTCAGTCCCGGGTGACTGCACATGTCCATTCACAGTTACAACAGGGCAAGGAGTAGTCAGGGGGTGTGCAAGGTGTCCTCAGACCTCCAGTATGTAGAAGTAGTCCCACCTTAGCTGTTGGTCGGTGTCAAAAGCACAGCCATTATGATGACTCCTCTTCTTGCCTGCTGGTTACCAGACACAAGGAATCCAAAGGATCCTGGTGGCACCCAGAATTTGTAATGGCTGAACCACACTGAGTAATGAAGATATCCCTGGGCTATCCTGTACAGAAGGATGTAGAAATGATGACAGAGGGGAGGATAAGACAAGAATTCATGTGCATATCTTGGATCCCTGCCTGTGGATTAAAATCAAGGGAAAGAAGTGGTAGAAATATTGACATAAGTTTCAGGGAATCTGTGAAAAAGATAGCTGTGTCCTACTTTACTGGAGTAATGAACTAGTAGCCTGCAAAGCTTCTCAGACAAGCTTCACCCTTGGAGTGGCATTCTATTCTGCAACTTATAGTGGAAATAAAGCCAGAAAAGCTAATAAGGTAACAAGTTGGGCCATAAACATTCCAGTTTTATTTAAAGAGTGTGGCCAAATGTAGGGCTGGAGAAAAGCTAGGTTGCCTCAGGGACCTGGGCTGACTCTGTTCTCTGCTATGTTTTGAGGAGAGCCTCCGCAGGCGGGGCTGGCTGAGGTGATGCAGTCTGCCGAGGACTGGCTGCTGGAGTGACTGACTGGCTGACCAATGGACTGATTTAAATTGATATAAATGGGTGCTTGGGTGGCTCAGAGGGTTAAGCCTCTGCCTTCGGCTCAGGTCATGATCTCAGGGTCCTGGGATTGAGCCCCACATCGGGCTCTCTGCTCAGCAGAGAGCCTGCTTCCCTCTCCCTCTCTGCCTGACTCTCTGCCTGCTTGTGATCTCTCTCTCTGTCAAATAAATAAATAAAATCTTTAAAAAAATAAATTGATATAAGCTTTGCTATGCAACCACACCATCGTGGGGAAAAGAAATGTAAAGTAAAAACAATCGGGAGGGGAGAAATTACTCTGACACACTGGTGATAATATACATTTTATTTATTACAAATTATTAAAAAGTGAGAAAACTTTACTTGGCAAATCAAGAATTTTACAACATCAAGAAAATTAGCCATAAGGAGGTTAATAATAGGCCACGATGATGGCCATAAAATTAGCTATAATTAGATAAACCAGTTTATAAAAAATACACATTTTGCCCATCTTGGCTGTGACTACTTACTATCTTTCTATAAGTACAAGAACCATTAGAAAGATGTGATGAACATGAAATTCTCTACCTACTTTCATCAGGCCTAAAAAAGAGAGACCAAGAGGGCTGAGGGGTAAACATTGATATCTTAAATTTCAAAAATATTCTATTACTTAACTGATTCATTCTAAGAGCTTGTGTGTTTCCTAAGTTAGGACATATATGTATATCATAATTCTATCACATTTGCATAATGAAATTAAAGGGATTTTACAAGGGATAGTTAAGAGGCAAGGAAAGTGAGTGATACCTGAGATATCAAAGAATATGTGAATCGGGTCAATTGTACAGGTAATGGCTTTAGAAACTTTGAAAGAAAAAAATGTTTAGTTATAGGCTATATTAAAAACAAAAGCCCCCAAAACTCCAAACAATTCTATTTCTCGTTTTAAACCCAGAAGCAGTTGAGGGCAGAGAAATGCAAAATTATATCAGGAAAAACAAAAACATGGGCATTTTCAAATTCTCCTCTGTATAAAGACTGTATTTGTTTCTAGGGCTGTGGTTAACAAATCACCACAAACTGGGTGACTTAAAACACAAGAAAATGTATTCCTCATAGTCCAGAGGCTAGAAGTCTAGAATCAAGTTACTGTCAAGGCAATGTCCCACTGGAAGACATTAGAAGAGAATCCTTCCTTGATTCTTCCTAGTTTCTGGTGGATGCTGGCAATCTTAATGTTCCTTAGATTGTCTTCCTGCATATTCACATGGCCATCTTCTGTGTGTGTGTGTGTGTGTGTGTGTGTGTGTGTGTGTGTGTGTGTGTGTGTATCTAAATGTCGCTCTTAAGAGAGCACCAGTCATACTGGATTTAGGGTTCATCCTAATCCAGTATGACTGCATTGTAACTTAATTACCTCTGTAAAGACCCTATTTTCATTTTTTTTAAAGATTTTATTTATTTATTTGACAGAGAGAGAGAGATCACAAGTAGGCAGAGAGGCAGGCAGAGAGAGAGGAGGAAGCAGGCTCTCTGCTGAGCAGGGAGCCCGATGCGGGCCTCGATCCCAGGACCCTGAGATCATGACCTGAGCCGAAGGCAGAGGCTTTAACCCACTGAGCCACCCAGGCGCCCAAGACCCTATTTTCAAATATGGTCACATTCATAGGTTCCAGGCAGACATGAATTTTCAGGGGACATTATTCCAACCAATTAAAACATTTGGAAACAATCAAGAGTTACGACATAAATCTAAGGTTGTCCAAATATCCTTAATAGTGCCAAGAAAATATAATAGCTGAATCCTTGGTTAACAGGAAGAAGATTCAAGAATAGTTAGAAACGAAAAAGTGTTCCAGCAAATTTTCCTTTTATTTTAATTGTTTTGAATATTCTCTAGTTAACCTTATATTAGAATATATTGAGTTCATAAAAATATGTTTTTAAGTATATGAGAAAATATGGGATAAATATTCACCACGAAATTATTTTGATAAAGCATTTTCATTTACTACTCTAGCTAGTAGGCAAAACTACAAACTTGATGAAAATCTTTTCATTTTTTTAAGTGATAAAGAAAAACTGCAAACAGAAAGATGACTTTTCACCAACCAAAAATGGACTATTTTTCTCTCTTCTGCCTCAGCTCAATGGACTATCTTTTTTTTTTTTTTAAAGAGAGATTTTATTTGTTTAACAGGGAGAGACACAGTGAGAGGGAACACAAGCAGGGGGAGTGGGAGAGAAAGAAGCAGGCTTCCTGCTGAGCAGAGAGCTGGATATGGGGCTCGATCCCAGGACCCTGGGATCATGACCTGAGCCAATGCTTAATGACTGAGCCACCCAGATGCCCCTCAATGGAGTATCTTTAAGAACTTCCCTCATTCCTTTGGTCATCTCTCAAGGTCTGTATTCCTCTGGTTTGGACCTTCTGTCTTCTGTTTTTACAGTAAAAGGTCCCTGAAATAATTCCTATTAATTCCACAATTTTAGTCTGTATCTACATACCAGACCCTTCTGAGAGGCTTCAAAGCAACAAAAATTATATCCCAAACCAAATATTCCCTTCTCTCTCCAAACTCTGCTTTTTCTAGTTCACAGAGCTTCTGAACTGACTCCCAAAATCAGAGGAGACTGACCATCTCTCCCCTATTTCTAGTTAAATTTCAAATGCTGATGTTTCTACCTTCTAGATTTATTCTGTCTCAAATATATTCTTACAGATAGCCTATCATTTGTTTTCTTGGTACTAATTATTGTTTCCTCAGCTCCACTCTTTCATATGGATTAAGCCATGTGGCGGTACTGCTCACAATGTCAAAGGTAAAGTTCCTTGGGACACAAACTGTAAAATTCAGAGCTATGCGAGCAGAAGCATCCCTGGGCCCAACACCTATGAGGGAGCAAGACAAACATGACTGGGAAAAGGGCAGGGGGGGATCTGAACCATAAGGCAATTTCAAAGTATTTCAGAGATGTCTGAATTGATATAGGTTCTGTGTCTCCCCTCCTGCACTCCCCCTCTTATTACAGTCTTTGGTTTAAAATATAGTCTGTCCAATATAAGTATTGCTACTCCAGCTTTCTTTTGACATCTATTTGCATGGTAAATATTTCTCCATTCTCTTGCTTTCAATCTACAGATGTCTTAGGTCTAAAATATGTCCCTCTTAGGCAGCATATAGATGGGTCTTGTTTTTTATCCATTCTGACATACTACATCTTTTTTTTGGAGCATTTAGTCCATTTACATTCAGAGTAATTATTAATTGATAGGAATTTAGTGCCATTTAATTACTTCTTTTGTTATTGTTTCTGGAAACTTTCTCTGTTCCTTTCTAGTCTTTGTCATTATTGCACTCTTTCCCACTCAGAGTCCCCATTAATATTTCTTTCAGGGCTAGTTTAGTGATTATGAACTCCTTTAGTTTTTGTTTGTTTGGGAAACTCTATCTCTCTTTCTGTTCTGAATAGACAGCCTTGCTGGATAAAGTATTCTTGGCTGTTTATTTTTCCCATTCTCCATGCTGAATATTTCATGCCACATTCTCTGGGCTGCCAAGTTTCTGTGGAGAGATCTGCTGTGAATCTAATTTGTCTTCCCTTGTAAATTAGGGACTTCTTTCATCTTGATGCTTTTAGGATTTTTTTCTTTATCTCTATGTTTTGCAAATTTTACTATGATATGCCTTAGTGTTGGCCTGCTTTTATTGATTTTGATGGGGAGTTCTCTGTGCCTCCTGGATTCAGATGTCTGTTTCCTTCCCCAGATTAGGGAAGTTTTCAGCTGTAATTTGCTCAAATAAACCTTCTGCCCCCATTTCCCTCTCTTCTTCTTCTGGGACTCCTATGATGTGAACATTTTATGCTTTATGAAGACACTAAGTTACCTAAGTCTACATTCATGATCCAATATTTTTCTTTCCTTCTTTTTTCAGCTTCATTATTTCCATAATTTTATGTTCTGTATCTTATTAATTCCTCTGATTCTTCCATTATTTTGGTCATTACAGCCAGTTAGTTTCAAATCTTGGTTATTGCATTTTTCATTTACGACTGACTTGTTTTTAAGTCTTTTATCTTTTTGGTAAGGGAATTCCTGATATTTTCTATAGCCCAGCTAGTTTCCTTATGACTGTTGCTTTAAATTTTATATCAGGCATATTGCTTATATAGGTTCAGATTAGAACCCTGGCTATGACTTTTCCTTGTTCTTTCTTTTGGGATAAATTCCTCTTGGCATTTTGTCTAAATCTCTGTCTTCTTCTGTGTGATAGGAAATCTTGTTATGTTTCCTGCTCCTGAGAGTAATGACCTTATGAAGACAAGGTCATATACTCTCCAAGGCCTGGTGCTTGCAATATGCTGCTGCCGTGTTTTGGCTGCCTCTCTCTCTCTCTCTCTCTCTCTAATGCACACATGAGCACTTCTCTCCATGGCCAGAGCTCCCTGCCCTCCAGAGCACCCACAGCCTATTTCTCCCCCAAACCACATCTCCATACCTCCTACCTTACAAGAAGTGGCCTCTTCTCTCCCTCTAGGTGTGCAATTTGTTTCTATTTGTTTCCATTTGTTCCATCAGTCCTCAGATTGATTTGATATTTATCTAGCTGTGTCTGAGCAGGGATCTTTCTATGATGCTGCCATCTTAGCTCCCACTCATGCATGCTCTTAAAGTTTCAACCCCATGCTACTTCTCTAGACCATCTTCTGATTTTCCAATATTTTCCTTCCAATCACCTCATCAACCATCCAAACAAATGACTCTATATATGTATTATTTAGAGACATTTCACTTTTCACACGCATACACAATATGGATAACAATATACTACCCAAATCTCTGCCGATTGGGAACTTTTTTCCCCCGTCATCTCTCTTCTGTCTTTTAGAGTTATACTTGAGTGGGACTCTAGGGTACGAACAGTCTATTTTTTAGTTTGCACTCAAAACATAGTCTAAAAAAGCTTAGTGTTCTTTGGAAATTGAGGATATAAGATTTGCAGTGCATCCACTAAGATGTTCCTAATCCTTATCTTAAGGTCCCACATATTCTAAATCAGGAACATTTGCACAGAGGGCTACTTTTTTGTGCCTAAACATCCTTTGCTATTTACATTTACACAGGTCTGCTTGTAACAAAGTATCTTTTTTTAATTATGTAGGCTTATTTATCAAAGTATACTTTAATTGGGCATAGACTTCTAGGTTGGAAGTACTAACCTTCAACATTTTATAGATGGATACTGTCCTCTGGCTTCCATTGTTTCTGTAAAAAAGTTAACTATCAGTCTTATTTTGGTTCCATTAATTTGGTTCCATTAAAGTAACATAGGGTTTTGATACCTCATCCAGCTGTTTTTAATATTTTCATTTTATCTTTCACCAGTTCTTACTTGATGGAAATAAGTATAGTTTTATTTGAATTTATCATGGATGTGGTCCTTAGATCTTCAGTCTGTCTTGAGGTCTTCAGTTAGTTTAATAAATTATTAGTCATTAACATTTTAACTATTTCTTCCACCTTATTACCTCTTTCCTAATTTATCTGGGATTTGAATTACACATATATTAGACCCTTCACCACATCCTATGTTCTTGTACTGATCTTAAAGAGGATTTAGTTTTGCTTCTGTCAGGCAGCTAGCAGATAACATAAATCTAATTAGGTATTGAGGTAATTCAAAGTTGGTCCATTTGTGGTTAATCTTTGTTCCTATGGTTTCTCCCTAAGGTTTTCTGTGTTCCAATTGGAAATAATGGCCTCCAACTTTTCCCTCCATCAAATGAATCTGTCAAAAGTTTTGTGTAGCTTCTCTCAGTCACATTTTTTAAATCTGCACATACCTCAAGATTTAAAGGACCCAGGGGCAGCTGGTTGGCTCTGTCAGAAGAAAGTATGACTCTTGATCTCAGGGTTGTGAGTTCAAGTCCCATGTTGGGTGTAGATATTACGTAAATATATTCAAGGAAAAAAATGATTAAAGGGCCAAATTTCTGGTTATTTTTGTTTCTTTTCTTTCCTTATTAATGCCCTGTAATGTAATTCCTTATTGCCTTGACAACTTCCCAAAACATTTGAATACATTTTTAAAAATCTTTTCCTCAGATTTTCTAGTGGAAGTGCTGGTCAAGAACAACCTAATCTGCCATTATAGTAAATATCTGTTGGCCATATACACAATGTTTAGAAAAAGGGGTTTGGGATCTAGGAATACTAAGATTGGTTCCTGGTTCCCTTATCTACATACAGCTATAACATTGTGTTTAAGAGAACAATGCTAAAACCAGACTGCCTAGGATTGAATACAGAGTTTCTAAGCTGTACAATGTCGGACAAGGTTCTTAATGTATACCTGCCACATAACTTCATATACAAAATGAGAATGATATTAGTTTGTACCTATATCATTCTTGTGATGATTAATATGTTTAAGCAATTATAAATTGTCTAGCGTAAATTAAACACTTAGTAAATGTTAAATTATTATTTCTCCATGCTCTCATTGGCAAACTCAGGATATGACCTATTAATATGATGGCTTCAGGAAATAGAGGCTTTAATGTAAAAATTTATGTTCCAAATGCATAGTACATAGTAAATATTAGTATGTAAATAGTAAATGAATGAGCAGTAAATAGTAAATAAATGAATTAAGAAGTTGTTTCCCCTCTTGTTGTATCCCTCACCTCCCTCCTGTTTTAGCAAATTGCCTTGTCAATTTCAGAGTTAAAGTATTGATTGATTCACAGATTTTTGTTTTTATTTTTTATTTTTTATTTTTTTAAAGATTTTATTTATTCATTTGACACAGAGAGAGAGATTACAAGTAGGCAGAGAGGCAGGCAGAGAGAGAGGAGAGAGGAGGAAGCAGGCTCCCCGCTGAGCAGAGAGCCCGATGTGGGCCTCGATCCCAGGACCCTGGGATCATGACCTGAGCCGAAGGCAGCGGCTTTAACCCACTGAGCCACCCAGGCGCCCAGATTTTTGTTTTTAAAATGATTAGATGTCACCAAAATTAAATTAGAAACATTAAGAAATTAAATGGGCTTTCTCTGCACATTGGAAGGTACTTTTGTATAACTGTATGATCATACATGATCTAAAGAAAAAACTATGTTTACTATTCAAGTCAAAGGTCAGAGACCCAGAGGCAATTAAAATATTTTCTAAGTATTTGGAAGAACTTTCAAAGTTTCATGCATTTAATCATTTTTATTATTTCATTTAATAATTGCAAATGTTCTCTGTAAGTAAAAAGTAATTTTCAGTAGTAATGATTGATAAAAATTTGGTTATGCATTTTTCTGTTTGGTTTCATAATGAATACAACCATACAGTACTAAATAATGAACTGGTTGAACATGGAAGAAGGTCTTATATTTCACCCTATGTTTTCTTAAGAATTTTATTAGTCTTTGAAGAAACACTTATCAAATGTGCAAGCAATTTCTCCCTGAGAAGGTGGTAATATATTCTGGATGCAATCATCATCACCACCACCATCATCATCGTCATCACCATCATCATCATCATCACCTGTAGGCTAAAAAAAAGCATCTGAAACTCTAAAAAAAAATTATTAAAAAGTATGTAATGATGTAATTTCAACTCTTCCATTTAAGATAAGAAAAAACGCACAATAAACTACATCTTCCAATCTTTGAAAATAAGAACAAGAAGAAGAAATCAGAATATTTGATTATAAGATTTAACACAGAATTTAGAAGACAAGTGTTAGATAAATGGACAAAGAGCTTATGACACTAATTTTGTCATTCTTTTTAAAGATTATTTATTTATTTATTTGAAAGAGAGAGATAGTGAGAGAGGGAACACAAGCAGGGGGAGTGGGAGAGGGAGAAGCAAGTTTCCTGCTGAGCAGGGAGCCTGATGTGGGGCTCACTCCCAGGACCCTGAGATCATGACCTGAGCCGAAGGCAGATGCCTAATGACTGAGCTACCCAGGTGCCCCCTTAATTTTGTCATTTTATTTTAAATGTAACCTACATGTAGAAGGCATACAATAATAGGTTTTAAAATTAAAATGCATTATAAGATATTTCAGATTTATAAAGAAGAAGTACAGTGTTACAACCACTTACATGCCCTTATGTAGCTTAAGTAATTTGGAAATACATAAAGAATTAAATAAATTTGTGTGGCTCTAACCAATTATACATACCATTTATACACCTTGACCTTACCAGGATTAATTAATCTCCCAAATTTGGTGTTTTCCTTTTATTTACTTATAGATTTAAAGATTTTATTTCTTTATTTGACAGAGAGAGAGAGAGACAGTGAGAGAGAAAGAGTGCAAGTAGGCAGAGGGAGAGGGAGAAGCAGGCTCCCTGCTGAGCAGAGATATAAAATATTTCACATATTTTAACTGTTATGTTAATGCCTTAACATTATGCCCCAGGTATTGCTGGGTTCCTCACATAAGGACTTTGGAAGTCACCACAGAGTCTTAAATAAGAGCTGAACAGACTAAAAAATAAAACTCTTCTAGGACCCATAAGAGAGAGGAGGGCACAAGACAAGCCACTGCTCCCAAGATGGGAAAGGCAGGTGAATACAAAAAATAACAATTTTCAGCACAGAAACTCATGAGCAGAGACCTCCTGGGGAACCAAGGCCAAGGAGGAAAACCGGAACTGTAACTGACAAATTGCTACAGGCTCAGTCCACAAGGCTGAGTTCAGAACTCCAGTCATGGTTGCAGGGGTCCCGCTTCCTTACCCACAATACTGTTAAGATCTACCTCCAGGAGTTTGACAATAATATCACAGTACTATCTAAGTAATACCACAGTAATATCTGAGAAAATTCCCTTCATGCTTCCAACAGGGGGAGAGGTGAAAGAACCATTTCCAAATACACCAGAGTTCTCTGTTCTTCATAAGGCAGGCCCTCAGGAGAAACTAGATAACTGGAGCCCCACCTGCAGAGGTATTACAGAGCCTAACTAACCTAAGGAAGGGGAAATACCCAACTCCACCCCACTACAGCCATCCTCTCCCACTTAGGAAGGGAGCAAAGAAAAGAAAAAAGAGAACAAAACCCAAAACCAATCAAACAAACAAACCGCCTGAGAAGCATTTTGAAGTTCACAATCCAGAGGTATAGGCTCACGAAAAGCCTGAGACCTAATCATAGGATTATTGAATGCTTCCCTCCCCCCACATCTTCCCAACCCATTACTAAGGGTCACTTACAGCAGTTCCTTTTACCTGGTACATCAAGTCTGGCTACCAAGAAAAAAAATTACATGGTACACCAAAATGCAAAAAACACATTTTAACGACACAGGCCAAACATCAGAACCAGACATGGCAGAATCATTGGAATTGCCATGCTGAGAATTCAAAACAACCATGATTCATATGCTAAGGCTCTAGTGAATAAAGTAGACAGCATGTAAGAATAGATGAGCATTATAAACAAATAGGTAGAAACCCTACGAAAAAGACAAAATTAAACACTAGTGATAAAAACCACTAAAACAGAACTGAAGAATACCTTTGATGAGCCTACTAGTAAACTGGACACAGCTGAGGAAAGAACCTCTGAGTTTAGACATATCTCAATAAAAATCTTCAAAACTAAAAAGATAACAGTGAAAAAAATGGAACAGAGTGTCCAAGGATTGTGGGAAAACTATGAAACCTGCAATATATGTGCAATGGAAATACCAGGATGAGAAGAAAAAGAGAAAGTGAAGAAATATTTGAAACAATAATGACTAGGAATTTCACCAAATCAATGTCAAACTCATGATAATTATTTATTTCAACCACTAAATTTATGTGACTTATCCATGTTGATATATGTAGTTCTATATAATTTACTTTCATTGATATATTTCATTTTATAGATACACCATAAATTAGTTTGTTTCCTTGTTGATGGTATTTGCTTCCAATTATTTGCTGTCATAGTACTGCAATAAATATTCCTTTTTAATATCATTGTGCATACATATGAGTTTCTCTAGGTCAGTGCTGGCCAATGGAATTTTCTGTGATAATACAATGTTCTATGTAGTGTTGTCCAAAATCGTAGCCTCTACAATTCTGTAGAGCCTCTACAATTCTCAATTCTGTAGGCTCAGAAAACTAAAAAAAAAATAAATAAATAAAAAATAAAATAATAATGTAGTTTACAAACTAAAAAAAAAGGTAATGTAGTTTGTCAGAATTTTTGTGTGGTTTTTCTTTCAAGGCCTAGTTTAGGAAATAATTTCCTAACTCAAGGTCTTTAAAAGCTATTCTATATTTTCTTCTAAAATTCTTGTGGGGGCACCAGGGTGTCTCAGTTGTTTGAGCATCAGATTCTTAATGTTGGCTCAGGTCATAATCTCAGAGTCTTGAGTTTGAACCTGGCATTGGGCTCTGTACTCAGCAGAGAGTCTGCTTGAGATTCTCTCTTCCTCTCCCAATGCCCCTCCCTTCACTTATACCCGCTCTCTCTCTCTAAAATAAATAAATCTTTAAAAATAAAATTCTTGTGTATAATAATTTAATAAATAAGAAAGAGAAATCTAACTATTTTTATCTATGTGGAAAACATTTGTCCCAATGCCATCTAATCCATTGTATTCCTCCTAATATTGTAAAGCCATCTTTCTCATATATCGAGTTACCAAATATTCATTGATTTGTTCTGGTCCTCTGGTCTATTTTCCTCTCTTTCCACAAATATTGAATGTTAATTGCACTATTTTTTAATTCTTGATACCTGGCAAGAAAAATCCCTCTATCTTGTTCTCAATAGTGTAGACAATGTTGGAGCTCCTTTTTAATTATTTTATATAGCCCCTCAGCTGAGATAAACTTAAACTCCCAAGTATCTTTGTGCTACTAAACCCAGATTTGTCCATAAACAGAAAGCTACAACTAGCCCCTAACCAATACCTCACTAGTACAGAAGCATGAGAGAACAGATCCAGTGTATTAGAATGAACAACTCAGAGATAATTTACTTTTGAGTTTTCTATAGAACCAGCCTCAATCTATTCATTATGGTACTTTGTCAGAAGTCACAGCTTTGCTTGGCTCCCTCTTTATCTCTTACTAGTTTCTTCTTGGCACACTGTCTTTAAAAAAATCACTTGCACAAGCGTACTTACTTTATAGGCTGCCTCTGAAGAACCTAAATTGAAAACAGCAGCTGTTAGCCCTCTGTTCTTTCATGTACTTACATTCTGGTTGTCTAGTTTCTTACTCACATACAAATATGTATAAGCACACACACAAACATGTGAATCAGTTGGGGTTTTTAATAGAAAAAATATTTGAACTTATAGATTGCTTTATCACATTTTATATATGCATGAATCTGTTTCTCCTTTTATTCAGTTCTATTATAATTATTCAATAAAAATTTGCTTATACATAAAGTCATACACAATATTCGATTTATTCTTAGGTTCTTAGGTCCCTTATGCTTTTGTTGCTATTTCCAATTACATTTTGTTGGTGGCTTAGAGGAATAGCATTTGCAATACTAATATTTACCAACATTGCTAAACTTCCTTCATAATTTTCTTTCCTTCCTTCCTTCCTTCTTTCCTTCTCTTCTACCCCCTTTTCTCTTCCTTTTCTTTCTCTTTTTTACTTTCTCTAATGTAACCCCTGGGGTTTGTTACTTTCTTCTTAGCTCAGCTATGCATTTAAGAGAATGTTTTAAAACATATTTTGCCAACAGTTGTAGGTATTATTTTGCTGTAGAATTTTCAGGATTATCTACTTTTACCATGTTGTTAGAAACAAAGAAGATCAAGACATTTTTAGATACTTGGTTCCTTAGAAGAACAAAAAAATCTGAACAAAATGCAAACATCTTGCCCAATTTGTTAGTATTAGTACCTGACACATCTCTGATTATTCAAATGTAAATAAAGACCTATTTAATTTGATAACTCGAGGGAAAGGTGAAAGCTAATGCTGATTTTCCTTAAAGTCTGAGGTATTCCAGCCATGACCTCTCTTAAACAATCTTCTGATAATTCGCTTTTTAATTTTCTTCTTCTGTGCATTTGTCATAAAATACAAGAGTCTTTCTATAAAAACTATCTTATATTTGGAGTATTTGTCATTAGATGACATTACCCAAAGACCCAAATCAGAGTAATAACAAGTACACTCCTAGTTTAAAGGCTAATTCTTGGTAAGAACAAAGTTTCTTCATATTGTATTACTTTAAAAAATTACATTTATTACTGACCATCAAGATAAAACTGACAACTATAATAAAGAGCTAATATAAGAGATGTACTGAAAACGCCACTCCATGTCTCTATCTGTATGTGTAATTCAATTCAAAAAATTGAATTATAACTTTACTCTAGCCTTTTCTAAAGCAGAAAATCATACATAAAACCTGACATTGTCCCTAAATCATAACATATTTTTATAGCGGTTTGAAAGTTAACCGAGTACTTTTTCTTCAATGGTCTCATTTGATTTGATTCTCTTATTATCTTTGTGATATAGACAAATGGAGACATTATTATCACTTGAACAAATGAGATACCTGAGCTTCAAAGATGTGGATTAAATCCTCAGAGCCTTTTATTCCTATAAGGAGGATGAGGAAAGCGATCTTGGAGTCACTGTCTGACTTATATACAAAATAACAGACTGCTCAAGTATGCTGTGTTTTCTGGCACATTCTGCAGGAGTTAGTCTAATAAGAAGACCACAGTAGAGTAACTCTAAGGAGAATGCATATTCTTTTAGCATAACTGTACAGCTAATCAATAAGATAAATGTACTATTATACAATCAATTTGGATTGAGTAGGCAAATCCTGGTTCAGAAATCATGTTGAAAGTTAGGACACTTTCCATTGTAATCAGGGTTCAATAACTAATATAACTACATTTTTTGGAGTACTGCTGTTTTTGTTATGAATATTATTAAATATTTTTTCCACTAAGGATAATGGACACTAAGGTAGACATAAGAAACAACACTTAGTAGTTTCATTTCTTACTTTTTTTCTTCATCTTTATTTCCTCTCTTATTTTTATTAAAAAAAAATCAAACTACATGGCAACAACAACAACTGAAGGGCTAAAATTAAAATATAAGATATTCTAATGTTCATATTATGTGAAAAAATTCAGAGATTTGGAAAAAAAACTTATAAAAACAAGTGTGATAGACCGTGTTTTTATCTTATCTAAAATCATTAAATGTTTCCACAAAGAAAAGGAAATTCCAAAGCCTATATGGTAATTAAAAATGAAAAGTTTCTATTATAAATAGTAGTAACAAACCCTATTTACTAGTCTTTCTCCTATTTATATGTATTTCTCCATTCTGCTGCCAGTAAAGTAAAATGTTCTAGATCACTAAATCCATTTCTCATTGTGGGAACCTAAGCAGTTGTGTTAATAAGGTGAACACGATGATATGATCCCTATGTCTCATACATCAATGTATGTTAAGCCATAGCTTATAGTCATTAAAAATTGTGAATTAAATATCTAAATTCCATATGATAAATCAACTATGGAAAACAAAATACCTTATCTTGTAGTGTTTGGTAAGAATACATAATGAAACAAAGTCTGAAAACAGATTATAATAATCTTTTCTTTTTGTTGACATGTAAACATAAATAAGCTGTATACCATACCAGTAAAATGTATACAAATTTTCATATACATTAATTATAAGGACATGTATGTGTACGTACCAGATATGTGTATGAGCACATAAATGGCAAATGTGTTAGATTAGTGTAAGTTGGATTTCACTTTACATTTTTGTAAAAGTAATTTTTAATGGGAATGTAATTTAATAAAACTCAAGCTGTGAACGGGAATGAAAAATACCTGCTGTATTATCTAACTGTTTCACTTTTAGGTAATTATCCAAGAGAAATAAAAGGGTATACATATAAGGATGTGTACTTGAATATTTCTAGCAGCTTTATTTAGCCCCATACTGGAAATGACCTAAATTATTGTCAACCAATGAATAAAAGTAATTGACTATTAATATAGGCAATCAACAAGGATTAATTTTGAATTAATTATACCAAGTAGAAGAAGCAGGAAAAAAGAAAAGTAGGTACTGTATGAAATAAAAACTTACTACATAAGTTCTAAAAATTGTAAACTAAAGTGACAGAAGATCAGTTGTTGCTGGTGCTGATGCCACAGGAGGAAGAGAGGGGTGAGAACAAAGAGGGACATGAGGAAGACACGTGGGAGAGTCTCCAAAGGTCAGGAGAAAACCACTGTGGATGATGGATATATTCATTACTTAGATGTAGCTGATGGTTTCAATGTATATACTTATATGAAAATTTACTTAGGTGTATATTCTAAATATATGCAGATTATATGCTGACATTTCAATAAAGTTATAAAAAATGTAGAACCCAACATTTCAATAAAGCTATAAAAAAATATAGAACCAGCCCCAAATGCCAAACATTTCCATCTAGTTCTCAGACAGAATTATTCCGAAAGCACTATCCAAGAAAGACAGGACCTTTATACAATGGATAGTGGTGTGTGTGGTCCCTTAAAATCTTTCTGTAAAAATCTCTTTGAATTATTTCACAAGTGTTTAAGGGAAAATCTTGTCAGCTACTGCACAAAGACCCCAGTGGCTTTTCTTGACTATTTTTGTTTCACTCCACAAGGACAGCTGTATGTGCTGGGTTAAGAAAACCCCTCTCCCCTACTGACACCTACTATACTGACCCTCTTAGGTGAACTTGGCTACAGGAAGGAGAAACCATTTCAACTGTTTTAAGTAGAAAATAGTTTACTATCAAGGGATTAGATATTACCAACATTATTAGAAGAACCAGATGAGTGGATTCTAGACTAAGCCTATCCAGGAAGGTAGGAATGAGAAAACTATCACTGGAACTGGAACTCTTCATTTCAATTACATGATGTCTAGGTATCAGCCACAGATCATAGATACTGTCTGTGCCAACTCAAAGACTTCCAACATCAACAAAGTCAATGATTGTACACTGGAAGGCTATGGCAAAATCCCTAATATCTTCATGCTTGCAAATAAGCAGGGGGAAAAAAAGTGCAGCAAGATGGCCTTTGCCTCATCCTGACTTTACATCTTATGGGGTTGTTTATATTTATACCTGATCACCTTCATATCTCTAGACATTTCCCAGACCCTGAGAAATGTAATCCAAGCTATGTAGTATAGGCACTTATATCATAGTAGAGAGACTGTGGATGCTGAGTGCCATTCACCAAGTCCGCTAAATTATCCATCTCTACCAGATGCCAGTTAGAGTCTCCATGTTGCCTAAATGGGAGCTGTGCCATCAGGCATTGCTGAATTGTAGAAATTATACTTTATTCCTCCAAAAGAGGAGAAAATACTTGTATTCCCCTTTGGTCTTAATATTTTTTTTCCACAAGAATACCAAAGCTGTTATACTAGTGATGATATGTTTTATAAGATTTCTCTAATCTAAGTTCCATATCTAAATCTAAATGTACTTAATGATAAGCTCCATCTTGTACTCTGAATTTTCCCTCAACAATGCAGGTTTCGCCAGTGAGTCATATTTATCTCTTTATCATGTTTACCATATTTAAGTCTTGGTTATCCTAGAATGACTTCTCATCTTCCATAGAAACTGATCTTAAAGAGTTTGTTAGATCATGTTTCCTAATATGACACAAAAACTCCCATTTTGCAATGTTACTTTGATGTTCTCTGATCAAGAGGTGAAGTCTATTTCATCCCCTTTAGAATCTGAGCCACACTGTGACTAGTATGACCAACACAATTAAAAGGAAGTGGCATTCTGGAACTTTTAGGAACAAGCAGTAAGAATGTTTGGTATTGATCACTTTTGTGCTTGGAGTCAGCATATAAGGAGTTGGGAGACCATCAAGCTGAGCAAAAGCCCATGCTAGCCACATAGAGAGGCCATGTGGAAAAAAGAGAAAGAGATGCCTGACCAGCCCTGAACTATTCTAGTCACTTCAACTGAGTAAAAAATACATGAGTAATGAAATCACCTTGAAAATTTCAGCTTTCCGTGTCAGCCCAGCGTCAACCCACACGGAACAGAGAAAAGCTGCCCCTAGGGATCAGCACTCAGTGGGGTGTAGGTGCCTGACATTAAGCTTTTGATTGCCAGGCATTTGTGCGAAAGACATCCATCTTGAATAAGAATATTGCCAGTTGTGTGATACAGTTACTAGCAAAACAACCAGATAAGAAATTAGGCTGCCCCACGTAGAGTCCTCTCTTTCAGAAAAATCTAGATAACTGCTTGAATGACCCTGCTTCTCCCTTCCCATGCCCTAATTCCCACTCTTTGATATTAAATTAGCCAATAAAGAGTAACATGCAAAACCTTAGATGCCCCACCCTTGGACCCTAATAAAGGCAGAGCCCCAGGTCCCCTCACCCCTGTCTGCCGTTCCTCCTCTTTCTCCCGACCTTCTTATGTGGCCCTTAGCATGCCAAGTACCCTCTAGGAATTGTGAGTAATGAAATCTTTTCCTCAGAGTTCCCTGATGGTTTTTGCTGGAGAGTGTCCTGAAATCATAATAAGAACCACGAGGGCTGGTCCCAGTCACAACATTGGACCCTGTGGGAATCTTGCATGATACCACTACACCAGCGGCGCAAGGTTTGAAGAGGTCCCACCGAGATAGCATTGGACCCTGTGGAGGGCTCACTACAGGTGACACTGACCCAGGCCCAGAGAGCATCTCAATTAATTAGAGGGGGCCAACATTAATACCCGAATTTAAGAAACAGGAACTATGATAAATAATTACTGTTGTTTCTATCCTCAAAATACCCCTCAGCTGTGGTTTTAGTACAATTAAATAAAATTTATGATTGCAGTATAACAAGAAATTTATGCTGATATTTTAAAAACAGGATTACATTTCAGGTACTTTTTGCCTTTAAAAATGTATTTTGAAAAATTGTTTTGTGAATTGAAATACTTTAAACATGTTTTTAATGTTTAATGATGTTTAATATTATTACTGGAACTCTGATATTTCTTATCTGAACACTTTACAGTTTTCTTTTTTTTTTTTTTAAGATTTTTTTTTATTTATTTATTTGACACAGAGAGAGAGATTACAAGTAGGCAGAGAGACAGGGAGAGGAGGAAGCAGGCTCCCTGCTGAGCAGAGAGCCCGATGTGGGCCTCGATCCCAGGACCCTGAGATCATGACCTGAGCCGAAAGCAGAGGCTTTAACCCACTGAGCCACCCAGGCGCCCCACTTTACAGTTTTCAACTTTTGATTATCTAAGGACACTATCAAATTATATAATTAGGACTAAAATTTGTTTCGAATTTCTATTACTGTCATTACATAAAGTTAAGAAAATAGGCTATATTTCACTTTAGCTGTATCTTAAGATGAATGCAATTAGTAATTTATAAGTTAAGTGGTCTCCAGTTGCCTGAAGAAAAGGAGGATGCAATACTCCATCAAAATTAGTTCTCCTTGCAACTAGCAATCCTGAGCAAATGAAAAGGTATGGTCACATAGGTAAAATACATTTCAAATCATTCACAACTGTGACACTGGAAATTCACTAAGTTCTGTGAAAATCTAATAAATTCTAAGAGCAACAGTGTGTGTGTGTGTGTGTGTGTGTGTGTGTGTGTGTGTGTGTGTGTGTGTGTGTGAGAAATTCTACACATGTTTAAATATTTTAAAGCCAAAGGGCAAAAGTGGTCAGTTGTTAATAAATTTGACCACAGTCTTTCTCATTGAGGGGTCTGTCAACAAGAAGTTGACTAGGTCAGTGTAATGACTGGTATTCCGGTGGTGGACACAAAAGAATGAGCTTTCTCTTTTTTTAGTATTACTTACTAAGAAAGCCTGCCTGAGCACAAACTGACTCGTGCTGGCAGTGAATTTCTGAATCCTGACAGGACAGGAAAGAATATCATCTTCGGATCTACTCTCTTCTGGCATGTCTGAAAAAAACAGTGTTAGCCCCAGGAATAAAGTTACCAAACATTACTCAATTCCCAAAAGAAAGATGCTGCTCCTGGGGGAAGTCTGTAACATTTAATTGGAGCACATTTGACAAGACTCCCTTCCTCTCATTACAGGCTAATACTATCTCAGTGTTCAGAGCGCCCTTTGAAAAACATATTAGCGCTCCAGGCCACTCCCTGCCCCTCCCTATAGATAAGGCTCACTAGTTTAGAATAGTCTTTGAAGGACTGGGTTGACAGCTTCAGATAAAAGTGCTTCTAATTTATAGGGCAGAGCTGGGAGGGAATGAACTCTGAGGCCAGGAAAAGAAAGCAAAGGTTGAGGGAAATTAGCCAGGGATGCTGCAGAGGAATTCAGTGTTACACTTTTCTAATCTGAGCTTATTAAAAGTTTGCCCAACTTGTAGCTAGCACAATCTAAAATAAATAGGTTATTAATAAAGCATTTAGAAAGCAACAATAATGACTACATATGAAAATAGACCTTTGGTTCACAAATTCTAAGCAAATCAAGAAAGCAGCGAATGATTGTTGCTACTTAATTTAATTTATTGCCTTTCCATTCTCTCTAATCTTTGCTGCAATGCTGTTAGGCAAGTGCTCTATCACTGAATTCTAAGACAACCCATTTTCAGGAGGTACTTCCTAACAGCTTTACTGAAGATTTAGGAAAACTGGGATCTTATCTGAAAGATTTTTATTAATTTTCCACCTTATTTAAATTCTGCAATTTTAAAAGGGTTCATGCTATTGGGGAAGTGTTCTAGTCCCAATGTGAGAGATCAGTTTATGTTTTGGATATTTTATTAACTGATGTTATAATAAACCACTTTCTTTTTTTGAGATTTTATTAATTTGACAGAGAGAGAGAGAGAGATCATGAATAGGCAGATAGGCAGGCAGAGGGAGAGGGGGAAGCAGGCTCCCTGCTGATCAGAGAGCCTGGGGGCTCAACTCCAGGACCCTGAGATCATGACCTGAGCTGAACACAGAGCCTTAACCCACTGAGCCACCCAGGCGCCCCTATAATAAACCACTTTCAATGGAGAACATCACTACCCTTTTGTACCTCCCCCAGAGTTATCCTTTCTTCCCAGTCCGGGAAGACTGCTCTTCATTTCATGGGCTTTTATGACTTGTGTCTATGTCTATTCTTTTTTCTTCTTCTTTTTTTTTTTTTTTTGGTAGGAGGGTAGAATCTAAGTTTGTCTAAATACAAGCGAAATATTAAAACAACCTAATATATGTTATTATATGCAGCACTTGTCTAAATCATTTGAAATGTTTTGTTAACACAATTATGAAATAGTCATATATACACCATCACAATACTGGTAGTAAAATTTTTTTAAAAGCTTATTTATAGAAGGATTCAAAACTGGACAAAATATAAAGAATGTATTAGATCATTAAATTTAAAACAGGCAAGTTGCATGTGACCCCAATATCACTGAAGATACATGCTTAATTTAATCAGAAAACCACGTGTTTAAGTTGAAAAATAAAATTAAAGTAGAAAAAAATGAGAATCCCTATTTCTCTAATTAAACATTAGATTGTTTTAACAACAAAAATAGCAACATTTTCTTTATTTATTTTCTTTATTTATTTTTATTTTTTTCAGTGATCCAAGATTCATTACTTATGCACCACACCCAGTGCTCCATGAAGTATGTGCCCTCCTGAGCCTGGTGGTGGGTAATAGCAACATTTTATTTATTTTTTTTTAAAGATTTTATTTATTTATTTATTTATTTATTTATTTATTTATTTATTTATTTATTTATTTNTAGGCAGAGAGGCAGGCAGAGAGAGAGGAGGAAGCAGGCTCCCTGCCGAGTAGAGAGCCCGATGTGGGCCTCGATCCCAGGACCCTGAGATCATGACCTGAGCCGAAGGTAGAGGCTTTAACCCACTGAGCCACCCAGGCGCCCTAATAGCAACATTTTAAGGAAAATATTTCCAGCATTAAATTGAAACAATAATGGCTCTTTAAATAATATAAATGATAAAACACTGAGAGAAAAAAGAAGCATAACCTTAGACTGAGCTTTATTTTAACTTGTTTCCCAAATCTGATTCCTCTCAATTTTCAATCTACTTTTTATTGTTTTAGCACTGCAGTTTATATCATTAAAGACTTTATTCACCTATAATTCTGATAGAGTATCTCATAAAAAACGTGTACACTTCCAAAGACAACACTTTCATTAAATAACGTTTAAGTTAAGGAAATTAAACAATAGAGGTTTTATGACTTATTTTCCCCCAAAGAGACTTTTTTTTTTTTTCCCAAAGAGACTTTTATGAAGGAACTAATTTACTTTTATTTATATTTGTTTTCTTAAAGTGTAACTTACTTTGCCATGAGGAAATTTTAAGCATACTTGAAAAACATCTCATTACTGACACTGTACTTCAGACCAATTAGTAACCTTCATGCTTTCTCTTTTAATAGACATCTTTACATATTTAATTAAAAGCAACTTTATATTCTTCCCATATGTAGCAACAAATAAAACAAGTATTTAACTGATTCTACAGAATGTTCATATTTTTTTATTACACTGATCTGCTGGTATCATGGAAAATATTTAATAGCCAACATTCAAAGAAATTAAGAAAAAGATAAAGGCCTGAATTTTTAACATTTGTCAACTTCTGTGGTGTAAGTACTCCCACAATGGTCACTTTCAAGGTACAACCTGACATCACCAAACATGTAGTTTGGGGGGAAAAAAAATTAGCATAATTGTACCTGCTGATCTGATCTGAGCTGGTTTCAGCACAATACATCGTATGTCTTTAATCACAGACTTTTAAAACAATTCCATACTTAACATGTCTGCTTCTACTGTTGAGAATTTCTAGATTTATCATCTTATCATATTTGCAGTAATAAGCTTTTAAGAAACAATAAGAAATAATGATAACAAATAAACCAACCAGGCTAAACAATGGAGAGATCAAACAAAATAGTATCATTTTTAGATTGTGCTTTCCTTTGTACCCATTTTTCTGCATTTTAGTCCCACAATTTTTTTAAATCATGTTTTGATCATTTGAGAATCATTCTTGAGGCCACTGAATATATGTCAAAAGTACCAGATAGGTGTCATAGTACTAAATAAATTTTTAGCATGAGACCTTGGGTAATATCCCATTTGGTAGAAAAATTATATTTTTAATGCAATAGTGAAAAAGACTTAAAAAATGAATATTCACCATTCTCAGTTTACTCATTTGATCCTACATTATTATAAATATGTCACTCCAGAAGGAACAGAACAAAACCTGTCAACCTAATTTCATCATAACCAAGGACTAATAAAAATGTGAATCCAAAATACAGGCTAGTGACATTCTTATTTTACAATAATACATTTAAATACATACTACACACACACACACACACACACTTGAATTAAGGTCAGACCACAAAATAACATTTCAGAATTTCACATCACATGAAATTCTTTCCCATTCACATACAATTATTTGCATACTCCTCTAAACCTCTGATGTGAAAGCAGCTCATGAATTATGATTTCCTTCCACCTTAGTGCCTCAAACATTTGAAGATCCTCAGATTGGTTCTTATCCTAGAAATTTTTGCATAACATTACAGATCAGGCCATTTTGTAGAGGCCTTGCTCTGATATTAAGATTTGATCTCGGCCCAAATCCCTTGATCCATGCTCTACTGCAGTTCCAGTTGGAGACAATTCCACTAATTGCAAGACTTACTCAGTTCCCTTTATTGGTACCATTGTCATTGGTAAACCATATTTCAGGGCCAGCAGAGTTAAGAAACTCTAAGAAGTGGGCCAGATAGGAAATCTGACACCAAATATCTGGGCACACACACTGAGGCTTGACTTTTTTTTTTTTCCTCTTGGAATCAAAATATGTGAAGTTCTACTGTAAAAAAGAAACACTCCACTGACCTTGAGAAAGCTGTCAAACATAGAAGGAATTTCTTTTTTTCTGCAAAAAGGGAAATAACACAAAAATGACAGCTGCCAAGTATCTTCAAATAATAAAATACATTTACAAATTTTTGAAGCTTTTTCTCCTTTCAAAGTTTGCCAAGATAGGTTACTTCATTTCACTGTTTGGCAGGTGGACATCCTTCAGCAATATGTTGGATGGTAGAAGATATTCCCTGAACAATTATTTAGATTCAAGAAGGTCTGGCAGGAGTGAAGGTTTTCTTCGGCAAATTAATGATTTAAGCAGCATTTCTGAGTATTGCGTTAAATTATTCCAGGGATACTTTGAAAATTTTAAAACCCAAAATGGATCAAGACCAATTTAATATGAAAAATAGACCAATGCAAAACTAAATGATAATCACAAGAGAAATAAATTCAACTTAGAATATTTTTAAAACTATATTGGTTTTAACCTTTTGCCTGATAACTGATACATATCTAAGAATACACTTTCATTTAATAAATTTCTTGACTATATCTATATATATATATATATAGATAAATGAGGACATTGAATAAAAAAAGGAAAACAACTCATTTATTTGTAATTGGCACTGATAACAGCAGGATGCTGATGTCTGTATCAAATACAAATGTGAAAATTGCAAGAACATACATTGCTTATGGTCTACATCTTTTACTTGGGACACCAATTTTCATTAATCCCACATTTATTGGGTCTTCAGAAATTTCTTATTATAAAAGTTTACTATAATGTATCAAATTGCAAATAGAGGTAAGATTACAAACATTGTAAAGCACGGGAAATCTGATATCGTCTAGGATACCATCTTGATCAGCTCAGGATGCTAATCAAAATACCAAAAATTGGATGCTTTATAAACAAGAGAAATTCAGTTCTCAGAAAATGCTGGAGGTCTGAGATCAGGATGCCAGGATGCTCATTCTGGTGGGAACCCTCTTCAGATTACAGAGTATCCCTTGTATCCTCAGATGGCAGGGAGCAGAGAGAGAAAGCAAGCTCTCTCCAGACTTATAAGGGCAATAATCCCATTCATTAGAGCTCTTTCTTTCTTTCTTTCTCTTTCTTTCTTTCTTTCTTTCTTTTCTTTGTTTGTTTGTTTGTTTGTTTCTTTCTTTCTTTCTTCCTTTCTTTCTTTCTTCCTTCCTTTCTTTCTTTCCTCCTCCTTCCTTCCTTCCTTCCTTCCTTCCTTCCTTCCTTCCTTCCTTCCTTCCTTCCTCTTTTTATTTCTTTCTCTCTCTCTCTCTCTCTTTCTGTTTTATTTTTTTAATTATTTTATTATTGTGTTAAATTAGTCAACATATAGTACATCATTAGTTTTTGATGTAATGTTCAATGTTTCACTAGTTGCATATAACACCCAGTGCTCATCACATCATGTGCCCTCCTCAATACCCATCACCCAGCTACTCCATCCCCCCAAACCTCCTCCCTTCTGTAACCCTCAATTTGTTTCCCAGAATCCAGAGTCTCTCATGGTTTGTCTCCCTCTCTGATTTCTTCCCAGACAGTTGTCCCTCCCTTCCCTTGTGCTCCTCCATGCTATTCTTTATGTTCCATATATGAGCATATACAACGGAATATTACTCAGCCATCAGTAAGGATGGATACCCACCATTTGTACTGTTATGGGTGGAACTGGAGGGAATTATGCTAAGTGAAATAAGTCAAGTATTACTCTACTTTCTTGACCTCATCTAATTCTAATTATCTCAAGAAGGTCCTATTTCTTGATTTAATCACATAGTGGGGGGAAAGAGAGGGTTTGGTCCCTAACAGAAAACATATATAACTTCTAAATAAGTGCAGTTTATTCATGTGATTCCAGAAACTTTCTGACAATCCTTAAAAATTTAGGAATTGTTCCATTCAAAGACTAAATTATGGATGTGACATTTAAGTGCAGACAAGGAAATTATTATAAAATTATTATAAAAGTATAAAATAAGTCAAATTAACACATGATCAAGGACTTTGGCATTTCAGAGGATTCATGAATTCTCAGGGCTTATTTAAAAAAAAATAAACAAAAAAAATTGCAGCCAAGAATTTTTTTCTGCAATTCCTTGTCTGTGATACCTGATCAAAACAGTAAAACAACTTCTTAGCTTTTTTTTTTTATATTTTTTATTTTTAAGTTGTCTCTATACCTCACGTGGGACTTAGACTTAAACCCCTGAGATCACAAGTCACATGTTCTACCAAATGAGCTAGCCAGGTGCCCCACTTCTTAGCTTCGTAAGCAAGGTTTTATAATCAGGTATCTTTGTCAAGATCAAAGATCTTGCAAGGGTATTAATCATAAACAAGTAGAAAACTTCAGGAGAAAAATAATATCAAGAATTCAATCGTGTTCTTACCAGACATAGATGACCTACAAAATTACCAGAAATGACATTAAATATTCTTTTTTATATCTTGGAGGGTTAATTGTGGTTTAGATACATATCTCTAAAGAATATCCATTCTCCATATGTAAGAAATTATCAATGTTCATTTCCAAAGATATAAAATATGAAAGAAAGGGAAGAGGCAAGATGGCAAAAATCATTATGGAAAATTCTTTTACCATGGGATTATAATAGATGGTTACATAGATCAAAAGATGATATGGTAGATTGAAGGATAATAGATAGATAGTTATATAACTAGGATAACATCTAGGATAATAGATATAATATTACATCTTCCAAAAACAGACCTAGAAAAAGGAAGCTCAGACAAATACAATGTGAAAAGAGGTGCTCTCTTGCTCTCTTGCATACTCTTTAAAGTCTCTTTTAAATTCAAAACCATTGTCATTTGCAGTAAGTTTGCTACACAGGAATAAACATGAGAATAGGAGGCAGCCTATGTTATTTATTCAATACTCAAAAAGCTTAGACAAAAGGTTGTTCAAGAGGTTAACATTGTTAAACAATAGTGAAAAGCAAACCAGGATCTCAAATTAGTTAAATAAATGTTCAAATTTTAAAAGTTAATGGTATAACACCAAGAGTAAAGCAAAATATAAACTATGGCCTTTGGTGATAATGATGTGTCAGTATAGGTTCATCAGTTGTAACTCATTGACCACTCTGGTGGAAAATGCTGATAGTGGGGGTGATAACGCATCTGTGGGAGGAAGGGGCTTTCAGGGATATCGCCGTACTTTCCCCTCAATTCTGTTGTGATCCTAAAACTGGTCTAAAAAATAGTCAAAAAAATCAACAGCGAGAAGAGTAAAATTGCTTCAGGAATCTATGTAAATAAGGACAGTAAAAAGTGCGTTGATACAAATTAAATAAAATCTTCACATTACCTTTGATTTTTTAGCTGAAATAAGCTTCAGAAATTTTTATTCTAATAACGGGTGAACTGAATCTTGAGAGCATAATCACTGACTTCCTTTTGTTTGTTTGTTTTTTCCCCTGAATACCAGTAAACATTCAATACACTTCTTAGTTTGGAACTTTGTGTGTTGTTAGCTAAATATATTTTGTGGGCAAACTTTCACTATTTTTTTAAATTAATATCAGTCTCTAGTCAATTAATATGACAGTGATAGATTTTCCTCATGCATTTTCTTTTTCTTCACTTCTAAAGTGTCTATCCTAACTGAAGGCCTTATTTAAGACACTATCCATCATACTATCGACAAGAGTAAGTTCTAGAATAAAATGTGGCTTATTTTTCATTTTCTACATTTATTTATATATTTTTGCCTCTATATTCTGTATTATTATCATTCGATTATTAGACAAATGAAACCCATGAAAAATGCGTAACATTGGCTTAAGACTAAAAAGTCTGAACCTCTTCAATGATCCTTCAGAACAAGCAAGGGTCTAGTTAAGCCAATTCTGACCAAGACCATCAGTTTTGGTTAGGCCTACGACCATTTTCCACACCTCAGTGGCAGAGTTGAGTAGTAACAAAAGAAACTGTATGACCCACGAAGCTAAAAATAGTCTGCTGGCCCTGCTTTAGAAGGAAGCTCCTCCTGAAGGTTTAGACAATGGTGCCTGCCTAGCCACTTCACCAATCAGTCAGGAATAACCCCTGAAACTGCATTAGGTCCTTCATATTCAGGTTTACATGCTAGTCTTTTTTTTTTTTTTTTTTAAGATTTTATTTATTTGTTTGACAGAGAGAGAGATTACAAGTAGGCAGAGCAGTAGACAGAGAGAGAGGAGGAAGCAAGCTCCCCGCTGAGCAGAGAGCCTGATGCGGGGCTTGATCCCAGGACCCTGAGATCATGACCTGAGCCAAAGGCAGAGGCTTTAACCCACTGAGTCACCCAGGCGCCCCAACATGCTAGTCTTTTGATGAATATTGGGACTCCTTTAACATCTCAGAAATTGGGTCTTGTAGAAACTCCCAGATAGTCTGATTTTTTTTTTAAGGATTTCACTGAATTATAAAAACTGAATTCACTATCCAGAGATACTGGTTCTAAAAGGCACAACTTACTCTTCCCCTCCCTCTTCCTTTCAACAGACACTATCCATGTATGAAACCCAATTGATAGTATCCAAATTGTAACAAACCTCTCTTTATTTCATTGTTCTACTAAAGAGGGATCAATCAGGGAGGCAGAACACTGAGTTTCATGGAATAGTAAAGGAAGTAAGTTGTTGTTGTTGTTTTAATTGAAATTGAACTTATGCAATTGAGGAAAACTGAACAGGGATATAAAATTCTGAAAAGGATCTGAGGAAAGCTTTTATTAGCATGGAGCTTACAATAGGCAATAGCTGCTAGAATGGAAATGTGAGGAAAGCTATTGAAGTCTATGGATTCTGTTGCTTCTCTGTTGCTCTTCCTGTGAGTTTGCTGCAAAATACCTGCTGGTAGGTAGGCCTGAACCATTGTTGGTCAGCAAAAGCCGCAGTCAGGAATTAGAACATGATGTGTTAAAGCAAAAAGCCAAGAATAAACTGGCCATGAGCCCTTACAGATTGACCAACAACAGTCAGCAGAGCTTCAACTGCTGCTTTATTATGCAGATTTCTCTCCTGACAACCTAATCTAAACGGAATCATAAACGGAAGAGAATGCTGGGAAACAGAGCTCATAAATACCTGAACTGACACAGTCTTAAACCACTGCAGTGTTTGAAAGAGTAATCCAGCTTGTGTGTGGGTGTGTAATCACTCATTAATCCAGTACACATTTCAGGCCAACTTAGGGAGGTCACTGAGAGTTTTATAACATTATATCAACTAAGAAGACACATAATATAACACATATATGTTACGTGTTCACTTAAATGCCTTAACTGATCACAAAATATTCAAGATAGAACAATATATAATTCCAAAATTTGGATTGTATGTTCTCAGATATTTTGGAAAAAAATAAATTTAAACGTGACATAATCAGCTTTAAAGAAGGGATAGAACATAATCAATCCTTAGTAATAGTAACAGTATTTCTAGGCCATGGTAAAACTTTCTTATATGGTCTAGGTCCTTATTAAAATGTTTGTTTCTCTTCTCGTCAGTAAATGACAAGCAGTTGTTTTCTTTTTCAATACTTGTCCTGAAGATTAATTATTGCATTTCTTTTTTTTTTTTTAAGATTTTATTTATTTATTTGACAGAGAGATTGAGATCACAAGTAGGCAGAGAGGCAGGCAAAGAAAGGAGGAAGCAGGCGCCCTGCTGAGCAGGCAGCCCCACCCTGGGCTGGATCCCAGGACCCTGAGATCGACCTGAGCCGAAGGCACAGGCTTTAACCCCCTGAGCCACCCAGGCGCCCCAATTACTGCATTTCTTAATTTGAAAATAAAGATAATTGAGACCAAAGGAAAAATTCTAGACTCTACTGTTTATGCTTATAAGTTTAACAAAATCATAATGCTGGAAACAAAGGAAATATTCTGGTACCTCTGGACAGACCTCACCTCTTAGTAAAGCAGTAAATGCATTTAACTGAACGAGTATGGGGAGGTCAGGAGACTCATGTTACTAATATAATTCCTCATTGTATCTGTCGACTGGTACACACGACTGGACCTTTTTTCATTAAGCCATGTATTTTATGCCCTATTGAACTTTAAATATACCCAGAAGAACTGAACAGTAATTACGGTCTTAAATATTATTATTCATATCTTTCATTCATTCACATGTTCATCAAATATGCAAATGTGGATGGGCTAGCTTATGAGGAGAAAGCATAGCAGAAAGGAAGAGGCAGAAAAAGAGAAATGATGATAAATCATTAAATATTGTATATTTTTTACAGCATAATTTACCCACAGTGGCTATCTGGTAAAAGCATCCATATGGAAAAAATATGAGTATATTAAAACACTATGACCAAGGTGCCTTTACAGAAAGCATTTCACTTTTTCTGGGAGTATTCACATAAGGAGTCTGGCAATAGGAAAATGACTGCAGAAAGAACTCTGAGTTCTTGTAAATAGCTTTCAAATGCTGCCTATTGCAACTGTTCATTTCAAGACTGAAGCAACGTGTAGCTATATTTTAACTGCCAGAATTATATGATAATTCTGGAATATCGATTCTATTTCTATCCTACAAATACTTGCAAAGTAAATTCACTCAAGGACGGTCATTGAACGGATTATTTGTGGATTTCAATTTTCTCTAACTGGATGTTATCCATTGATCTTTTCACTAGCCTTTTTTTTATGTTGCAATGTTGATTAAAGGGAATTGTGATTTGAGACACAGTATTGCTATTTTCTATTTCTAAGGAAAATATCATCTATCACGGCTATTTATTTTCTAAATGGACTGAAATGTGTGGGATGACAAGGAATCTCTCCAACTTGCTATTATATTCAGCAGCTGCACATAAACATTCTGTTAACAGAATCTAACTATAATCAACTGTAATGTTATTTCCCAAACAGTTTTTATTACAGTCCTTCTCACTTAATATGTCCCCCTCATTCCTGCTACAGTATAGAAAGTGATGGACCAGGCAAAATAATATTAAATAGCAATGTGATAAAACAATAGGTTAAATGCAAGCACAATATATAAAATAAAAAGGCAAAAATAAATGCCATGCATACCATGGACTAAATTTTCTCAAATAACTGTTATACGAAGAATATATGAATTAAAGAATATGAATTAAAAATATTTAACAAAAATTTGTTTTTACTAATCTTGACTGAAAATATGTTCTTTAGAATTAAGAGTTCCTTAAGCTTCATAAATGCTATTTAATTTTATCCTGCAACTATTAACCAGAATTTTGTCATTATCTTCTATAGTGTATACTGGGTTGCTCCATCTGATTTCCTACTAAAGGCCAACACACTTCCGCACTAGCTTTTAGGAAAGTCTTTCATTCATGTTTGCATCTGTGGCCATCACTGGGAATTTCCCCTGGCTATAGAAAAAGCTATCTCACTCAATGTTATTAGTAGGGAAGCCATTGGTGAATGATGAATGGATGGAAAGATATAAAGACCAAACCCCCATGCTTCAATCTGAGACACATCAGACCCAGAACTCCCTATAGCACTGACAGTTTCTAGAGTTGCAACTACATTGCCTTTCAGTTTCTTCTGCACAATCCTGCCTACTTTATTTCTTTACAGATATATCACCTGAGTTCTTTCCATGATAAACCTTCTGAATAGACTTCTATATCCAGATGTGATAGTTAATTTTATGTGTCAACTTGGCTTGGCACTGATGCCCCATATTTTGTTTAAACACCAGTCTGAATATTGTTGTGAAGGTATTTATTGGATGTGATTGATATTTAAATCAGTGGCTTTAGAATAACACATAGTACTCTCCATAATATAGATGGCTTTCATCTAATCAGTTGAAGGTCTTAAGAGAAAGGACAGTGCCCTGAAGTAGAAGGAATTTGCATCTGGACTAACTTTCGACTCAAGATTGCAACAGCAACTCTTACTGGAATTTTCAGACTGCTGGTCTGTCTTGAAGATTTTAGGTTTGGTTTTCTCTATATTTTCCTGAGTCACCTCCTTCAACATGTCTATCTGTCTATCTGCCTGTCTGTGTCTCTCTTGCCAAACTCTGATTTTCGTACCAAGAGTGGTTCTACAGAAGCGGATTCTTTAGGGAACTGTTCTAAGGTTTTGTGAATTGGATTTAAGTTTTCTAGAATCGGTTTTCCAGTCTGATTAGATTTAAAGTAATTAATAACTCTTTTTCTAGTAGTAAAGAGAGCATGGATAGTCTATAGTATGATGTGGATTAAGACGTGTTCAAAATATCACCACTGATTACTCCAAATTAAATAATTTTAAGAGACAAAGTTCTGAGTGATCATCTATTTGATATCTTAGAGTACTTTTTGTCCAATTAACAAGAATAATGAGATTGGAATGTTGCTCCTAATTACACTGGACATAGTAGGGAAAGAAAAAGGATGAGCTCAGAGATTCAAATTCCCAACCCAAGTGCCTCATAAATGATCTAAAAGTGTCTATGTCTGCCATGAAAGAAATCCTTATCTCCTGTGTGGCTACAGATCTAAGATTGCTGCAAACTGAATGCAGAGTCTAATCCTATGACTGGTGGAATTAAAATGCAAATTGCACTGCCAACCTTGCAAAGTGTCTGCTGTTAAAGTGCAGCTACTGAATGGGAAGGAATGGGATCCTGAAAACTGGAATGGGACATTTGGGAAGATTCTGATGAAGCTGGAGACATTGAGCCCTTATATTATACTAAGTCTTTTTCCCAGCAGAAACAGCTATTCCATCCCTTCTGAGGAGATTAACCCTAGTTTGCCTAAGTAAACTGTAATGGCCTCCCATGAGGTAGTTGCCTTGCTGATTCTGCTCTGTAACTACTCCTCCAACCCCCCTTTGCTTCTGGACCTATAACTAGACACAAATACCATAGACCCTGAAAGGTAAGGTACAAAATGTAACCCATGAAAAGGTGAATTACATTCTACAGGAACTATACGATTTTTCCAATTTATACAGACAGAAATCTGGGACAAATGTCTGGGAATGAATATTAAGAGTGTGGGGATAATGGTGGAAGGAACATAAAGTTAAATTAAGCCAAATATAGTAACGTGTGCCCACTAAGGAGATTTTTGTGCATTTAATGTTGCAGTGCAGGCTTAAAAAGGCCTCTAGCAATTTGGTAGGTTGGCTGAAACAGGGACAGCACGGTAGCCTATATTAAATGAAGTTGAACAGAATAGCCTTAGTACACCGTAGTTTACTAAGTAGTGTAGTACAATGCAGTAGACTGTAGAGAAGGGATCCAAAAGTTGAGGGAAACTGGAATGTTACAGTGGTAGTAGCACTGAAGACCTGGTCACCTGCCCGGAGAGGAGACAAAGGACACTTTCATCATAGTTGTGAGAAATAAGTTTGTGAGAAGAGACCCAGAATTCTTGAAGATTTCTGTAATCACTCTTCTTTGTAGGTTAGAAATTATAGTAGGAACTGCTGCCAAGGAATTGAGAAACCTAAATGCAATGAATCCCTGAGTGGCAGAGACCAAGTGGTGGCACATAATCTCCAAGAGAAAGATGTGTTCACTGTAATGAACAACCAACTCAAAGCAGTAATCCAAATAGTATGACTTGCAGAGACCTGCATCATTGGCCAGTGCTCCTGGAAGTGAAAGAGCTGGGCTGTATATAAAATTCTTCCTTAATCAATATAAGTGCAAGAGTTCTTGGTCAAGTGAACAAGTCTTATTTGAATCATAAAAAGGGAATCATGGCCACTCAATCAATTCCCAGACTTGAGCCAGTTTATAGAACCACACAGATCCAAGAAGGTCAGGCATCTTTGAAGAAGGACTCCGCTACACTGTTCCAAATTTAAACTTCTTATCTTTTCCCCAGCCTTCCCCAGAAGGATCTATGGCCTTTTACCAGGGGACTATGCACTGGGAAAAAGGAAATAATTAGAATTGAGAATTGAGAATTACTGGGCACTGGCTCTGAGCTAACATTGATTCTCGGAGACCTCAAACATCACTGTGGTCCAGCAGTCAGAGTAGCAGCTTATGAAGGTAAGGTGACCAATAGGATTTAGGTTTACTACCAACAATTGTATGCCAACAAATTACATAATCTAGAATAAATGGACAAATTCCTAGAAAAACACAATTTACCAAAACCAAAGAACTAACAGCAGCCTTTACTAAACTCTGCCAAACAATAGAAGAAGAGGAAACACTTCCTAACTCATACTATTGAGAGATAAATTACCTTGACATCAAAGTCTGACAAAGATTTCACAAGGACAAAAAACTACAGACCCAATACCCGTTACAAATATAGATGAAAATATTCTCGACAAAACGTAAGCAAACTGAGTCCAGTGGGATACTAAAAGAACTTACACAGCATGAGCAAGGAGAATTTATTCCAGGAATGCAACACATGAAAATCTATCAATATAATACAAAGTAGTAATAGAAGTAAGAATAATAACACATAATCCCCTCAATAAAAAAAGGAAAGAAATATGACAAAATCCAACATAATTTTTTTTCATGGGGGGGGACCTAATAGCAGAGTAGGAATAGAAGAAAACATGATAAAAAATTATGAAAAACCTACAGAAAATATCAGCCTCAATAGTAATATAATGAGTTTACCTTATAAGATCAGGAATAAGACAAGTATGTCCACTTTTGCCACTATTCACCATTGTAGAAGTTCCAGCCAGAATAATTAAACAAGAGAAAGAAATAAAAGCATCCAAGTTGGAAAAGCAGTAAAACTCTTTCTATTTGCAGATGCCATAATTATGATATAAATATATATTTCTCAAGTATCCACACACATAAAAAATTAGAACTAATAAACAAGGTTAGCAAAATTTCAGGATATATGATTAATACATAAAATCAGCTTATTTCTATGCATGAGCACCAAACAATCAAAAATGAAAGCAAGAAACAATTTCATTTGCAATAGCATTAAAAGTAATAAATTTCATAGGAATAAACCAAGAAAGTGTATGATTTATACACTGAAATTATAAAATATTGCTGAAAAATATTACAGAAGACCTAAATAAAATGGAAAGGGATCCCATGTTTATGGATTGGAAGACTTAATATTATTAAGATATCGATACTCCCCAAATTGATAGGCAGATTCAATGCAATATCTATCAAAATTACAATTGCCTTTTTTTTACAAAAGTAAACAAGCTGCTCCTAAAATTCATATGAAATTTCAAGGATCCCAAAATACATCAAATTATCTTGAAAAAACAGAACAGGGGCACCTGAGTGGTTCAGTGGGTTAATAAGCCTCTGCCTTTGGCTCAGGTCATGATCTCAGGGTCCTGGGATCGAGCCCCGAGTTGGGCTCTCTGCTTGGCGGGGAGCCTGCTTACCCCTCTCCCTCTGCCTACTTGTGATCTCTCTCTCTCTCTCTGTGTCAAATAAATAAATAAAATTAAAAAACAAACAACAGAAAAAAGATAGTGGACTTAAACTTCTTTATTTCAAAATGTATTCCAAAGGTATAGTAACCAAAATAGTATCATAGTGGCATAAGGGTAGACATATAGATCAACCAAATAAAATTGACAGGACAGAACCAAGCCCCTATTCCAACAGTTAATTGATTTGTAATGAGGCTGGGGCTGGGGAAAGAACAGTCATTTCTACAAATGATGCTTAGACACCTGGAGTTCCACATGCAAAAAAGTGAAGTTGACCTGTGTCTCACAACAAATACAAAATTTAACTCAAAATTTATGAAATTGATGTAAGTGCAAAAACTATAAACTCTCAGAAGCAAACATGGGTTTAATCTTCATGGCCTTGGATTAGATGACAGCTTATAACTATGACACCAAAGGTATAATCAACAATGGAAAAACAAACAAACAACTTCTGTACTTTGAAAAACACTAGCAAGAATTTGGATGACTTTTTTTCTTTTTTCATAGAATACCCTTAGATGATTTAAAGAAATTTAGGAAAGAATAAATTAAATATAATTTAAATAATAATATATTAATATAATTTAAGTGATAAAGATTTTGTACTCAGAATATAAGAATATAAAAAGAATTCCTACTACTGAACAAGGAAAAAGACAAATGGCTCAGCTGAATAATGAACTTAAATAGACTTTTCTATAAAGAAGACATATAAATGGCCAAGAAGGACATGAAAAGATGCTCGTATTTATTGAACATAAGGAAATGCAAATCAAAACCAAAATGAGATACTACTTCACATCCATAATAATAATAACAATAAAACAACTATCAAGAGTTGGTCAGGTTATAGAAAAATTGGAACTAGCATACATTTCTGGTGGCAATGTAAAATGGTATAGGTGACTTTGGAAAACAGTTGGGCATTTCCTCAAGAGTTAAACATACAGCTACTATATGACCAAGAAATTTCACTCTTATATGTATATAAATAACCTAATTAAAAACATATATTCATAAGAACACTAGTGCATAATATTCATAGCAATATTATCCATAATAGTGATAAAGTGGAAGAAACTCAACGCCTATCAACTGATGAATGGATAAAGAAAATAGTGTATATTCATACCATGGAATATTATCTAGCTACAAAAAGGAAGGAAGTACTGATACATGCCACAACATGAATGAATCCTGAAAATATTGTTATGTGATAGAAACCAGACACAAAAAAGCCACATACTGTATGATGATTCCATTTAGGAAAAAGGTTTAAAATGGGCACATCTATATGGAGAAAAAGTTGATTAGCGGTCAGCAAAGGCTGAGGCAATGGTCAATGACTGCTAACAGATTTTGTATAGGTTTTCTCTGAAATTTTCTCTGGAAAATCCTCTGAATTAGATAATGGTGATAGTTCCCCAACTTTTGGTCTACCAAAAAGTAGTGCCTTGTACACTTTAAAATGGTTAAAATGGTGAGTTTTAGCATATGTGAATTGTAATAAACTTCCACTTCTGGGCTCCTGGGTGGCTCAGTTGGTTAAGCAACTGCCTTTGGCTCAGGTCATGATCCTGGAGTTCTGGGATCGAGTCCCGCAACAGGCTCCCAGCTCCATGGGGAGTCTGCTTCTCCCTCTGACCTTCTCCCTTCTCATGCTCTCTCTCTTTCTCTCAAATAGATAAATAAAATCTTAAAAAAAAAAAAAAGAAACATCCACCTCTATTAAACTTTTCATTCCACTGTTACTGCCCGTTAAAAGTCCACGTTCTTAACATTGACTACAAAGTTACTCTAAGGCATCCATATTGTCCACCTGCTCTTGATTTCTTACAAAAAAAAATCCCATTTGTTCCTGGGCTAGCTTTATCCTTAGCACAATGGTTCCATACTTGCCTACTTGACTTTTACATCCCTCTGTTTACTGTCTACTCCATAATTATCCAAGATTTTTTGTCCAACTCAGAAACAAATTCAATCAAATCATACTAATTTCTTCCCAGCCTAGCTTAAACAATTTTTAACTATGTATGTACATCCATATGTACATAACGTATGTATGTTGAAAAGTCAGAAACGTCATCAAGAGGCTGGTGTGCAGGTGCATGGTTATGAAGTTCCCAGATCATGATTCTCACCTCTGTACCGTGCGTTTCCTGCCTCCGCCTTCAATAGTATAGAGTAATATTAAGAAGTTTAAGAGAGTACTTCCCATTTACATTCCTTGTTTTTAAAATGTATCTTTCAAAATATAATGGATGTCATACAACTGAAGAAATGAATGTATAGATATGCTCGAGACAAGTCTCAACTTCTTAGGATTAAACATAAGAGGTTTTAATGCTTACAAACCTGCTATGTAAAAGTTTCTCCTCCTAGGGCACCTGAGTGACTCATCCCGTTGAGAATTTGACTCTTGATTTTTGGCTCAGGTCATGATCTAGTGTTGTAAGATCTAGCTCTGCGAAGGACTCTGAACTCAGCACAGAATCTGCTTGAGATTCTCTCCCTCCCTTTCCCTCTACCCTTCCCCCTCTCACACATGCTCAATCAATAAACAAACAAATAAATAATAAATAAATAATTTTAAAAAAAACCTGAAACAAATAACAACAACAAAAAACCTTTCTTTTCCTGCTGGCTAGCAGGTCCCACACACAACATCTCAGTAAAGTTATAAAAATTTTCAGCTATTTGGCCATGAAAACAATTACATGTAAGCAGGTCACCCCTTTTCTTTCTTTCTTTCTTTCTTTCTTTCTTTCTTTCTTTCTTTCTTTCTTTCCTTTCTTTGTTTTTTTTTATTTCTTCTCCTCCTTCTTCATCTTCATCTTTGTCATCTTCATCTTCTTTTCCTTCTTCTACAGCATTAAAAAAGTGAATACAAAAATGTTGTTTTGTCAATACTAAGGAACTACTGAAATACTGTCAGATTTAGATGGTGGCTTATATGGTTCTTGCTCATTTTTTGGTAATGAATGGAATTTGAAGGGTTAGAAAAAATCAGAGGGAGTCAACATTAGTGGATAATCATAAACAGAGGAAGGTCTTTGGGGTTAAACCACGGTGATCCTCCAATTTTGCTGCATACGTTTTTGAGAGAGTGTTTAACTATTAAAATGCTGCTGTTGCTTTATGTCTACAGCTTTCTGACTTTATTCCTTTCACAGATTTGACCTGTAAGGCAGCAGATAAAAATGATAGCTCATCATCATTTGATGAGCCAAATTATTTACTCTACAAAATGTCTTCTTACCTCTTTAGTCCAATCACACAATTTGAAGGAAAAAGCTCCAGTGTCCTGATTCAGTCATTGATATGTCTGGCCAAAGGAGGAGGTGGGCTTCTCATTGGCTGCGCAACTTGAAATAAGGTCTTCTCCATTCAAGCTGAGCCTGCCCAGGCAGGTTATAACAGTAGAAGTAGAAAGATGAACACTCTTTTGGATAGTGTACCAAACTTGCAGCCTGTGAATATCCCAAACATGGCAACTACCATCTATAGTATACTAGTCTTTAACATTTTCTGTTTGTTTGTTTTGCTATATGTGAGCTAAGGCTAGAGACTGTGTTTCATGTCTGTCCTCCCAGAGCTGTTGTCCATAGAAGTCGGTTAATGTTTGTTGAATAAGCAAAATAACTTTCAAGCACCATAACTCCAACCTGCCAAAAGCCAGACCCAATTTTGTCTTTCAGTGGATGGCATGACAGCCAGCTTTCCAAGGAACGCACACATTCTCTAAACCAGCAGTCCTCAAACTTTACTGTGCCCCGTGAGTTATCTGGGATCTTGTTAAAACACAAATTTTGATTCAGTAGTTCTGATGTGGGACCTAAGTATCTGCATTTTTAACAATCTCCCAGGCCATACTGATGTTATCAGTCCATATACTGCACTCTGAAGAGCATGAGTCTAGACCCTGGGCTCTGCCTCATCTCTAAAATTTAATCCATCATCAAGTTTTGTTGACTCTCTCTCCTGTCCCAACTCTGACCTCTCATCTCTGTTTCTGTTGCCAAAGTCTTCATCATATTCTGTAGGGATTATGACAAGAGATTTCATCTAGTCTCTCTGACCTTTCCTGCTCCACTCTAGTCTTTATACTATAGTCAAGATAATATCCTTCAAATACATTTCTTTTCCCCTCCAATTTTTAAATTATTTTTAAAATTCATTATTTTTCTTTTTACCTTTTGACCTCCTTCCCCCATTTTTCCCACCTTTGACCTCTGGCAACTACCAATCTGTTCCCCCTATCTGTGAGCTTGTATTTCTCTTTCTTTTCTTCTTTCTTCCTCTCTCTCTTTCTTTTCTTTCTTTCTTTCTCTCTCCCTTCCGTCCTTCCTTCCTTTCTCCCTTCCTTCCTTCCTTCCCTCCCTCCTTCCCTTCCCTTTCCTCTTTTCTTTTCTTTCCTTTTCTTTCTTTTCTTTTCTTTTCTTTTCTTTTCTTTTCTTTTCTTTTCTCTTTTCTCTCCTCTTTTCTTTTCTTTCCTTCTTTCTCCTCATTTAAGTGAGATCATATAGCATTTCTCTTTCTCTGTATGACTATTTCACTTGGCATAATTCCCTTGAAGTCCATCCATGTTGTCATAAATGACAAGATTTCATTTTTACAGCTGAATAATATTCCACTGTAATGTGTGCATGCGCACACACATATGCCACAATTTCCTAACCCATTCATTCATTCATCAGCTTAGATTGTTTCCATATCTTGCCTATTTAAATCCTGCTGCAATAAAATATAGTATATTGTCATTATTCTTAAGAATGCCTTCTATCTTCTCATCTGGTTATAGAAATTGGAAGTATACACATACATGAAACATTTAATAAATTACATATAATAAAAAATCCCAAATTATTCTCTTGTATTTCTCAAATAAATAATCCATATTTTGTCTGCAGTTACTTTCTGTAGTACATTGATAAATAACTTAAGTACCTCTGGAGAATGAGCTCTGGATGCCTCTGGAGAAATGCCTCTGGAGAAAGAGCTACTATAAATGCTTAACTGAGACAGTTATAAAGTAAGAGAAATCCTTAAAAGTAGAAAGCACATGTATAAAGAGAGTTAATTTAACCTTGAAGCTGAAACTGCCCTAACATTACCTATCATTGCCCAAAGGCCTAGAATTTTAGTTCTATTAGTTCCATACAGAGATCAAGACACAAGTTAAGAGCCTTATTATTAATACACACTAAATTAGAAATGCTCTTCAAGTAGCCAGGGCTGCAAAAATGACATTGTCTATGTATATACCAGTGGTAGCAGAAGGAAAAGTAGAGGAAGGGGGAGGGAGAGGGGAAATGGAGAGTGAGGGAGAGGATAAGAAGGAGGGGTAGAAGGAGAAGGAGCAAGAGAGAGGAGAAAAAAGAGGAGGAAGAGAAGTAGAGGCTAAGGAACTGTTTGTGTCAACCTTGGCTTTGGGGAAAAAATAAGAACAATAACAAAGCATTTCACCTCATTCCCTGAGAAACTGGCAGCACAGGCTGACTTCCCATGTAAATATAAATCTATAATTCATCATAATTCTTAATTACCAGATCTTCAGACAGATAGTTTAGCTTAATGTGGTCCAGGATTGTTAACTGCTTTCAGGTACCCAGTAGAAGAAACCCACCAAGAGATAATCACTTAGGGGCGCCACTTAGTGTCTGAGTTAGTTAAGCGTCTGCCTTAAGGTTAGGTCATGGTCTCAGGGTCCTGGGTTGGAGCCCCACATCAGGCTCCCCACTCAGCCGGGAGCCTGCTTTTCTCTCTCTCTCTCTCTCTCTCTCTCTCTCTCTCTCTCTCTCTCTCTGCCTGCAGCTCCCCTTGCTTGTTTTTTTTCTCTCTCTCTCAAATAAATAAATGAATAAAATCTTAAAAGAGAGAGAGTCATTTAAAAGTTGACCCCAAACTTTTTTTGAGGTCATATATATTCACAAAAAAAATATATAAACACAAGAAACATGGCATATAATTCTTATTTACCGAAATGAATAGAATGAGAAGTAGCTGCATATACTTAAGATAGTAAAAGTAGTGTTATTAGAAAATATGTTTTATAAAATGTTTTTGATACAGTAAGCTATATGGAGAGGCTAGACACAAAAATTGATCACTCCGAAATTTTTAAAAAGTGTGTTTCCATTAATAGTAATTTCATTTTTGCATGAAACAACAATGCTAATTTATATGTTCAGGAAATGAGACTTTAAAAAAAAAGGAGAACTTTTATTGGGTTATGAACAGTGACTAATACTTGTGCACATTTAACAGAAGAGAGGCAATAATTCAAAGAAAAAAAGTTTGATTTTCTCAAAGACAGCCTGGATTCCAGGAAATAATTGAAAAAAACCCTCTGAAAGCTTCTGATATATAATCCATAGTAATAATCCATACTAAAATCTTTTAAAAACAGCTTTACTAGATGATTATAGGAACAAAAAAGAGGAAGACTAAATGGAGATGACAATATCAGGAAAATGTATGTGTGATATTTCTAGTGTTATTGTATTAGTTATAAGGTGACACAGTTACTGCTAGACAGTGATATAGATACTTATTCCTTTTGTCCCTAGAGATCCCCCACTAAAACATGTTAGAGAATTACGGGAAGAAAGAGAAACACTAAAGTACGAGACAGAGAACAAAAATCGGTTAAATACAATCCAAGACTGGTAAGATAAGAAAACAAAATTATTTAGTTAAAAAGAAAGAAAGAAAAGAATCTCTGGATCAGAAAACACTGTGAAGGGAAGAGGAAAAAAAAAAGGATACTACAATTCAATACAACAAACAAGGCAGATGCGGTGCCTGTGCGGTTCAGTTGGTTAAGCATCTGTCTTCTGCTCAGGTCATGATCTCGGGGTCCTGGGATGGAGCCCCATATGGGGCGCCCTGCTCAGTGAGGAGCCTGCTTCTCCCTCTCCCTCTGCCTCTCCCCCTCCCCCCGGCTTGTACATGACCTTTTCTCTCTCCCGCTCTCTCAAATAAATAACTAAAATCTTAAAAAAAAAAAGAAAGAAAGAAAGAAAGAAAGAAAGAAAGAAAGAAAGAAAGAAAAGAAAAAGAAACAAAGCAGAGCAAAAATGTGACCAGCTTAAGAGGACACATAGGCAGTTATGGCTAACTAGTAAGCGTACAGGAAAAATGGATAAAAATGAAACACAGAAGGTGTGCTCTGTAGCCTCAGAAGAATATGTGGCAGAAAGGAATCTTTATACTGTTCCTGAATTATCAAAAGTTTCTAAAGGCTTAGGATAATCAAAATCCATGGGAAGGAAGAATATCAGGGAAGAGCATCTGGCAGAAGTGGTGATTCCCACCAGGTTCTCAGGAGCCCAGGTTCTATAGGCCCTGGAGTTGACAACAGCTTCATTTCCAGAAAGCGTTCAAAGTCAGTCTCCTGCTGAATCAAATGCACGTTCTCAAGGGAGGACTTCTCTCTCATACATACACTGTACACCTAAGCAACTGCGCTCCAAATTTTCAAGGGAGCAGACACTGTAGCACAAGTTAAAAATGCACCAGGTCTCTGAGGAAGGAGAAAAGCAGAAAAAAAAATTACAGGATTTGAGATATGTAATAAAAGCACACTGTGAATGGAGAGTTGGCTGCTACAGATGCAATTGACTCTGCATAGTGGAGCGAGAAAAGCAAATGTCACCTGACAGAATTCACACTCAATTTAGCATTGAAGTGCCTGGAACAAAAAGCTCAAACAGAAATGGAAATTTCAAAGTTCTAAATATGTGAAGTAGAGAACAAGACCAGAGTTCACCGCTGAACATTTCCTCAGTTTTAAAGAAAACATAAACAAATAGAATTGCTCTGTGCAAAAAAATATTTTTTTAAATCCCTTAATATGATTAAGTGATTTTCTATACTTTCCTTACTGACTGAAGACCACTTCCAATTACATTAAATTTCCCAGGTCAGGGACTTGGGTAAACTATCATAAACACTTGAGGCTAAAACTAACATTTTCCCAATTCTCAAGAGCCCTCTATCCATTGTTTTTGCCCGATTTCATTGAGTCTCTGCTAGCGTCTTTATCATTCTATGTTGTGGTTCTGAAAACAAAATTTTGTTTGAGACAATGGCTCTAGTCATTTTTCCTTGAGTTTTCTGAATATCACAGCTGTGGGATGATGCTTTGATAATTCTGATGTGGAACCTGAAGCCTGGGGCTGTTGAGAGTCTTGGTATTAAAGAACTTCAATTCTGAGGTTTCTTTTCTTTTCTTTTTCTTTTTTTAAAGATTTTATTTATTTGATACACAGAGAGAGAGAGAGATCACAAGTAGGCAGAGAGGCAGGCAGAGAGAGAGAGAGGAGGAAGCAGGCTCCCTGCAGAGCAGGGAGCCCGATGCGGGGCTCGATCCCAGGACCCTGAGATCATGACCTGAGCCAAAAGCAGAGGCTTTAACCCACTGAGCCACCCAGGTGCCCAATTCTGAGGTTTCAAATAAGCTCCCTCATTGCCTAGTAGACAGTTCAGGTTGCAGCAACTGATGAAACAGAGCTGATTAAGGATTTAAGCCTTTTGAACATTAATTCCCATTAACTTTATAGTACCAGGAAAGGATATAAAGTTTTGGCTTAAATTCCTCAATAGAAATTTGATAACAGGGTATATACTTAATGTTCAAACGTGTATCAACCAATCTCTTGTTTATATGCAACAAAAACTAGTACTGATAAGCACAAGAGAAAAAGATTTACTGGAACATTATCAGAGATGCATGGCATCATGGGGGTGGGAATCTGGAAAATGAGCAGGAGTCCAGGTAACTGCAGAGGGAGGAGAGGAATAATTCTAACAGCCATGATTCAACCAGAAGAGTCTAGCGTGGCTCCTGCTGTCACTGTTGGTGGATATCGCAGCTGGAAATACCTAATGACACATGCTATTGCACTTGCCACCAAACACTGTTATGAATTCTAATAATTTATTTCTATGTGTTACCTGCTCCAGATTCAATTTATGATCTCCAGAAACACCAAATTATCTATGTGTAGGTCCTCTGCTAGTGCCCTGTCTTCTGGGAGCTGGATGGTGGTGGAAAATGATGACTTTCTCTTTGTGATTTTTGTTATAGAAGGTTGGTCCCTTCATTACAGTAATGTTGGACACAATGGAGTTTTTAAAATTTTATTTATCTATTTGAGAGAAAGAGGAGGAGAGAGAGAGCACAAACAGGGAGAGTGACAGGCAGAGCGAGAAGCAAGCTCCCTGCTGAGCAAGGAGCCTGATGTGGGACTCGATCCCGTGATCCTGGGATCATGACCTGAGCCAAAGGTAGACACTTAATGCACTGAGCCACCAAGGCATCCTAAGACACAATGGATATTTGTAAAAATCTTCCCCAAAGCAGTTGTAGAGTTGGATTTTTATCAGCTGTTTAAACATATACATGCACACAAATAAATTATATTTTATATTTTACAAATTTGAATCATCTATGGTATATAAATATGTATTTGTATATGTATAAATATATATTTAGAGTATATTATGTATAGGTCACATACATATTAATATGAATATTATATATATAATTCTCTGTTCCTTTTGCTCTAGAATAACCATATATGTCATCCTTCCAAATCACAACTTAACATCAATCAATAATTATGCCAAGTGTCTTGCCAGTGACATAGATACTAAAATAGAGCAAAACTATAAAAGCTCTGTAAGAAGTAATAACTATGAAGGAAACCGAAGAGAAAGTGGGACTGGACAGATGAAAGCATGGGGCCATGTTCCCACCCTGAGGGTCTCTGCCAGTGCATCTGGAAGCACCAGAGCAGAAACCGTTGACAGCAAAGAACCTCATTAGACAGACAGACTAGACCCTTGCTTGAACCACTTGTTCAGTCACTGGCTGGGAGCTGCCTTGGGAAGGGCAGAATCTTGTTTAAAAACTGAAGCAGGCCCTGAAAAATCTCCCTGCTAGAGCCTCAGCTAACTGTACTCTTCGCAGAGAAGCCGTGTATCATTCTTTGAAAGGGGGTCCAAGTTTCACATTTCTGTGTTCCCTGATAACTCTCTCCAAAAGAACATAATATAATGATTCTTCTGCAATGGATATCAAACTATATTCAATCCCAAGGAAAATAACCCAAATCCCTTTTTTTAAGATTTTATTTATTTATTTGACACAGAGAGAGAGATTACAAGCAGGCAGAGAGGCAGGCAGAGAGAGGGGGAAGCAGGCTCCCCGCTGAGCAGAAAGCCAGATGTGGGCCTCGATCCCAGGACCCTGAGATCATGACCTGAGCCGAAGGCAGATGCTTAACCCACTGAGCCACCCAGGCGCCCATCAAATCCTATTAATTTCTGCATTAGGTTCACAATTGAAGATTTTTATACAATTCCTGTTTCTAATCTAATATCATCTCAATTTCATATTTTTATAATTTAAGTCACAGCCTAACTTTGAAATTGAAATACCATTAACACTCTCTTTAAGTCGTTGAGAAAAACAAATGAAAAATGGCAGAACAAATATATATAATACAAACTAAAGACAGTGATTCAGGTAGTATCTTTGTGTAAGTGTGTGTGTGTGTGTCTGTGTGGGTGTGTATATGTGTGTGTATGTGTTGGGCTGGCTGGTTTTTGTGACTATTTGTAATTAATAGTTTTTCTATTGTCTTTTTAAGACAATAGACAATTAAGTTTTTCTTTGTCTTTTTTTTTAAGGTTTTATTTTATTTGTCAGAGAGAGAGCACAAGAAGGCAGAGTGGCAGGCAAAGGCAGAGGGAGAAGCAGGCTCTCCGCGGAGCAGGGAGCCGGATGCGGGACTCGATCCCAGGACCCTGGGATCATGACCCAAGCCCAAGGCAGCTGATTAACTAACTGAGCCACCCAGGCGCCCCAAGTTTTTCTTTGTCTTAAAGTAGCACAGAATATCAAGAATCTTTAAAAATAAAAGAATATATATATATGTGTGTGTGTGTATGTGTGTGTATGTGTATATATATATATATATATATATATATATTCTACATTCCAAGTTCACGGTTGTTAATCCTATGCTTTTTTTCTATTTCCTTTATCTTTCACATTTAGGTCTTGATTTTCTCTAGATTTAATATTTATTTGTCTTGCAATCTCCTACAAGTACTTTATAAAGAAATACTTCTTTAACAACTATGAATTTTATAAACATTCAAATAAATCTATTCCCTGTCTTCTGTTCTTTCAACACAGCTGGAATCACTAACTCTTTCTTTGTGTTGAATAAATATATTTTATAATATATTTTACAACAACATATTTTTTTAATTACATCTTAGAAGGAAAGAAGCTACAGTGGTATGACTTGCTAGAAAATATTTATTTTATTTATTCGCATATTTAAAACATAACTTCTTTTAATTTATTTAAGAGAGTCAGGAAACACATTCTCTTGAATTGGTTTTCATATTTTTTGTCTTGTACTTAATATTAGAGACTTCAATAAAATATTTCTCAAAATTTTTCACAAATTCAATACTTGCTTGGTTACATGAAGCACACTGTCTCTATGTCTTGACCTTGATACATTTTTCACTTATGATCATAAGTAGTAGTCAATTATATGATTCCATCCATGACCTTCAAAATTACTTTTGAAAGGTCATTTTCAAGGCAATACAATACTAGTGACAAAGCACTAATAAGTCAATGTTTAAGTATATTGTTATTAATGTTTTTCCTCTTTGAATAAAATAACTTTTTATTAGTATCAGTGTAAGATTATTATGTTCACAAACATATGTGGCTGAAGTAGAATGAGAATATATCTGATTTTCAAGACTAAAAGAAATAAAAGAATGGAAATTCATAACCACATTTGCTTACAATTTACAGAACGTTTCCCTGTGCAAAATTTCATCTTGTCTTCACAAAATCCCTGAGGGGAAGATATATTTATTATCTTCCTTTTACACCTGCCCAGACAAAACTTTATAAAAGTTATATTATTTATCTACAATCAGAGTCAATTGCCAGGATTCAGATCTCAGTCAACATATTCTATATAATGTTAGGAAAGGTCAGGGAAAGGTAAAAGTAACATTTATGGGAGACTTACAAATGATACAGATAGGAACAGAGAACGTTAGGTTAATGAGCACTTTGGAAGCCAGCTGGAGAGGATGAGCTATATATATATATAGAGAGAGTGTTTGATATACCATGAATCAGAATACTTTGGTTTATGTCCCGACTCTGTCACTGTGACCTTGACCACAACATTTAATTTCCCTTGGCAACAGTCTCCATTATCTATAAAATTCAGGGTTTGATCAATATAATCCTCTAAATCAGTCACCACTTTATGGCTTCATTTTAGAATGTATATGTTGAGCAATAAAGCCAATTCTTCAACAATGCAGTGATCATATCTGACGAACAGTCTAATTGGAGGACATCCCTAAAAGTATCGACCCCTTCACAGATCTTCACAACTATGTATTAGATGTACATATCATTTCAGATGCTGAAATAGCTACTAACATAACAAGTATTTTTAGCAGGTACTACCATATTGTACCATTACCATCAATAAGCAACTTTGGTTAGACTAAACCATGTTTGATCATCAGGTATTGATTTAGCTAGTTCAAATAAGTTGCAAAATTTGAGAAGCAGCAAACACCCACTGATGCTAAAGGATACAGAATGCAGAATGCTCAATATAAAAAATTTCTAATTTTCACAGAGCATCACTTTAATAAATTTTTTAAAAGTTGATTTAAAATTCATTATATTTTATAAAATGAGATAAAATATTATTTTAAAATTTTAAAATCTTAAAATCTTTTAAATTTTTAAAAATCTAAAAAATTTTTAAATATTTTAAAAATCCTTCAACTGTAACATCTAAAAACTTTCCTTTTCCTACTCATGATTCTAAAATATTTGATGCTCATGGGTGATAATTTCATTCTTGAGCCTACAGAAGTCTGACTGCCCAATATATTCCATGAGGACTATTTTCACTGTGGTAACAGATGATTCTTCCACTCTGTTTATTAAAGTGAAAACATTATTTTAAATCCTACTGTTATTTGTTCTCTTAATAGATAAATTTACCTACTACTGTTTTATTTTCTTTTTTATTACTAGCCTCCCCTTAGCTTTTGTGATTTACTTGTAACACTGCTGATTACTTTGTCTCAATCGTGAGTGTGAGTTCTTGTCTTTGTTCATCTTGTGCATTTAGATCTTCCCAGGTGTTTGTCTTTCCTAGGCCTTCTAGGTTTCTGACTTCCTAACAATGACTAGAAGCTAAATCAGATCCCAAATTTCTCCTAAAAAAATATTTTAATACCCCTTGACTGTCCTGAAATAAAAGATGAAATGTTTCCATTTAAGATACCTAGAGATGTAAAGTAAATCAATGATGGCCTTAAGATGGGAAGAGAAGGGAACTGGGAGCTATGGGATATCTTTTGGGGCTGATAAAAATATTCTCAGATTAGATACTTATATTGATGCTCAACACTGTAAAAATACCAAACAAACAAAAAACCGAAAAAACACCAACACTGAATTGTGTTTAAAACGGTTAAAATGGGGGTGGCTGGGTGGTTCAGTGGGTTAAGCCTCTGCCTTCAGTTCAGGTCATGATCTCAGGGTCCAGGGATCGAGCCCCACATCAGGCTCTCTGCTCAGCAGGAAGCCTGCTTCCTCCTCTCTCTCTGCCTGCCCCTCTGCCTACTTGTGATCTCTCTCTCTGTGTCAAATAAATAAATAAAATTTAAAATAAATAAATAAATAAATAAATAAATAAATAAATAAATAAATAAATAAAAATAAACGGTTAAAGTGGTTGGGTGACTGAATGGCTCAGTCGGTTAAACATCTGACTTTGGCTCAGGTCATGATCCTGGCTCCTGGGATCAAGAGCCCCATTTAGAGTTCCCTGCTCAGTGGGGAGTCTGCTTCTCCCTCTCCCTTTGCCTGAAGCTCCCCCTGCCTGTGCTCTCTCTCTTGCTCTCTCTCTCTGTCAAATAAGTTAATAAAATCTTTAAAATAAAAAATGTTTGAATGGTTAAAATGTTTCATTTTGTTTACATTAATTTCACCCAGAATAAGTATCTGAAACATTTGTGCTGAAACAACACCTATATGTCATGTTTTATACACACACTCACACACACACACACACACACACACACACACACACACACGCTCACAGCGCAATGTGCAGAGACCTGAGGGACCTTGGGAATATGGCTCCTGGAGGAAGGAAGCACAATGAAGTGTTATTTTAAAAGCTGGGGGAAAAGTGACCCGTACTGAGTAGAGGTGTAAGTTTGACAACACTGTCGTCTATAGTAACATAGTAAACAAAGAGTTTGTATAATGAACTTGTCATTGTGGCTAAATATTTTCAGAGATAACTAGACATATTAGCACCTTCAACCCAGAAGGTGCTAATTGGCTTTTTCTAGCGGTCTAAAGTAATATGTGAGAAGACATACAATAAGAAGAAATTTTAAAAGTTGTAGAAGAATTTAGAAATATTAAGGATGCTTTCCAGTCAACAAATGTTTTTTAGAAAGAAATGCCCTTAAGAAAAATATGAAATTCAGGGTGCTTTCAGAAAAAAAAAGAAAAAAAAAAGAATAATCTCAGTTTCGAGATGTTGTATTATCTTTTTTTAATACTTCATAAAAATTGAAGGTGCTACTTTAGAGACCATTAGAGCAAAAAAAAAAAAAATCAGGGAATTTTAGAACATTCCTCTTCAATCCTTCTGTTAGAAATGATGTTTTCTAGGAATTCCACATAAACCTGACTTTCAGCGTTAACTATAGAATTATAGTTAATTATAATTAGCCTGTGCTAAAGATTTATGTAGTTAGAGCTTTTACCTAATTGAGTAGAAAATAATTTCATTCACACAAAACTCAGTTTTCAATCAAATTATACTTGCCAAAAAACAGAAGCAATTAAGTTCTAAAGATCTGCTGTGTGACATTGTCCTATAGCTGACAATACTATATTGTACACTTAAAAGGTTCTTAAGGGGATAGATTTCATGGTAGGCGTTCTTAATATAATAAAAAAGTTAACTCATTACATTTAAAAAATAATAAGATGAAATGGGGTCTCTCAGTTCTCAACTCAGCACAGGAACTTAGCAGGCTGAGAAAACCTGTCAACTGCTGATAGCATTCTCGAGGAAGAGGAAGAACATCAAGAGTTGAGGAAAACCCCATTTAGAGGTATAAGTACTACTGAGCTATAGCAGGCTGGATATCTGAATTGCTATGAAACACCACATCTCTCATCTGCAAACATTTAAGTGCACATGTTTGTTCCAATCATCCTGTTCTTTTCTCAACACAGTGTGTTGGAAGCTTATGAGTTTGCAAGTATTTGAGTCTACCAAACTGCACCTGAGAAGCTGAACCTAATAAGCTGATCTACACTTTGGCCTGATTTCAATGATAAAATCTCGAATTTGTAAATTATAACATAATTAGAAGACAGGGAAGGAGAGAATGTATCTTCATATGGAAACACATTATTGTAACAAGAAATTGAACAATAGTATGTGTTTTAAAAAATAATATACCCAGAAATCCTTCCTTCCCTGTATAAGCCCCTGAATCTAAGATTGTCCTGTAATAATCTGATGAAGGGATTGTGACCGAAAGAATATTCAGAGGTCTCTGATCCCAGGTCTTAAAACGATAAAACAGATCTGCTTATTTTCTTCTGGAAAACTTGATCTTGGGATGCTTCCCTTGCAAATGCACCATACAGAGAAGGACCATAGTGGGAAATGGGCAGTCTGGTGGACAATGCCAGCAAATCTCCCAAGGAGACACCAGCATCAACGTCTAAGGCATATGAGTCAACCTTCTTGTACATATCCGTCCATTGATCTCTGCATATGACAGTAGCCCCAACCGTCACTCAGTGGGGCAGGAAGACTCAGGTGAGCTGAGCCCATGAAAGATTGTGAGAAATAATAAAACAATTGTTTAAAGGCACCAAATTTAATGGCCTTCTGCAGCAGGGAATTACTTAAATATCTACTCGCAGTAGCTTATATAAACAAAGCGTTGCATTGTCCTTCAATAAAATGTGAGAATGTATAAATATGAAATATTGAAGAGACTCACCACTGTGATGTTGCACAAAAGACGCCAGACACAAAACACTGCCTACTGTCTGATTCCAATAAGACAGTATTCATTCTCTACCAGGCAGAACTAATCAAGGAGGTTAGAAGTCAGGGTGTCAGTTACTCTTGAAGAGAGGCAGCGACTGAAAGCGGGACCATGGGAGCTTCTGGGGATCAGGCCATGTGGCAATATTTTTTTCCTGATCTGGATGTTGGTTACAAGTGTGAGTTATAAAAATTCATCAAATTGTGTGCTCTGCTCTGTACTCTTTTCTGTATATTTGGTATAACTTAAGAAAACTTATATTTGACTGAAAAACTTACAATGGTATATAATTTCATTACCATTGATTAGAAAATTTTAAAAGACTGATAAGGCACACTGTAGCAAGTATTTACAAAAACAGAAATGTTTTGCACTGCTGGAACATACAGATTATTACGACCACTTTAGAAAGATATTCGGCAATAGATAACATATGAAAATGTACTAGTACAAGGGCCAGAATTTTGCAGTTCTACCTACTTATATGTCCTAATAAAGTTCGTACATGTGTGCATGAGGAAATATGTACATGAATGTTCACTTCATCATTTTGTAATGTAAGATTTTCAGAAAAAAATACAAATAATTACTCATCCATAAATAAAAGAATGGCAAAAGAAGTTGGAGTATAATTGTAAAACTGAATACTATACAACTACTAAAATGAATAATTATAAGGGCCCCTGGGTGGCTCAGTCAGTTAAGAGTCCTATTCTTGATTTTGGCTCAGGTCATGATCTCAGGGTCATGAGATTGAGCCCTACGTAGGGGTCCACTCTCAGCACCCAGACTGCTTGAGGGTCTGTCTCCCTCTCTCTCTGCCCTTTCCACTCTCAGTCTCTCCCTCTCTCTCTCTCTCTCTCAAATAAATAAATCAATCTTTTAAAAAATGAATAATTGTAAGTAAATGTATCAATATGAACATACCTCAAAAGCAGGAAGTTTAAAGAAAAAGGTTTAAAGAAAAAGCAAGACACAGACTGATAAAACTTATAAAATACTTAAAACAAAAATAGTTTTTTATAACTTTTTATGGATACAAACACATTTAGTGACTATAAAAATACTTTTGTGGGTCACTTAAAAAAATGTTACTTAATATCTTTGGGGAAGGAACGTAGAGAACGGAATTGGAAGGGAGAAAACAGGAGCTTGAATGGCATCTGCACTATTTAATTCCTAAAAGGTAATCTGAAGCAAACATGGAAAAATATTAAAAGTTGATGGTCTATCCCTCATACATAGATAATTTTTTTAAAGATTTTATTTATTTATTTGCCAGAGAGACAGAGAGCACAGGTAGGCAAAATGGCAGGCAGAGGGAGAGGGAAAAGCAGGCTTCCCACTGAGCAGGGAGCCGCATGTGGGGCTCGATCCCAGGACCCCGGGATCATGACCTGAGCCGAAAGCTGACACTTAACTGACTAAGCCACCCAGGTGCCCCCACAGATAAAATTAAGTATATAGTTTCTCTAACTTAAAAATGTAGTTATTTATCGAATGTTTTTTGACTTCGAATTTTTGTCTATCTGTAACATTTGACAATTAAAATTCAGCCTTGTGTCAATATATATGTTGAGATCTGACTTATGTATCTTTGGCCTTGTGTCAAGATCTGACTTTAAGATAATATGAATTTTAAATCTTTACAATCAACTTAATAAGGACTGACTTACTCTCACTGATATATTTTGTTTTCAAATATTTTGAGGGCGTGAATTTATTTATTCTATCTGTGCTCAAAAGTGTTTTGTCCTGATGAAATCGAATTCTTTTGGAGAATCCCAAAGGAGATATTGGAAAGCTCACAGATAATAATGGAAATGCCATTTTGGCTATTAAGTAGTAGATAACACCTTTATGATTGCTATCATTTCCAAAAGATTGCCTTTGAAATTCAGACAGAACACTGAACCTAGACTCCACCAAAGTCCTAGTGCATTATCCCCAGTTGCACTAAATGCCAAAGGAGATCAATGAGTTTTGTGATCTGAGAGACCTCTCTGTGGTTTCTGTGTTCGGGCAATTTGTTGTGACATTAAGTATTATTTATACTCTGTTGGTGGTAGACACACTCCAGTGTTTACCTGAATAAAGTATCAGTGTTCTACAATTATTTTGACTATTATTGGGTTTATCATTGACCACCATTATTTTGTTTAGTGTTTTTTTGGATTGTTTTTTTAAGTCACATTTCCAAAAATCAGAATTATATTATAACATAACCGTCCCATATGACACAGTTTTGCATCCCAGTACTCAGGTCATAAACTGGTAAGAGACAATTTATTTTTTATATTAACTCTTTTATAAACCTTTGAAAGGACTCTGCCCCAGGAGCTGGAAATATGAATTTGAATATTCATTCAATACAAGTTTATTTAGGTCCTAAGATAGGCCAAGTTGTGAAGTGCTGTCCTTATAAAGCTAATGGTCTAGTGGTGCATACCTTTAGGTAACAGGCGCATTACTATGCAGTTAGCGGAGCATACATCAAGGTAATAGACGCATTACTCTACAATATGATAAGTACATAGACAGTGATAAGCGGAGGGTTGATGAGACACTCACAGGAGGTTTTGGGGGCAGTGCCTGGAATCACAGGAGGAAAAAGCAAATGCTCTTTAAGTGTATATTTGAAAGACATGTCCATGTTACTAAGTTTGAATTCAGAGCTGAAAGAGGACTGTTCTAAGATGCCAGAGTATCATTCAAAAATAATAGATGCAACACAGCAAAGCAGGAAAGCGGCATGCGAATCAGCCTTCAGTGAATATTTAAATGACTATTCAGTGAATAGGTGAGTGGTATTGATAGGAATAGAGAGATAGAATAAGGACCAAATATTACAGGATCTCTATGAGGGGCTGGAAAGAGGTCACATTTTAGAAATAGAATGAACAGACCTTGGATGTACCTGATTCTCACCCATATGCTATGCTTTCCTCTCATTACCAAAGAGGAATTATCCAACACACTGCAAAGGAAATTCCTTGATTGTTGCACCAGGTCCCATCCTCTCTCCTAGAAAAAAATTTTCCTTCTTCTTTTACATAATAATTATTTTGCATTAAATAGGATAATCGCCATTGGTATACAAACATGTTGTTTTTCTGTCATCTTAAAAGCAAAATTGAAAAAAAAAAATCCTTCCCTCCAAGCTACTGCCCAATATCTTTTCTCCCTCTTGTCAGATTATCTTCAAACACTTTGCCAGTTTATACTTCTGTAACAACTAACATTGGACAGTCTGTGGGCATTCCAGAAGACCTTGATGGCTCCTGAATCACGCCTTCTATAAGCCCAGAGTCCAAATGTGATGTGCAATTCTACTATATCTGCCCTGCCCCAGGATGCAATGGGCAATGAGGAAATCTCACACCCGCTATAAATATCCTTTCTGACAGCCTGTGATGTGTACTTTAATGTTATATGACACTGACACCCAGTTTTTTTGTTTTGTTTTGTTTTGTTTTGTTCTAGAGCCCAAATGGCTCTCCTGAAGTCTAGATGCACATATCCAAAAGCCTACTGGGCACCTAAATTTGGTTGTTCTCTAGTCCCAAACTTAATTGTCCCAATACTGGAGCCATCTTTCTTCTTCCACTCCTCTAACTATGCTATAGTTCCTGTGTTCTCTCGCCTGACAAACGATACATGGCACATCAATCCACACAGGGTGTTATCATTTACTCTATCCTATATATCACTCATTTATTCCTTTGGTCATTCAAAGTATTTATTGACACTTGCTATTTTCTAGGCAATACTTTGGATGGTGGAGCTTTAGCAAGGAAAAAAAAAACAGATCTCTACCTTCAATAGTTTGCATTTCAGTGATTGAGATGAACAGAACACATCTGGAAATGGCAGTAGAAGTTGATTTCCTTCCCTAAAGGCAGCTCTCTACTCTATTGCCATCAACAGAATAGCCATTTCTATAAATTGCAGAGTTTTTTCCTTTGGTATGTTGCTCACCAGCCCACTATGTTCTATTAACTTTGGTGAATTCAAGTAGAAACTTTTAAAGTGGTCTTCTTGAGTCTGTCTCATGAGGCTTCTGGGGAAAAGGAAGCACGCCTTCCTTCCTGCAATAAAGGGGTAAAGTTCAGCCCATGAAGAACCTCTTCCTAATTTCCAACAACTCCTCCCTCACTTCAATCTCTTTCACACCTGGGGGAGTTTGGTCTGTTTTGGTCCCCAAACTAGTTTTCTCATACCTCCTCAGCTTATCATGTCTGAGTTTTTTAATATGTCATTTTGGAGAGTAACTATAGTTGTCACCTTTTTAAAAATACGTGGTAAAGGAGAAAGAATATGTTAGAGGCATGGATGTAATTCCTACAGTAGAAGCAGTATAAAGCAATGGTTCTTAAGGGTCCAACCACTGGGAATAAGAGTATTTTAGAAATTGTTGCTGCTATTGTATTCTTTCTTTCCCATTGGTACTGTTATTTGTTTTTAGTGGCTTGGTGATACAGCATACAATGGCTGTTACTTGATCTGCAATGTACAAATCACTTTTGGATTGTACTTTTTTCAAGTTTCAAAGTACTTTGTTCGAGTACTTTGTTCAAATTTTACTATTTTTTCATCATGTCAAGAGAACGTGCTATTATCATGGCAATGCTCTTTGTGATTTGAAATTTATGTATAGCATTCCTATCACATTTACAGTTAGGCTACATGTAGAAGCTAAGTACACAGTGACTTTGTTATGTCTTCCAAGCTAGTCAGGATACACATATAATTGGGAAATCCATATTATTTAACTGTAAGTTGCTTTCCTTTTATCTCAATTTTATGTTAATGTAAGAAACTAAAAAGACTGTTAAAATATATTTGATTGTGGTTGTGATTAGCATTTCTCTAATGTCTAATAATGCTGACCATCTTCCCATGTGCTTATTTGGCCATTTGTACGTCATTTTGGAGAAATGTCTATTATTTTAAGTGGATTACTTGTATTCTTTTTGTCCAATTGTATACTGAACAATGTATTTTATATTTAATATATATGTATTTTGTATGTTTAACATATCTCAATATATTCTGAATACAAGATTCTTATCAGATATATGATTTATAAATATATCCTTCCATTTTACGTGTTTTCTTTTCACCTTCTAGTTAGTGTCTTTTGATGCACAAATGTTTTCTGACATAACATGAAATATTTTTCAGAAATAAGATTAAGTCAACGCCCTTTTTGAAACTATATAACATGGCACAAATGTTACTGATTTTAATTATGTCATTGTATATTTTCTCAAAAACTTACATCAATGTTTGACTTTATAGGTAAAGCAGACATTTGTCTATTTGACCCATTAAAATAAATATATAACAAATATTCTTATTCAACAAATTAATAATTGAGCCTTAGAGAACAGTATAGCTTTTCATATTAGCTTTTCAGAGATTATAAAATAAAGGCATTTTTATTCATATTAAATTCATCTAAATACACCCTTAAAACGACAAGAAAAAATATGTCCTAAATGGAAGTTAAGGTAAATAAACAGATCAGAATACCTGCAGGCCAAATGTGTAAGTATGAATACGGGACTCTATTTAGGACAGGAAATAGGGAGAGGAAGGGCAGAGTGGAGATCAAGAAAACCCATGCAGTCTTTAATATGTTACTGTGAAAGACAAAACATTTTTATCTAATCTTTTTTTCCCTCCATCTAATTTATATACACCCTTCTCCATTTCTACATCACACATACACTTTATTAGGGCATTCATGGTGTGGAATTCTTTTTTCTTAACTCACAATATCAAAAAAATCTCCTCCTCTCTCTCATTCTGTATCTTCCAGTTTTGAAGGCTCTGTGTACTCTATTTTGAGATGATCAAAAAGCCTTTGAAGATACATATTTACTCTCAATGTTACAGAACTCTGCTATACCATATAGGAGCCACTAGCCATATGTGGTTACTTAAATTTATATTCAAATTAAAATAAAATGAAATGGAAATTTTCTATTTCTACTTCATTTCTAATAGAAATTTCTAATAGAAATGAAATAGTAAAGTAAAATGAAATAGAAATTTTCTCCCTCAGTCACACTAGCCACATATCAAGCACTCAATACATATGGTTAGTGACTATCACAATGTACAGGGAAGTTATTAAAAGTTTCCGTCATTGAAGAAAACTCTCTTGAATAGTACTGTTCAAGATCATGACAGTATTAATATGCACTATTTTAAGCCACTAAATTAGTGCCACTCAATGTGGAAAGTAGTTGAGGAATTGCTAAGAAAAAAATATATGAGCTGATTACAGTATTCACTGGAAAATGAAAACATTAGGAAAACCCATCAGTTTAATTTTCAGACTCTCATATATTCCAACATATTCTACAGCCCAATATTTCCAAAAGCACTGCAAATGTGAGAAAAATTTTATATTAAATAAAATTGAATGTAATTAAGGATATTTACAAGTATTTTTCTAACATCAAAAATACACACATATGCATACATGTTATAAATATAATTTCTCAAGATAAGTTAACTTCCATAATAATTCTAATAAATAGAAGGAATCTTACAAATCTGAGTTTAGATATAGTTTTGTAAAAGAATCCACAAATCCTAAAATTGCTTGTCTCTCCCCAGCTGTTGCTTTTCAAATGTATCAGGGATCAAATACAAAGAGGAACAGAATGAAAAGAAAATAGAATATTAACATTTCTTTATTTTTATAGCACAAATGTCCCAAATCACTTTAAAAATAGAAGACCACATGTAGATATTTTTCTGAATCCAAATCCTTGAATATATAAGTAATAATCATGAGAGAATTTGTTGAATTTGCATCAAATTGTTCAAGTCAGTAGGGTGCACACATTTTCATTCCCAAAATATCCAAATATAGTCTTCAATAATGGAAAATATATTGCATTGATAATTTAATCTTATATAAACATATAGACTATATTTAGCTCAAAGTAATGCACCCAGTTTAACACACACACATAACCCCCCCACACACACACACACTTAATATTTCCTGAGTATAACTTTTGTTCACTAGTTAGAGGGTTTCATTTGCAGTCTTAGAATTATTCATCATAAGCTTATTTTCCTTATTTTATCGTCTAATATTTATAACTTCTATAAATAACTATAATTATTTATAAGTTAATGTTATTAACTTCCTCAGGTTAAGTCTTATAGAAAAATGCAATAGTCACTTATCTACACCCAGCGGCTTGAGGATTATTTGAGAGTTTTGTTTCTGGGGCACCTGGGTGGCTCAGTTGGTCAAGCATCTGCCTTAGGCTCCGGTCATAATCCTGGGGTCCTGGGATTAAGCCCTGTGTCAGGGTCCCCACTTGATGGGGGGTCTTTCTCTCTCTCCCTCTGATCATGCTCTCTTTCTCTCTGTCTCCCTCTCTCTCTCAAATAAATAAATGAAATCTTAAAAAAAAAGAGAGATTTTTTCCAGCTGATATTTAGAGTTGATTCTCTTGCTCTGAATGATTACGTGGATTCTCATTTTCCCTACTGGCTCATATCAAACATACCCACAGGTCCATTCATAATATAATTTGAGGATCTCCTAAATATCACCAAAGAATGTCTTATATTCTGACTTTAGGTAATACATTTTACAACTCCACTCTAAGGTGAAATAGATTATGAACTTTCCTCTTCAAGACTAGGTTGCTGAGAGCAAGTGCACTTTGAAGAGCTGACTAAAGAGATCAGTCTAAGACACTGAATAGTGCCTTGGAGGCACATGTCAGAAATTAGCATAAAATAGAGAGCCCTAAGTCATGAGAGAATAACTGATAAGGAAAGTAGAAGGAAAGAAAAGTAGAACATGATAAGATAAAAAGAAAATTTGGCATTTTCTTCTGTGCACTCCCCCTAACCTTAGGCTTTACATTTAAGAATCAGATCCCCCATTTTTTTGTTTGTTTGTTTTGGTTTCCAGTATAGAAAATTTAGTAAAATCAAATTTTTGCTTAAGATCTATAATTTTTAACACACAAATCTGTCACTTAAGGGGATAAACTATAGAAACAAACCGATGGTTACCAGAGGGGACATGGGTCGAGTGATGGGGGAAAGAGGTGATGGGGATTGAGGAGCACACGGGTCCTGATGAGCACCGGGTGATGTACGTAAGTGTTGAATCACTATATTGTATACCAGAAACTAATAGGTTAACTGACTAGAATTAAAATAAAAACTTAAAGACTTAATGAAATATTATAATTTAAACTCATCTAGATATAACATATAATACATGTTATTATATACAATTACTGTATTATATTTTATATATTTATATATTATATCTTATTATATATGTCATATATAACAAATACATATATGTTATCATTAATTTATTTGGTGCATTCCATCCCATAACATCTTATTTCAACTATAGCAATTATTTTAGCAATGTGTTTCAATAATTATTGCTCCTCCCACCATCGGTCATAAATTATACCTTTTCTAGGTATAAAATATTTTTTTGTAGTGATTATTTCAAAGTGATTATGCTTTTATTATAATTCATTAAGTACTTACTGAATGTTTAGTTTGTCCTATGCCCTGGATATACAAAACTATGATTGCTGACCTCTAATATCTCCAGTGAATTATATCCAACAAAGAAGGAAATGTTCTAAATAATTTACTTTTGACAATATGGTTTCCTAATAAGGAATTTCAGTGTTCATAGAGCAATGGCATCAATTTTCACATTTTCTGTTTTAAATTATCACGTTGAACTCACTAACCAATTGCCACCCAGCCAGTGGAACTTCATGGCTCATACTGAACTCATTTTTATATTCATTGGAATATTTTCAGATGCACATAATATACTTGTCTCAACTGAATTTTAAAAGTAAGGAAAGTATTTTCTCTAACAGATCAAGTTCCAAATATGTGTTACCAGAGTTCTTCCTACTCAATGATAGCACTAAAGTCTCCATTTCTTTCTTTTACTCAGTCAGAAGCTTTGCTGCTTTCTGTCATGTTCTAAACATGGTTACTGTGGTTTCAGGGGAAAGGTGGGGGTTGGGGTTGAGGGGAAGAGAGCACTCTTCCAAAGTGTTTTTGTTGTCTCAGTAAGAAAAAGCTTTTAGAAGTTTGCCAAATGTGCTCTTCCTATGTTACAGCTAAGAATTATGTCATAGCCCCACTCCTAAACCAATCCATGATGACAGTAATTGGACCATCATACTTAGACCAAAAGGATTTTATTTTGTGGACTAAGTTCTATTCCCCTGGAGGACTGTGGCAACATAAAGTAGGGTGGATCCTTGAGAAACAAATAAACAAACAAATAAAAAATTACGGCTTGACTGAGGAAGAAGAGAGAAAGGATATATATGGTGGTGAAGGCAGGCAACAACAGGGTCTTCTATCCTCTAATCCGTTCCATCTCCTTCATACAACAGGACTTGCTAACCCACCTGTTTTATAGTTTCAAAGTGCTGAGAGGGTCTATTTACCCTGCCTAAAATTAAAGACAAAAGAGAGCTCCTCACTCTGTCGCCAATAAGACCCTTTTCCTAGATATCCATATTCTCAATCATTGGAAGTCTTTTTTTAATGATATTTAGTTTCAAAATATCTCCCCAAACCTCTCACAGCTGTCGAGCAAAGAAAAACATAGCCTTAGTTAATATGCAAAGATTGTAACACAAATTACTGCTATTTCTTAATCTAATTTTATAAATTTAAAATTCTTATTCCTGCTTCATTGGTAAAGAAGATGGGATTGAGGGAGGATAATAATTTGCTAATAGCTTCATTCCCCTATCAAAATATTTCCCGTTTTTGGTTTTTGCAAGGCAGGGGAATATTTACAGGGCAAATGTCCTTGCTACATACAGGAAAGCTGCAATTTGTGTGATACAGCTAGCGAAAATCAGATCTGAAACTTGAACCCATGTTTTCTTACCAGCTTCTGTGTTCCACCAGAACAACATCATACACAGGAATCATAACTTGAGGTCCATGGGTTGATCATTTTCACCAAAATTACTTTGAATTATTTAGGAAATTTCTATAATTAAGATACAAGAAGAATAGTCCATAGGTGATCATAAGAGGCCATTACTCCCATCCTAAGAATAAGCCCCCCCAAATAACCATGTTTCATAAGTTACGAAAACATTGTTTTTTCCTCAGTGAGCTGACAATAGAAAAAAGAAGCCTAAAAGAACTAAGTGCTAGAAGTGAGAAGCACCATTTGAGAGAAAAGATTGATGACCTCCCTTCACGCTGGTGGAACAATGACAGAATCAATCAATTGGGTGTGGTAAGAAACCAGAGAACACACTGTTGAACTCTTAATGTAGGCATGACAGAATCCCAGGGTTCTCTAGCCAAAGAGTGAGTTGTAATGCAGGCAATATTTTCCTAGGGTCTTCACCTAGTGATTTGGGGCAATATACCAAAAGATGGGGCTCCGGGCAGAAGATCTGAGAGAGATCTTCCCTGAAGCAGTTGAGGCTTCCCAAGAGAGAGATCAGGAGAGTCAAGATGAGAAACTTGAGAAAATCACACATGAGACCCTCCCTGTATCTAAGGAAGCAATAACTGTCATTCATTTATGTATATATTAATGTATGTATTATTTATGTATTTGTTCCTCTCCTGCCTTAATATTAATAATCAATTACTATTTGGATACTATATGCCAGGCACTAGGCTTCATGTTTTTAAAGCATTGGAATATAAAGCTAGTATGACTCCTAGAACTCAAAGTAGAAACTGAAACTTATAGGATTTAAGTAATTTGACCAGAACCATGAACTAGTAGGTAATGGAATCATAATTTGAGGCTATGACAGACCATAATATCTGTGCTCTACCCGAATAATTCAGAGATAATCCAACCTCCACAATATCTGAGGTTCTTATTAATATGAACAAATTAGTAACAGAAGACTGTGTATTCTTATATGTGATGCAAGCAAATTGACGTGCTAACATATAAAAATGGGTTCATGTTTTAAAATCTTCTAATATTGGGCTCCTGGGTGGCTCAGTGGGTTAAAGCCTCTGCCTTCGGCTAAGGTCATGATCTCAGGGTCCTGGGATCCAGGCCCGCATCGGGCTCTCTGCTCCGCAGGGAGCCTGCTTCCTCCTCTCTCTCTGCCTGCCTCTCTGCCTACTTGTAATCTCTCTCCCTGTGTCAAATAAATAAATAAAATCTTTTAAAAAATAAATAAATAAATAAATAAAATCTTCTAATATCACTTGCGTACCTTAATCAGATTTACATTACATAATTGTGTAAATATTCACAGAGGTTTACTTTTTTGAAAATGTGATAGGTGCTTTAATATAAAATATGAAATTGTACACCTTTAAATTAAATGAGATGCATCTTTATACCCTTAGAGATAGTATTTCTGTTCCAATTTACTTTGATAGTAAAAGTGATTAAAGTATTAGAACATATGCTGGAAACATAAAGGTGCTGCTGTAACATTTATTCAATTCAGATAATCCACCCCTCAGGTTATTTTTGTTTTGCTTTGTTTTGTTTTTCTTCCAATAGTAACAGATTACCAATGCCATCAGTAGTGAATGATTTTAGGAACTACTGATAGTCTAATACATTTGACTAGGTAGGAATTAAGCAGGTATAACTAAAGTAAAGTTGATCTAGTAAAGGCCTGAAAGATGCAACTATAATCTGCTTTTATTTACTTATTTATTTTTTGTCCAAGTTATCATTCCTTTCTTTTACCTGTGCAGTGTCTTAAACACTAAAATTAATCTCCCTACAATATAAACTGCAAGTAATATTCGTCTTTGCCAAGGTTAATCTTGGCTCATTAGAGAACTGAATTTAAAATGCCTTAAGCCAAAATAATAGAATAAAGGAACAAAAGGGAAAGAAATTAATGAAAAGGATGCAAGCAAAGGATGCAGCTGTATTTCATGGGACACAAGGGCAGGCAGTACATTCAGACCTCCTGAGGGCTGAGAATCAAGATGTGGAAATCTATCAAGGATCAAAGCTTCCACACCATCAGTCTTTCCCTCTCTCCTCCCTTGGAGCCTTATGACCTCTCATCTCTTCACCACTTTGTATGTCTGCTTCATTCTTTTCTCTATAGACTGGCTTTCCCTACTCCTTAGCGGATGAACACAGCTTTGCAATTAACATTATCTTGATTCCAGACACAAATGGAGTTTTAGAGAATCACTGAATTGTGAGTTTAAGTTCCTGAAACCATAATATAGAGGGGTTAATAAAGTTGTAACACTCTACCATGTTTGATACATAAGAGAGGAGACTCTATAGACAATTGTTGGGAAACAAGAAGTTCAAAGGAAACACTCTAATCATTAGACTGATGAAATAGACTCCAACACTTCCAAACATTTGGTACATAATATGGTACATAATATGTACATAATATGTTAGAAGAGCCTTCACTGCTACATAAGCATCAGAAATGATCAGTCCTTAACTTTGTGCGTAGAGTTACTTCTTTTCTATTGAAGAATTTGAGAAAGAAAGAGAGAGAGAGAGAGAGAGAAACTGCTAAGACATCATCAAAAAGAGAGTTTTGAGTTTGAAAAGGCAAAGATCTGAAATATATAAAATCTATGCCCAATACAATGAAAGTGGGATATTTCTTGAATTCTTTTCTTCACTTCAGAGGAAATAAAAGTTCTCTTAATAATAGGTGAGAATAGCAGAAGCAAAATATTGAGACAGATGAATGTGCTTAAGAGACCTTGGCACTGTCCTTTCATCCCCAAGACTGAGCATGATAGAGTTAGATTGGATATGTGAGAAAATGCATAATCAAGCAGTGGAATCTGTTGTCTCCCTTTATGGAGGAAAAAAGATTTAGCAAGCCTCCCCACAATCCCCTTTATCAACAGAGGAACAGAAGAAGATGCTGAACCACGATGCTCAAAACTCTAAAAACAAAATGAAAATCCAAAAATTTGGAAAGAATAAGAATGGCCAACTTCAAATGAATGAGAATAGTTGTCACCAGAATTTACACTGGCAAATATGTGCAACGCAATGAAATGGTATAAAATATAATACAATTTTATATCAAGTTTGACTCTATTTTAAGTATGAGTCCTAGGAACATGTACTAAAAACAAACAAACAACAACAACAACAACAAAACACCCTACATAATATGTTCAGGCTACACAGAATATCTCAAGAAATTCCAAATAAGATCAATTAGGTCATATCCAATGAGTTCAATGTATTAATGCAATATAAACAGAAAATAATAACAATGAACAATCCAAATACAACTTTGAACAATCCAAAAAATCTTATAATAGTATTTGATGGTAAATGATAGTAGAAATGAAAATAGATAAAGTAGAAATAAAAATAGAAAAAATAAAAATATACATAAAAAGTAGAATATGTAAACTAACTTAGCGTGAACCTTCTCTTCATAGTTTAAGACACCTGTCTCAGAGGTAGATTAAAATAAAAATTTTAAAAACCTATAGAAGACAAAATGTAAATTGCACCTAACAAGTAGTTACCAAATGAAATATTGTAGCTTAAGATGGCTTAGGGAAAAAATGGACAAAACTTTAATACCAGGAATCTTTTCAAAATAAAACAAACTAAAAACTGGAAATAACAAATTTGCAAGGCTATGATGAGAAATTAAAGGATCTAACCCTAACCCTAACTGACCAAAATTGTAGAATCATTAAAATTTAAGTTGGCTCTTTGAAAAGATAAAAATGTAGCATAACTTTAGCAAGTTTGAGAAAAGTATGTAATATACATGCCTGAATATATATATTACATGTATCAATACATAACACATAAATACATATATTAATCTATAAGGTATATATTTTAAATTTAAGATAACAATGCATATACTTATACTCCTAATACATTTGTGATTATATATTATATGGATTATTTTCCACTGAATTATAATTTATAATAAGGTCATTTTTAAATTGAGAGAGAAGAGGAAATAAACCTAAAAGAAAATTAAACAACAGTACAAGTTCAGTTCCTTAAATCCCCAGGTATGTATGACTTATTTAACTCATTGATTCATTTTGTAAAGTCAGGCTAATGTGGCTTAGAAATTAAATAAGAATCACACATTATAAAAACCAAAGATATAACTCAATAAGGAAGCAGAAAATTTGAAAAATACTACATCTTACATCATGTCTTAGAATAATTTCAAAGTTTCATGGATGTCTTAAGAAATATTAATTCTAGTTTAAAAACTGCAGATTGAGAACATGCTGGAATTTATACTTACAAACACAGTTTGCAGAAAGAAAAAAGATATTGTAAAGTATATGTTATAAATATTAAAGTTCATAAATAGCTTCAAAGTAAATCAATTAAGGGAATCTTCTGTGTTCAGAAGACTATTAAATATATCTGAATAGGAAAACCAAGAAAAAGACTTACCCACGAGGCTGATTCTCTCCAAAGGAAGAGTACCCGCAGCTGTCCTCTCAGCCTGGTCAGGGCTCACACTTTAAGATATAAATCCAGATCCATCTGACCTTGCCACGAACATTTGTTCTGAAAAATCCAAATTTTTAAAAATAAGAAATTAAGTTCACAAAATCTTTTAGAACACAGTATAAAAATTTAAGAAATTAAAAGATAAATTAAATTCAGAAGATTAGCAGTTAGAGCCAGGGCTCCAACAATTAGTAACAGGGTTTCCAAAAACAAGAGAAAGGGAAGAGGAATTATTTGAAATATTGATGGTCATTTCAAAATTAAAACAGACAAATGTCTTCCCTTTGAGAAGCAATTAGAAAATTCCCATGATTAGTGCTCTAACAGGGATTTTTAAATTAGAACAAAAGACTATTTTGTTTTGTTTTTCTGCAATAAGTACATAAGATTATCTAAAAGCATTTGTCAAAAAAAAAACAATATGAAGATTTTTGCCTTACCTGATAAAAGCAAAAAGTATATAAAGATATAAATATTCATAAAATGTACTATTATCACAATGATGTGTAAACCCAAGGCATAGCAAAGAGAATTTAGTAACATTCTTACGATTATATGTTAATTAAACAATGAAAAGCAAATTTAGAGAAGCAAAGGCATTTTTAATAATTAATAATAGAGCAATGGCTGTTTATGAAAATGTAGCCTACAAAAAGTATTGGTTACAAAACTGACAGCTAGTTTAAATTGGTTTCAAAAAACAATTATAGAACTGTTAAAAAATACAGAAAAATTTTACGCATTTGGATTAGGCATTAGGCATTGTATTAGTTTCCTATTGCTGATGCAACAAATTAACAAAAATTTGGTGACTGAAAACAATACAAAAGTTTATTCTCTTTCTGTTCTGAAGGTCAAAGTCAAAAGTGGGTTTTACTGTTCTGAAATCAAGGTGCCTGAAGGGCTGGATTCCCTCTAGAGACTCTCATTAAGAATCCCTTTCCGGGCGCCTGGGTGGCTCAGTGGGTTGAAGCCTCTGCCTTCGGCTCAGGTCATGATCCCAGGGTCCTGGGATCGAGGCCCGCATCGGGCTCTCTGCTCGGCAGGGAGCCTGCTTCCTCCTCTCTCCTCTCTCTCTGCCTGCCTCTCTGCCTACTTGTAATCTCTCTCTGTGTGTCAAATAAATAAATAAAATCTTTAAAAAAAAAAAAATAAGAATCCCTTTCCTTGTCTTGTCCAACTTCTAGAACTGCATTCCTTATCTCCTGACCCCTTCCTCCACCTTTAAAACCAGATATATATCAGGAAATGACAGATGTTGGCGAGGTTGCGGAGAAAGGGGAACCCTCCTACACTGTTGGTGGGAATGCAAACTGGTGCAGCCACTCTGGAAAACAGTATGGAGATTCCTCAAAAAGTTGAAAATGGAGCTACCCTACGACCCAGCAATCGCACTACTGGGTATTTATCCTAAAGACACAAAGGTAGTGTTCCTCAGGGGCACGTGCACCCGAATGTTTATAGCAGCAATGTCCACAATAGCCAAACTATGGAAAGAACCTAGATGTCCATCAACAGATGAATGGATAAAGAAGATGTGGTATATATATACAATGGAATATTATGCAGCTATCAAAAGAAACGAAATCTTGCCATTCGCAACGACATGGATGGAACTGGAGGGTATTATGCTGAGCGAAATAAGTCAATCAGAGAAAGACAATTATCATATGATCTCTCTGATATGAGGAACTTGAGGGGCAGGGTGGGGGGCTGTGGGGGGTAGGGAGGGAAAAATAATGAAACAAGATGGGATGGGGAAGGAGACAAACCATAAGAGACTTCTAATCTCATAAAACAAACTGAGGGTTACTGGGGGGTGGGAGGGTAGGGATAGGGTGGATGGGTTATGGACATTGGGGAGGGTTTGTGCTTTGGTGAGGGCTGTGAAAGATGTAAGCCTGATGATTCACAGACCTGTACCCCTTGGGCAAATAATAAAAATAAAATTAAAAAAAAAAAAAAACAAAAAAAAACAAACCAGATATATAGAACTTACAAATCTCTCCATGCAATGTTTCACAGTGAATTCTCTCTTATAAAGATCCTTGTGATTACATTGGACCTGCCCAGATAATCCAGGATATTCTTCACATTTCAAGATCCTTAACTTAATCACATTTGCAATGTCTATTTTCCCATTTAAGGTAATATATTCATAGATTTGGAAGATTAGGACATGGAGGTATTTGGGCATATCACAGCCTACCACAGACATCTTTGCTTTCTCAAGATAGCATGGAAAATCCATAAAGAAAAGTACTGCTAAATTTGGTGGCATTAATATTTAAACTCTCCAAAAGCAAAAGCACCACAAACTTACATATCAAGAAGTAGACTGGAAGAAAAAAATTAGTATACTTACAACAAATGTTACTATCTAACATATTAAAAAATTACCAATAAACTAAAAATTTAAAACAACCTAGTAGTAACACATTTGAATAAAATATAAATGAGTAATAAAATTCTTAAAAAGTCTTAAAATAAAAATTCTTAAAAGTCTTAAAATAAAATTCTTCCTCATGGAGAGGAAGAATGCAAATTAAAATAAGTTATGGCTTTTGCCATGAAAGTTGAAAATGGAAATAGATTGAATTTCTAATTGTTAATTTGTTGTAAGGGAAGAAAACATTTCTGTACCCTTCTGAGTTATTTTAACTGGCCTATTAGTTAAACTGACATAAAACAGATAAACGGGAGAAAGCCAGGTTTAATTTTGTATGTATGGGAGCCCAACAAAGACAGGACAAACTCAAAAACAGCCAGGCAATCAAAATTTACATGCCATCCTAAACTGAGGAGACTGGGGGTGGGGGCGGGTAAGCGTCTGCAGCTTCAAAAGAAAAGAAGAAAATTCACAGGAAGATGGGAAAAGCAAATATTTGGTAAACAAAGCAGTGCCACACAGGGACAATGGGACATATACGGGAATTTGAACAAACAAGCTTTGCCAAGCTTCCCCCAGCTGACCACACCTAGCCCACACTCAGCCCTTACTCTTTGCAGTCATTTCTGGCAGTAGCTCACTCCCCGGACTAGGCCTTCCACCTAAATTCTTAGAAGCAGTTAAGGGGGAAGTAAAAAGTTATTCCTAAATCCTTTGGGCCTTGTCTATCCGCTCAAAATAATAAATGTGTGAAAATGGCACATTTTCAGAAGACTCATTCTGAACACCTTCAGTACATCGATTAAACATTCTGAAGGGAAAGTTAGTATTTATTCAAATAAAAACAGGTCTGAATTTAAACTTCCCCTTCTAATACTTACTTTGGAGAGAGATTTTTCAGATACCCAAAGGAACACGTGCAAGAATCTACTTTTAGGTTTTCCTTACTGTGTGACATTACAATATCTACAAAATTAAATGGCTCTTACTGGAAAAATCTTTAAATAAAGACAGTATGTAAATATTATAGCATGCTATTCAACAGTAAATGATATCAATAGATATGAAAATATCTCCATATCATTAATTTGAAAAGATAGGGACACTGTATTTGATTTATGAAAAAAAATACATATTTATTAATTCTTTTAACAGAAATTAGAGTTTTGAGACTTAACAAAATTGTAAAATTCTCAGTTAAGTTTGAATTTTAGGTAAATAACAAATAGACAATATTATATTTCTGAATGCCATTTGCTTTAGTTACATGATTATAGTTTGAGATCACAGACTGGTAACATTGTGAAGTTTTATTTTTTCAAGAATAAACATATGTCATCAATATTTTATTAATGAATATGAAAACTGTTGTAATAACAGCTTTCATTAACACAAATTCTAGACGTTTGTTAATGAATATGTGACTTCCATTAATAATGAAAGTCGTATTGTACTTAATAGCAAAGGCTCAATGCCTGATAATATTGAAGATAACAGTAATTAAATCTGGAGGGCTTTCTGGGGCTTTATATTCTTTTGTATTACAGAAATTTTCTTATGTTACCATGAGAACATTTTCACTCCTCAAGTAGATGTAAGTCCTCAAAGACAAAGTACTTGGTCCTTAATTCTTTTCTAACTATTCAGTGAATAATAGAGTATTACTTTCAGCAGATTTTCTGTAAATTTTGGTGACTATTCTCTTTTTTTTTTTTTAAGATTTTATCCATTTTATTTGTCGGGGTTGGGGGAGAGAGAGAGAGAGAGAGAGAGAGAGAGAGAGAGAGAGAGAGCACGCGCGTGCACGTGAGCAGGTGGGAGGGGCAAAGGGAGAAGCAGGTTCCCCCCTGAGCAAGGAACCCTTCGAGGAACTCGATTCCAGGACCCGGGGATTACGACCTGAGCCGAAGGCAGTGGTGGCTGTTCTGACAAATATTTAAAAATTTCACATGGGCTTAAACTAAAGATTAGATTGGTCACAATTTCTAATTGATGTTGGCAAGGAAATATTTTGAAATGTGAAGTCTTGAAATGCTTCTATGCTGAGGATTTTTTTTCTTCGGATTCAAAAATAGCAATTTCATTAAAAACACATTATTTTTTGTGTATTAGATAATGTGGTAATCAAATTATTTAATCTCCATACTGGTAAGATTCTTTCTTTTTCATGGACATTAAAGTAATTTCTAACTCTAGCCAGGTAGTTACAGGGAATTAAAAGATGGGTGTCTTGCTGCTTAGTCAGTGGAACATGTGACTCTTAATCTCAGAGTCATGAGTTCAAGCCTCATTTTGGTATGGAGCCTACTTAAAAAAAAAAAAAAAAAGAATGTGGATGGAGAACCACCAACCTTCACCACTGCTGTAATCAATTCAAAAGTCAGAGCTCCTGAATTGTATGTCAGAAGAATATATAATATAGCTTTAATACCTTTTATTAAATATTATCTTCTCCATCTCTTGGATCTTCTTGCACTGTAACCAGGTTTTTATTTAGATTGAATCTCCTTTGTGGAACACATGGCAATGTCACAGTGTAAACTGATTTGATATACATGGTCAGTATACTTTCATCAGTAAGTTTAAGGAATATGAAGTTAGAAAGAGAGGAAAATATAACTTTTGTCGACATGTCTTCTTAGATTTTGTTCAATGAAAATCTGTGGTAGGTGAGCCCCATATAAATTCTGTGAAGTATTTCACCATAGAATGGCAGATGAGTGTTTATACACTGTCAAATTATGACAGACTATGGCTGTTTGTACAACAGAAACAATCATTCTTAATATAAACATGGTGCATCTTGTAGAAGTTCAATGTTTTCTCACTGTGCCAACAGTCCTAATCCAGGTAAAAGCTGGATAGCTTTTAAAGACACTATTTGTACGGCAAATTCATACACATGTATAATTTTTAAGAAATCTTCTTAAATTCACCTACTAATAGTTCACAGTATACTCATAGGAAATAATACACATAAGAAAAACACACTTGTTAGCAGCAGATGGTAAGCAAGTATAGCCATTCAAGTTGTTACCCTGACCTCTGACTTCCCTTCCATCATAATTCTGCTTGTATCTGGTGAGATGGAAAGATGGAAGAACTTTTAGGGATCTGGCTGAAAAACAGTTGAGCTGGAACTATGCAATTTTTTTAGTGAGTTGGAAAAATGTCTTTGCATGTCAGTAAAACAAATGAGGAAAACAAAATATCCAAACTTGAAAGTCCAGGAAATGTACCTTCTTTTACTAACTTTAAATTTATATATTAAAAAAAATAACAGAAGTTTCAGATAAATTCAATAAGAATATAAAACAAGTCTGATATAAGTGATAAAATACAAGAAATTTTTCCGTGATTGAAAAGCAAATTCTAACATTTCAAAATGTTTCAAAACAATTTTTAATGAAGTATGATTAACATACAATGTTTTATTAGTTTCAGTTGTGCATTTTTCAGATTTTAATAAAAGATTAAACTTATTTAAATATATGTAACTTTTGAACTGAAACAATGAATAATAATTTTGATTATTAGATAATTTACGAAAACTAGTGATTCATGAACTGCATTAAAAATTGAGATTCATGATGATTTGGCAAGAAATATTGACACTGAAAAAGATATTAAGATAGAAATATACCAAAAAGAGACATCAAAAAACAAAATGATTAGTGATAGATGCAGTCAGCTCAAATGTGTTTTTATTTTTCACTGATCGAGAATATAAGAACTAACCAAAGCTATTATAACTCAAATATGAAAAACTTACGTCTTCCAAAATTTGATATCAATAATAACCCTATGTATTTGTAATGTATCCCTTATATGCGGGGATATGTGAAACCAAATATGTTTATACAAACCATCAATAGTAAAAAATAAATTTTGAATCACCATGCTAGAAGAAACGTATCTCTCTTTCACTTATGGATATATTATATACCCTGTGTTTCAAAGTATTGTGCTATACAGAGTAATCATTTAAGTAAAATTGATAAGGTAATCAATTGTGATTAGAGAAGTCACTTCAGCAAGTTTGTTTCTTCTCAATTTTAGACAAGATTTAAAAATCTGTAGAATTTAAGGAAAGCAGTAGCTTAAGATGCACATGATTCTTTGAAAACAAACCTACTTGTAAATTCTTTTTACAATAATTTCATTTCAAATTTCATTTACTGCAACTCCTATGTTCCAGACACTGTGTTATACAACATATTGAGATTTCATAGATTTAATGGACACAGTGCTTGGGATTCTCAAATTTATTTTCAAAAATACATGCATGCAAATAATTATGATGTTTTGATATATGCATCAATGTGGCTCTACTTTAAAGCAAGAAACTATTAAAACAGACTTCCTAGAGAAATTGTAAAAGATTTGAATCTTAGTGACTATATGGGTGAGTTTGGGAAAGAAGTCTCCCAGACCACACACAGGGTTACGCAGTAACACAGGGGAGATCATGGCATAATCAGGGAATTTTGCGAAATTCAGTATCAGGGGTCTTCATTCATTCCTGTTCCCATATCACCCAAAAGAATTCTGTGAAACTATATACCACCTTGGTCTTCTAGAAATTTCATCATATATTTTAAATATAAACATTTTAAAATTAAGTTACATCACTCATTTAAATATATCAAATCAAATCTAAATATCTTAGAAGTTTGACACCACAAATTTTCCACCTAAGGAAACACATAAGTCCACTCTTGTTTCACATTTAGGCATTATTACATCATCCTTTTTACTCCTGACCAAACCAGTCCATCCTATTTCCTCCACAGACTGGTATCCTCAAGTAATACAAAGTTATGCTTTGAAGTTCTTTATCAGTGACCATGTTAAAATGATATTCAATAACATTTCTATGAAAAGTAAATTTTAATTCAATTTTCTGTGATCTTAGAGTCTTGTTTTAAAAAGTTCTTATATCATTATAATTATTGGTAGCACAGAGTGAAGTAAAACATTAAAGTTATGTTTTCTTAAATATTCATTATAATAACTTAAAATTTTCTTAAAATAAATCTCCCAGTGAGATTGATAGGGCTTTTTTTTTTTTTTTGGTCACATCACATAAGTGAATGCTACTTATTACTAGAATAAGACAGTATCCAGCACAATTTTATTTCTATATTTCTTTCCTTTTCTTGAGTATATGTTTACACAAATAGATGGTAATGGAAGCAGGTTCATTTTGCTGAGAACTGTTTCTCAGTTCTTTGAATTTAATAGTTCAATGCTATGCCAAAAATTATGTAGCTACCTACTTCTGAAATTATTTTTAATAATCTATCATCTGACAACTCCATCAGGTTTTCCCTCCACTGTGTTGAAAGTAAATAACAGTAAGCCTGAACAAGGGGGTTTATTACTTAGTCATTAGTGTCACTCACTTTTGCAATACCAGCCTTAATGCTTCTAATTACATCTGAGGGTGCTTCAGTATTCGCCCTCTGGGGCAATGCACCAGAGTCAAGGTGGCTGTATAGTTTATCATCCAAACTGAGAATAAATGTGGGCAATATTAACGAGCAAGCAAGAAAACAGGGATAGTCCATACTGACCCTGACAAACCAGCACATAACTGTCACCTTACTGAGAAAAAAATACTAAAAACAGATGAGAGGCATGTCATTCTCTGAAAAGTTAAGGAAGGGAGTTGTAGGGAAACAAGTGAAAAATTGCAGACTTGTTTTCTTAAGCACATACATTTTTAAATAGATACATTTAGCACTTAGAAAATTGCATACATGAAGGGTCTTAAAATGCCCAGTCATATATGCCACTTTTTGAGGACAATCTCTACTGATTAAAGAGCATGAGGAGTAGAACAATGTGGGTCCATGATGCTAATGCGTTCGGACCTTTTTCTTTAAGTGATGAGAAATTATGTTCTCAGGCAATGGAGATCACTGAGTCTAGTTCTATGTATCTTATGCCAGGGGAGCATGTATTGTTCCAGAGTCTGCAAGGATGTGCTGGTCAAAGACACATCCCAAATTAATGAGGTGAGTTACTATCCCAGTCCACCTTTAACTCAAAGAAGAAATTTTGCACAAACAGCTTAAATGGTCCTCAGTTAAGGTACTATAACCTCCCAGCTTATGCTGGGAGTACACAAACTAGCACCATTCATAGTGACAGTGACGTGGAGAAGTTGCAGAGTGGGGCTGGGGGAGGAGGAGCTGCAGGAAAAGGAGCCGAGCAGGAGAGGAAAGCTCCGTGTTGCAAATTTTTCTTTCCTTTCTTCTTTTCTCTTTCTCCCTTCCTCCCTCCTTTCCTTCCTTCACTCCTTCCTTCTTTCATCTTTTCTTTACCTTCCCTTCCCTTCCTTTTCTTTCTCCTTCTTTCTTTCTCTTAAAAGCTTTTGTTTGTTTGTTTCACCTTGTTTGAAAAACTTGTCTCATCATCCGACATTTCACACAGGTCACGGACGGATTCCTTGTTACCTTCACGACCAACTGCAGAAGTCTAAGTCCTTAAGTTATTTCGATCCAAACATATTATCTACCATTTCAATCTACAGGGAACCTTCTTACCGGTGCAGTCAGTAAACCTGGCTTCCCCATACTAGCAGGGGTGTTCAATTTCGTTTGCTGGGAGGCAAACAAAAGCAAAAAAGCCAGAATCTTGAACAACTAAAGCATACTGATGAAAATGCCAGCCTGTTCTGCCCTTCCTCTCTTTTCCTCGTCTCAAGGACTTCATTCCCTCTCTCCGGTGGATCACAATGTCTCTCCCTTTCCTCGAATAGTCTTTAGTATTTCCTCTGCGGAAGAAGGCATAAATTCTCCTAGAGCTCTTATTTCTGACCTAGAGAGAGCCACAGGGTGGGATTCTCCCATTCCCATTTCAGCAGTGTCTCCATTTCCCGACTGCACATTCCTTCCCCACCTGCTCCTTCAGGGAAGACACGCGGATGGGTAAGTCCTGTCTGCAGTCTTTCATGCTTCCTTGCGCTGGGCATGTTCACACATACTTTGGCCACACTACCAGCAAAAAGTTTGTTGTGCGCTGGCATGTTCTCTTGTTTATTTGATGTTTACTTGTCTGATGGGTTACATATTTGCTTTTTGATCATTTTCTGTGGGTTTTTTGTTGTTTTTGTTTGTTTGTTTGTTTTGCCTTAATAATAATAGCTTTCTAAACTCAGAATTCTTTCCTTTTTATTCACTGGTGCAGAGTGAAAGGTATTCTTTATAAAATTGTTTTATAGAATGTATAGAATCCAGAGATCTATAACTGATGCAATGCCACAAACTTAATCAGGAATTAGAAATAAGCTTATTTGAGTAATTGTTGTAGGCTTTCTTCATTTTCTCAATTTTAAATACCTTACCTATTTTACTGATCTTAGATCTTTATTTATTATTTGTTTCTTTGGATTTATTTTGTTTTTTCTAGTTTTGTTCTATTTTCAAGTATATGCATTTAATCTGTAGATTTCTCTCTGTGCCGTGTTATAGCTACAATCGACATCTCTACTATGTCATATTTTTATTATTATTTGGTTCAAAATATTTCCTCCTTCCTAATGTTTCTGTATAAATGGAAGTTATTTAGAAGTACACGGGTAATGTCCAAACACATGAAATTTTATAGTTGTTTTTAAACAATTGATTTGTAATTGAATTTATCCCTTGTCAAAGAACATACTAAGAGGCTGATATCCATAATCTAATTTGAAAAAAAGTGCTTCATTGGTACATTTGGTACCACCTTTGTATAAACTCAAGTCAGCAGCTGTCACTTATTATTAATTTTTTTTTTTACTATGCTTGCCTCTAGCATTACCCCCTCACTGCCTCCAAATTGCTGCTTTTAATTTTCTTTGTACCAGGAAATTATATAAGCAAGCACATTTTTTTTAATGGTGTCTAAAATAAGAGTGTGTAAGACCTGAGGGACTTTTCTGTGAAGAAAGCGCTTGGCTTTTAGTTCACAATTTATGTCACATTTATGTCTTTTGAGGCCACTAAGAGACATGTGTTTGCTGATTTTCAGGTTCATGACTCTGTGATCTGATTAGTTGAGTTTATCAAATTTATAAAGAGTGCCCACTAAATGGCAGGCACTGGACCTGAGCTGAATTTACAAATGTGAATAAGACAGTATTCATCCTCTAAGCCCTTGAGTTCAGTAGGGTAGAAAGTCACACACATATAGAAAATGTCAACGTACTACGCCTCATGTATGGAACTAGGTGCCTAATGCATCCTGGAATGTGTGTGGGGATTGAGCTGGGGCAGAGGAGATAAGAAAAGAAAGTGTGACAGAGACCACACTTGAAAGGCATTCCAAACAGAAGAGAAACATCATTAAAAATGTAGATGAAAGCAAACAAAGAGCACAGTGCACTGGGGATCTAGGAGCCCCACACTATTGGAATGTAAATTGTGAACTTGGAAAGTAACAAAGGAAGTGATCACTGCTTTGCTTGATCTCTGCATAAAATGTTTTATATCTAAAGAGAAGGGATAAGAAAACTATCAGTAGGAATTACTATAGGATTTAAATCTTTTCGTAAAGAAAACAAACACATAGGGCTAGTCTTTTTTTTTTTCCACCTACCACTAAAGTTCAAGCATGTCTACCACTAAGTATGGATTCACAAAGTTGGTGAAACTGTCCAGCCATCCTTATCACAATTTTCATCTTCATGGTCCTTAACAAGTTTAGAAAATCTTATGTCCCTCCCCCAAATGATTTTAACTGAAAGGAATACAATTCCAAAACCAAAAGTAATGAAATCAGTTTAAATCTTTACCTGAGTCTTTCCCAAAAGCCAAGGTGAAAGCTTGTGTATAGCACACAGAATAAAGTCTTGAAACCTGCTTTCTTCATCTCTCTTTAAATATAGACAGAAACCTTTATCAACAACCGACCAAGATTTTTCTCTTTACTCTAATATACCCAAGTTCCTCATTAAATCTGCACTCAAGAGCTCAAGACTTTTGTAACCGTGCCTTTCTTCTTGACCTTAATTTATGATCTGTTTCTTTCTCTCTCTCTATGTTCTCCTTTCCTACTATGTTTTTATGGGCCACATACTCTGGAGCTAGACTGAATGTGTTTGCAGCCTGCACAGGAACTTAGCACACTCTGAATGTGGGCAAGTTTCTCAAACTCCCTTGCCTCAGTTTCCTCATCTGTAAAATGTGATTCTAATAATACCTTCTTACAGGGTCAGTGTAGAATTAAAACAATCCTTGTAAAATGCTTAGAACAGAGCCCTGTACTCAAGAAGTGCTTTGAAAGTATCCGCTATTATTATAAGGTCTACCTAGCATAGTTTCAGTGTTACGCATACTTATAATTTTCAAAGAGTTAAAGACAAAACTATGTACCTCTTACTCATCTACTATAAAATAAGGTGGCATCAGAGATAACTTTTAATAATTACCAAGGTTTCTAAATATTGTGAGAATGAGTGATCTAAGATAAATTATTACAAAACCACATTTCTTTTTTCTTAATTATTTCCTAAGATAGTACCCAAGGACCTGAACAATTACACTCATCAGTTATGTCATAATGGGTGAAGAATGTCTGGTGACTCACATATGCTTTCTTCTTCACCCAGAATCTCTCCTCTCATGAGAAGAACCCAATATGAATGCTCAACTCAGATATCCCACCATAAGAACCTCCAGGCCCAACCTGTATGCAATTAATCCGTGTACCCACTTTTCCTAACAAAAATAATCATTATTTCCTAATAAATTCTTTCCTAATAAAACTCATTTTGCTTTTTTCATAAACAGATTTCTTTACTTCAGAAGGGTGTCTTCTATACTGGCCATGATTAACCAATTACAGCCTATATTTCTATAATTAAGTCTATACCTTTTGCATGGGAACCTTTCAGGAGTTCCTTGAAGATATTTATAAAAGGAGTTTCAAGAGAAGATAAGGTTGCATGTGAGGTGCTGCTCACATGATGAAATGTGATCAAGGAAATCTTAGTTAAGGCTGACCCCCAACAATGAGGAGAGACAGGCAGTGTACTTTAACAAGAAGCAAATGCAGTATTTTCAATAACACACATAGATTTGTAGGCCCTTTCTAAAATATACCCTGAAATAAAAACTTCAAAAAATCATGGGTATACTTTTGAAGAGTGAGGTTCTATAATTCAAGCTTCTAATCAATACTTTTAGATAGGGAGGAATAACAAAATCTCTCTGTGGCTATAATATGTGGCTCCACGTTTCCTCCAGAGAGAAGTTTTACCCCATGCCTACAAAAACTTGGAAAGCAAAAGCATATATTAGAAGTATTTGTAAACACCCTGATGTTTTATTATGAAGAATTTTGTGCTGACTCAACTAAAATCAGTAAATTGGTTACTTGAAACTTCAGGATTATAAGGTGTTTTGTTTTGTTTTGTTTTGTTTTGTTTTGTGTCCTGTGGGCAAATACTGAAGGGAATGTGTTTTACTATTTGGGGTGAAGAGAAGAAAAATACTGACTTGAATTTAACTTTCTCTTCCAATTGGCCTTAAATCACTATTTTTAAATTAAAATTATAAACACACATCAAACAAATGTTCTTTAAAAATCGTATTGTGACATTTATACTGATTTAAGTGTACTCTTTTAAGGAATACACATCCAATATACCATGAGATGCTGGTGAGTCAACTGTTCCTATTAATTGCTATTATTTTTTTTTCCAAAATAAATTTTACACAAACAAAAAAATACTTCAATGGCTAGGTTTTATTTTAGAATATTTACCATTAATTAGAAATATCTTTCTATGATGTACAAAAATTCACCTTGGTTTCTCCATCTGAATTTCACACATTAAAGGATACCTCTACAATTTTCAAGATTGCATTCATTATATCAAGTAGATTTCATGGGATTAATCTTCCACTTTAAAACCTACTATTAGAGTTGTTTTTCTTTTTTTTTTTTAATGGTAAAGAGATCTCATGATTACTGGTTTTATGTAAATAGCCCCTACTTACAAAAAAACAAAACTTTTGTTCTTTTCCTGAAGAATTATGCATCTATGTTATACACAAAATGTAAAGAAATAATAAAGTGCTCAAAGCTACGTTGTATTCTGTAGGCTACAAAGTGCTCTCCAATTTCCAGTAACTGATCTCACAAAATATTTATTAGGACTATGTAAACTAATGGAAAAAAAAAAAGAAAAATATGTGAAAACTAGTATGCAGTCATTTCACACATATTACCAATGGTCCAGGAAAAATTTTAAATTATATTTTAATAATTAAGTTCATCTGTATGACAAAACTTAAAAAAAATCATATACTATTTGTCCCAATAATTTCATTTATAAAAATAAATTTAAAGATATAATTTTAATTAAAAATGACATTAACTTATGCAAGGAAGTTAATTACTAGATAACTAACTGTATTTTAATATTAAAAGGATAAGAAGTAACCCAAAAAATAAAAGAACAGAAAATTCTAATATTACATTATTCTTTTAATATTTTATATATATTATAGGAATATTTAAGATATATTCAATGGCATAGAAAAATTTCTTAGTGCATAAGGCCATGAGAATCATGAATATAAGACAAACTAGTACTGAATATCTTTTTTTTTTTTTTTTAAGATTTTATTTATTTATTTCACAGAGGGAGAGAGATCACAAGGAGGCAGAGAGGCAGGCAGAGAGAGAGAGGGGGAAGCAGGCTCCCCGCTGAGCAGGGAGCCCGATGCGGGCCTCGATCCCAGGACCCTGAGATCATGACCTGAGCCGAAAGCAGAGGCTTTAACCCACTGAGCCACCCAGGCGCCCTAGTACTGAATATCTTATAATTTGTGTGTGAGTAGGGTTAGAAGAGAAATTTTAAACAAATTCTGAAAAGCAATACACATTCATAGTGTTTAACTTTTGGTAATGCTATTTGGAGTGATTTGTTTTCTGTTTCTATGTAATTTCCTTATGAGTCAGCCATTTATATTTGACATAAACCATTTGCCTATTCAGTTAAAAATAGTGTTTGCTTTAGAATAGATGAGTATTTTTATTAACAAATCATTTTTATAGACTATTACCTACTAATACTTTTATTAATGTGTTTATTTCCTACTGATGAACTACAGACCTTGAACTAGCTAAAAGGAAAACAAAAAAGTAAACCTGAGGAAAAGAAATAGTATTTTAAATAAAAAACTGACTGTATCTATGTTTTCTGAAAATACTATAATTCAAATTATTCTAATATCTGATTATGGCTCCCCTCCATGTGTAGAAACTTGGAAGAAAAAGAAATGATGAAACCCAGTCACTGAGTCTGTGCTGTGAAAGGATGAGAAAAATGTTCTTTTTCTAGCAGATCTCATTAACATTCAAGTGTTGGGAAAATTAAGAATTAAAGACCTCTAAAGATCACATTGAAAGGAAAAAAGAATTGGGGGAAAGAACATGGAAGGAGATGGTGCTATTTGTACTGAATGAAGAAATATGTAGACTAGATACACACTTTGTAGTCCTCTGAAAACCACAAGAGGGAACAACCATAAAATAAAACTTAAACTTTGACTGGTATATCAGAGCATGGAAAGATTCTAGTTTCTCTATAGCTGAGCTGATGGAGGATTCTGTCTCTAAACACCTTTTTATGGAAGATTACACATTTCCTGTTTGTTTTAGCCAACAGGACTGATACTGTAACCTATGGTCAAAACCATTACCACTGATACATTATTTTCAGGTAACCTCAGTTTACAACTGGACTTTACCGGATATAGAGCTATCAAGATAATGTAGCTGTACCTCCAAGGAGACTAGAACCAGAATCAAAATCCATTAAAAAAAATAGCACCAAGTCTCAGTCGCCCCGCTCTCTCCCTATCTCTTACCCTTCCCACGTCTTTCTCTTTCTCCAGATGTTTGCCAACATTGCATTACCTCTGATTCGAATGCACAACAAAGCCTGATAGAGAGCATGGTTTTAAAATTCAAATTCCCAATAAATTACTGACATTTGCTGAATCACATTTGCCACTTGCAAAGGGAAATTTTTCTTAATATTTTATGTGGAGGAAAGAAAATGACTAATGACTATGTTGAAATCAGTTCCTCTGATCTACATATTCAACTGATAAATCCTCTTCCACTTTTTTTTTAAAGATTTCTTTATTTTAAAGAGAAAGTGAGCAAGGGGGGAGAAGCTGAGGGAAAGGGAGAGAGAATCCCAAGCAGACTCCATGAGGAGTGCAGAGCCCCATGGGGCTTGATCTCATGACCCTGAGGTCGCAACCTGAGCCCAAACCAGACCCTGAGATCATGACCTGAGCTTAACCAACTATGCCACCCAAATTCTCTTCAACTTTTGACAGAGATAAATTATACTTATGCATTTATTGAAAACTTACATGTTTCTTAGCGCCTTCTTTGTTGAAATTCAATTGACATTACTTTTGAGTGAAAATAACATCTAACAATCCTCTGAGTAAAGACCGGCTTGAGATTACGAAAATATTGTTCACCCAATTTAGAAAACATAACCAGGAATGTACAACTTGAAGCCTTAGTTGGTACAAATAAGGACAGAAGTAGGTGGTGCTTATTCAAGTTACTAATGTTACATAAGAATCTACCCTAATTTTTAAGCATAAAACAGTCATTTCATTGTGCTTGGGATTCTGAGGCTTAGAAATTCAAGCACAGAGCAGTGATGACTTACTCATTGATAAATTTTTCCTCTTGGAAAAACACTAAGTCGTACTGAACCTAATGGATAAGGGCTGGAATCATCTGAAAACATTTTAATTCACATGTCTGGCAGTCAATGATTGTAGGCAGTAGAACCTCAACTGGACTGTCAGCTTAAATGAGTTCTCTCTAAGTGATTTCTTCATGTATGCTCATTTGGGCTTCCTTACAAGATGGCCACAGTTGAGTTCCAAAAGCAGGTGTCTCAAAGGAGAAAGAAAAGTCTATGCTACTTTAATGACCTAGCCTCAGAAATTGCTTCCATTATACTTGTCACTGAAGGCAGTTGTGATACTCCATGTGGTCCAAAGAAGGAGACACTTGGGAGGAATGTCAAAGTTACGTTGTTAGAAGAATGTAGGATAAGAGATACTATTGTGGTCATCTGTGAAAAAGGCAATATGCCATAGGGCTTACATTTAACAATCTTTAATGATACACAGTTGAGTATTCTAAAAATCAAAGGGCTCTATTAATATATGCAAGATGAGCCCAGCAGCTTGCCTACCTAAAGTCTAGACAACATACAATTAGATTCCACAGATGTGCAACTCTGAGTCAACACAAGGTGATATGCTGTATATCAGCATGATCTGAGGAGTGGTCAATAAATTTCCAGTAACAAGCATATAATTTTAAAAGGTTTGTACATAGTGTCTCTCTGTTTTAATTAAGGGACATTTCACAAAACCATATATTATAAATATGCACCTAAGAGGGCAATAATATTTTTGAGATTGTACTGGTCTTGAACTACCCTGTTTCTCCATCCTTTCTTCAATAGTCTCTCAAAAGCATCTAAGCATGTAACTGTGGTAATGATCCCTTTACATAAAAGCTTTAAATAATTGGCATGAAATTTGCCATTTGTTCTACTACCTCGGGGGGGGGGGAACTTCTGTTAATGTTTGCACTTTATCTTCTATTTAATTTTATAATAAACTTCTTTCCTTGGAACCAGATGAAAAGTTTCTATTGTTTTGCACGCTCATGTCTCTGTGGAGATATACTATCGACTTATAGGAACTTAGCAGTTTTTACCAGTTGGAAGGCCAACACTCAATATTTATCCTGAAGTTGCCATGGCTACTAATGCAGACAAAATTTGCTGAACAAGTTCAAGTTAGAGATAGCCCGAAAAGCACAAGGGGTCTCATTAATGGTTTCAACGATTAACCACAGTGAAAATTAGTGAGTGAATGTGCTGTCTTGATTTCCTGTTCTGTTGATCTTGCTCATGATAAAGTGAGACTATTTAGGAAAAAACATGTACATAAATATAGTTTGAGAAGTGTCATTCTTTTTGTTGATGAGATGACAAAGAGAAAATTACTCTAATCTTACTCCATTATCATCTAAAATCATTGATGTAAACATCATCCAGTAATGTTCTTTACCTAAAGTCAGAAGCCCATAAGCCTCTGCTATTTGTTAAATATTTATATTACACTTTTAACTACATTAAAATATTAGTAGAAACACATGCATAAAAAAGACAGTGTATATATAATCACATGTGTGTATGTATGGAATATTGGTTTATTCACGATGAAAGGAGATTTCTTTTCTCAGGATTGACCTATTTTGGCTTTGTTTTTGTCATTAAAAATTATACTTGTTCATATTTTAAATGCTAAACTATGAATGAGTCTGAACTTTTTTTAAACTGACTAATCTTTGCGAATATAGTCATATAAGTAAACTCACTTCCAATTTTATTCAGTTTTTTTTGCTACATACATCACTGATAACTTTAGAATTATTTTACTCAGTGAAGATGCACTCAGCTGTTGGAACAGAAAGGCCAAATACTTGCAGCTTAAAAGCATAAAGAGAACAATCCAGAAGAGGCTACAGGAATTTAGATCTAGATTCTGGACACTAATTCATTTGATTTATTAAAGAATTCATGGATCCAAGCCTTCCCATTTTTCCACTCTTTATCACTCAGTATATAACTGATGTCCCTGTTCATGATTTAGAATATTATGGCCATCTCTTTGAATATCACACCCTTGATTTTTAGCAATATAAAAAAACTGTTTTTTTTAATTCACCTAATTCTTTTTTTTTAATTGGGGAATGAAATCTTTCTTTGAAGCTTATTTTTCCAATATAAATTACATGTCCAATGCTCTATCTGGAAAAAGGAAATATTATTCCACAGTATTAATATTATTTAATAAATATTAACAGTAATTTATTTACTGGCATTCAAATAACAAAAACTAAGCTATATAATCATGGCATAGGCAATCAAAATTGTGTATTACAGATCTGGCCAATTAATGGTAGGATAAGTAGGGCAATATAACCTTATTAAAAAGGCAACCTTTAAGTCACCTCCAAATCCTTTGCCTTTCTTAATACATTACTGAATTACTAAGTTTAAGTTTAATTATTAAGTTTAATTGGGTAATTTAATGAGGGTAAGGGGAGAATAGGGAAGGAAACCAATTTCCCTTCCTCCAAAGTCTCTTCATTCTTAGGAAACTGTCTTCTCTCTTCAGCCATGACGCTTTGATGTTATTTAACCATTGTTATCTATTCATAAATATTGAAGAATCAGGGGCACCTGGGTGGCTCAGTCATTAAGCATCTGCCTTCAGCTCAGGTCATGATCCCAGGGTCTTGGGATTGAGTCCCACATCCTGCTTCCAACTCAGCAGGGAGCCTGCTTCTCCCTCTCCCACTCTCCTTGCTTGTGTTCCCTCTCTTGCAGTGTTTCTCTCTGTCAAATAAATAAAATCTTTAAAAAAAAATTTGAAGAATCATTATTCATTCTTACATTTAAGTTACACTCCCTACTTCAGGCTCAGTGTTATTAACTAGGTAATATGGTTGCTCAAAATTCCAAGTAATATATGACATCCTGGGAGAAAAATGAAATTCCAGTTCACTCTTGTTCCTTGGATTAAATAACGTAGTTTTGAAAGCTATTTCACTTAATCTCAAAGCACTTATAATTCTAATCTACCAGTGCTCATGAAGAGATATTAGATATTCTATTAGTGTCATCCTAAAAGTGTGACTTCAAAGATAGAGTGTGATACCAATATTGTGAGCTGTCTGCATTTTCTTCTCTTTTTCTTTTTTAAAAGATTTTATTAATTTATTTGACAGAGAGAGAGAGAGAGAGAGAGAGAGAGACAGACAGACAGACAGACAGCAAGAGAGGGAATACAAGCAGGCGGAGAGGGAGAAGCAGGCTTCCCTCGGAGCTGGGAGCCTGATGTGGGGCTCCATCCCAGGACCCTGGGATCATGACCTGAGCCGAAGGCAGACACTTAACCACGGAGCCACCCAGGCGCCCCTGCATTTTCTGAAAAAAGAAAACAAAACTACTTTAATTATTCTTCAGTCATTATGTTTCTTTGTGTCTATAAAAAGATACAGACAATTTTATGATTTACTACCTAAAATTTTAGATAGATAATTGCTTGCAATGAGAGAATTTTAAATATAAACTTGCCACATAACTCGTCATCAATATCTGTGGTAGATACCAGTGCAATTCCAGGTTTTCTTTCCTTTATCTATTGGCTGAATAAATTTGGACATTTTCTTTCACTTTCCTTAGGTCATATTTTCTTTTGTAGAAAATGTATAATTTACCTGCAAAATTACTAATCACTGAACTAGGCACCATAAATACAAAAGTGAATCAATCACCACCCTGTTGTCTCCTTGTTCCCCCCCCACACCCCCCGCTAGATTCTAGCCTTGGTGGTTCTGGGGGTGGGGAACATAAGTCTGATAGAAAGCGAAAGGAGTACATAAATAGTGTTCCAAGAACATTTTTTGGAGCTGGAAAGGAACCAGCAACCTTGAATTAGAGCCAGAGAGGATTGTCTGAAGAGAAAATATTTAGGTAGAGTCATGAAGTTTGAGTAGTTTTACGTTAGTAGGAAAAAGAAAAGCTATTACGATTGTATAGGTAGAAGTCTCTAAATAGAATTCTAGGTTTGAAAGTGTTCATAGGCTACCCAACTGTCCCAAATGACCCAGGACTTAGGTTTTCCCCGGGATGTGTGATTTTAGGGCTAAATCTAGGTAAGTCACAGTCAAACTGAGACAACTGTTCATACAAAACCCAAGTTATCAATTTAGGAAACAAGACAAAACAAAACAAAAACAAAAAAATATTTACCATGGTATGGTAGAGCAGCCTCTAAATCTGACCCCCAATCATTCCCATCTCCTGTTATTCACACCTTGGGTTATCATGACTCTTGTTTGGGCTGGACCCAGTAATTTGACTCTAACAAATAGAAGACAGTAAAGCTATGAGATGTTACCTCTGAGATAAGATTAAAAAATGTCTGGTTTCCTTCTTACTTGCCCTCTTTTTCTCTCACTCTGAGGGAAGCCAGCCACTGCACTGTGAGATGCTCTACTGGGTGACCAACAAAATAAGGACATAAGTAAGGCAGCCTCCATCCAATAGCCAGCAAGGAATTGTAGACTTCTAACAATCCTGTAAGTTTGGAGTGGATCTTCCTTCATTCCATGCTTCCGTTGAGACCTTAATCTTGGACAATAACTTGATAGCAACCTTGTGAGAAAAGCTAAGCCATAGTTACCCAGGTAAGCCATATTTAGATTTCCGATTCATAGAAAATGTGAGATAATAAATATTATTTTTAAAATTTCTAGTTGTTGAGATTATTTTTTACATAATAATATAACTAACGCATATACTATGGTTGAAGAGAAGTGGGCTCAGTTGGAGCATGGGCTTAAGATACGGGTGATGGAAAGATAGTTTTAAGCAAGACTTTAAAATGATTTAATATCCATATTTAAAGGTACCTGCATGTCTACCTTCCATTCAGAGATGGGTGTGTCGAGGATTAGTATTCTCTCTCTCTCTTTTTTTTTTTTTAAGATTTCATTTATTTATTTGACAGAGAGAGACACAGCCAGAGAGGGAACACAAGCAGGGTGAGTGGAAGAGGGAGAAGCAGGTTCCCTGCTGAACAGGGAGCCCTATGCAGGCTTGATCCCAGAACCCTGGGATCATGACCTGAGCTGAAGGCAGATGCTTAATGAGCCACCCAGGTGCCCCTCTTCTTTTCTTCTGATACCTTATTTCTAGCTCTTGTACACTCTGCAATAAATCCTCTAAAAATAAAAATAAAAATTTATGTCTAAAAATTAAAAATAAATATTATGTGACTCTCCTATTCATGATTTTAGAGTAGAGTAAAGTCACCTTTATTGTTTCTCTTATGTTACCCTGCTTCTTATCTTTGGAGGATTGTCAAAATTTATAAAGATAAATCTATTTGTGTACCTTCTTTTAAATTCCTTATCTCTACATGACTACTTCTGTTTGGTTTCACAATGTATGTGGCTGCTAGCCCTTGAGACTGTCACAGGGTGGGCATTTAATAAAGTTCTGCTAGCAGGACTGAATTGGTATCTGCATATTCATTCTGAGCAATTAATCTTGAGCTTCTCTAGAAAAGCTAAGTAAAAAAGTTCATGCATTATCAGGATAGTCCATGAATCCTCCCATTCCCTAGAAGAGAATAAAAAGATAAAATACATAGAAGGTAGAAAGTATTGATGAGAAAAATGAAAATAAATTTAAGAAAAGGAAGAATACACTCTCCGAGCTTCTCCTCCATTGTGAAGAATATTTTGTCACAATCACAGTACAATGTCATATAAAAAAAGAAGTTAAGAGAGAAGATCAGATATTAAGCTAAGGGGAAAAAATACAGACCAAGATTTAACTATACTAGACTAAAATATACATAATGTATCTGAGGAATGGGGGATATTTATATTACACCTGAAAAAAGAAGTTCTAGTTTAATTTCTGTAAAAGAGGTAATTTCCAAAACTGATCCTGAATACATCCAAACTCTAAAATTGTCCTGTCTAAGACACTTTCTGTTTTTCCCTTTATTCTTCATTCACCTTTTCATCAAAACACAAGGGCTTATTGTTTATTTTATTTGGTATCATTTTCTGAACTGGTTTGCTTAAGATACTAAAATGAATATTCCCAAACTATGCCCTCAAAGACATAACTGATGCACTGAAAAGCTAATTGTGAGTATAATGGATCCATCCAAACGCCCAAAGATGGGCATGCGTATCTACAACTTTCTCCACCAGTGATCTCCTTGGATGCCTTCCAAAAAAGTTTATTATAACTTTTCAAGCTTTGGCTCATATGTCATATTTATATGGTCAGTTGGATCTGGAATATGCCATTGCCAAGTTGTAGAGGGTTGTCAGTCATTCTACTCTCTAGGTTAAATTAGAAAGAAAAGGCATAGAAGGGAGTAGGAGAATTGGTAATTTAGTTTACTACAGGAGATCTGCTCACGGGAACACCTCTACACTATATCCAGCCGGAATTCTAGTGGATAATTGATATTCTTCCTAAATGTAAGTTTTGGATTTCAAGGGGTACAGTAAAAGAACATTTAGTTCAAGGTTACTTCAAATTGCATTAACCTGAGTGGGATTCAGTGAAGTTGTGGGATATGTGGTCTATAAAAATTTGGCATAATTTTAAGAAAAGAAAATATCAATTTTAACAAAGATAAAATTGGTATAAAAATACAATTTGATTAGATTATAAGGGAAAAATTCTAATAAATTTCACATTTAAAAAATGACAAACACCATGAAATCTGTAAAATGTGTGTGTGGGAAATATCTTTATGAGTTCATGGCCCCTCATATTACTCCCTATCATTTTTTTAAATCTCTAAAATTCATTCTTTCTGCATATATATATATATATATATTTTTTTTAAGATTTTATTTATTTATTCCACAGAGGTAGAGAGATCACAAGTAGGCTGAGAGGCAGGGAGAGAGAGAGGAGGAAGCAGACTCCCTGCTGAGCAGAGAGCCCTATGCGGGCCTAGATCCCAGGATCCTGAGATCATGACCTGAGCAGAAGGCAGAGGCTTAACCCACTGAGCCACCCAGGCGCCCCTCCATCTCATTTTTTAATAATTCTTCGACATTTTCATTTTGAGGAATTTATATGAAAAAAATTAAGAACTTGAACAACTAATTCATAAGTAAAAATAAGAATATAATCAAAATCCTCATCCACCTACATCTTCATAAAAATGACAAAGATATGCTAAAAAGACACCTATATAATTTACTCTAGTACCTTTTTGGAGGCTTTATATGAATTCCATTGTTTTATTAATCTAAAACCAAGCAGTGGTATAACAAATATCCCCAAATGGGAATGTATATTTAGAAGACATTTAATAATAAATCATTTCAGAGGTAGTCTGTGATTCAGATAACAAAAAGCGTAAAATGGAAATATACGCTTAATGCAAAAAAAGGGATATTATTTATGTTTTGCTTCTTTAATTTTATACATTCATATGTAGTACTTTAATGCATTTCACTTTATGCAATAAAATAGATGGCATTAACCATAACTGGGCCTATGCATATCAGTTAAATTGAACATTTTATGAAATTATTATTATGTAAAAAGAAACAAGTATACAAACAAAAATAAGGCATCTTATCAGGGGTTTAGATTTCTTTGCTTACTCTTTTTTCAAATTTTGATTATGCTCCAAATAAAAATCACAGTAAATGTTCTCGTGGAGATCAAAGTTGTTTGTGAAGATCATTTGCCCAGATTGAAAAAGATATCTTGGTACTAATAAAGAAAATATAAGTACAGCTTTGATACTTCCCACATAACAACAAATATTATAAGAAGGGAAAGTGGATACCTCGGTGGAAAAGTGAAAGAAATAATTGTGTGCATAGTGCAATTTAATTGTAGACGTTAGAACAAAGAAGCAAAAATGTGAGATCACGACAAAAGTTTTCATTTCCGGTGTGAAAATTCAACAATTAGAAAATCAAACTATGCCTCCAGTAAACAGTTTTGGCAAAATACTTTTAATCTGCATTGAATGATTGAAATAGTCACAATTTATTTATACTTGTGAATCTATCCATTAATATCAATAAACAAAAAATTTCCTTAATCTCAATACTTTGTCTTTGTGTGTTGTTGAAAACCATCATCATTTTAAAAGATACAAATGTACTGTCTACTCTAAATGTGAAAGTATATTTGTCTAAATTTTTTTTTTACTTGAATGACAACATAAATTAATAACATCCTTTTAGTTGATAGTTACCCTAATTGCTGGCACTATCATATTACGGTATGAAAATATGACCAGGGCCTCCTGGGTGACTCAGTTGGCTAAGTGTCTGACTCTCGATTTTGGTTTAGGTCATGGTCTGAGGGTTGTGGGATTGATCCCTGCTCCAGGCTCTGCACTCAGCAAGGAGTCTGTTTGTCCCTCTCCCTCTGCTCCTCCCCCCACTCTGCCCCAATTGGTGCAGGAGCTCTCACTCTCTCAAATAATTAAATAAAATCTTTTTAAAAATGTGACCAGAGCGAGCTTTACAAATTAACAAAACCTAAAGAATTCATAAACTTAGTGAGACATTTTTTAATCATAATCTTTTTTTTTAGTTTACATAGACTATACTAAAATGTAGGGCGCCTGGGTGGCTCAGTGGGTTAGGGCCTCTGCTTTCGGCTCAGGTCATGATCTCAGGGTCCTGGGATCGAGGCCCGCATCGGGCTCCCTGCTCAGCGGGGAGCCTGCTTCCCCCTCTCTCTCTCTGCCTGCCTCTCTGCCTCCTTGTGATCTCTCTCCCTCTGTGAAATAAATAAATAAAATAAAATAAAATAAAAAATCTTTAAAATGTAGCAGATCACCCTTGCTTGTGAGAGCAGTTGTGATTATGATAGATATTAATATGTTTGGGTTATTTTAATTGAGACATATTATCTCAGCATTATGGAAAATGTATCACTGAATTATTCAGGTAGTTTATTTGTATCTCAAAAATATATAGTTTAATAAAAATTCAGTGAATTTCATTTTTTAACTAATCTTGAACATCCTCATTATAGAAAGTCTAGGTGGTTAAAAAAAGCTAGACTGTTTTTCTGGATTTGGAACATGTATTATTAGCAGTATACTTAAAACAACAGCAAAAATAACAATGATAAAAATAATCAGAAAAAAGAACTGAGATGACAGAATTAATGGGAAAATAAGGAATAATGAAGAGTGAAAAACATCTAGAACTTATAATTAAAGAACACTGCAAAAGGCAAATTAGGAGGCCAAAAAGATGTTTGTATTTCTCTTTACTTATTTTCATACTATTAGAGAATATGTATTATAAAAATACATTAAATAAAATGCAAAAATTAGAAAATAAATAGATATTTATTTTTATATAGCTCAGATCATAGATATCTTGGTATTCTGTATTTTCCATGTAATTAATTTTAATGTAATCATAATTCTTAATGGTTTCATTCCTAAGTGGGTATATGGTGGTATACTTACCTTTTACAAATGTAGATATTTAGGAGACTTTTACCCACATTCTTTAGTATTATAAATATTAGTGCAAGGGGAAATTATATGTTGTTTAAGTATGTATTATTTAATATAAAGAGTTCTGGCATTTTATAAAGTCTAATATTTATATTTTTCCTTTTATGTTTTGAGTGTTCTTCTATTGTATGTTATTTATATTTTATTTAATATATTGGCCTTCACTTCATCTGTATTTTTGTTATTATTAGATGTTATGTGATGAAATTCTAAATCATCATCCTAAGGTACTATTGACCTTAATTAGGATGATGACATTTTTATTATGTAACAATAATATTAATACGCCTTTGGTTATTCTTTCTTTTTTTTCTTCCTAGGGAACAATCAGTATATATGGCATATTGCATGGCCCAAATCTTTTGTATTGAGATAAAAGTTAATTTAAATTATATAATTAAATTTTTAAAAATTAACATCTTTTCAATGTTTAATTTTCAAGCATGAATAGGCGCTAATAAAAGATAATATAAAGAGGGCGCCTGGGTGGCTCTGTGGGTTAAAGCCTCTGCCTTTGGCTCAGGTCATGATCTCAGGGTCCTGGGATCAAGGCCGGCATTGGGCTCCCTGCTCTGCGGGGAGCCTGCTTCCTCCTCTCTCTCTGCCTGCCTCTCTGCCTACTTGTAATCTCTCTCTCACTCTGTGTCAAATAAATAAATAAAATCTTTAAAAAAAGATAATATAAAGAATAACAAAAGAGACACACAAATCACAATTATAATTAAAATCACAATTTCTGGACTACTTAACACAAGTTAATAAAGATCCAATTGTTCTATGACAAATTATGTTATACTGAGGAAATCCTTCACAAAAATTAAAAGCTCCCTAAAAATCATTAAGAAGCTATTTTATAACTTTCTGGTCTTACTGGTTTCTATCAGTTACGAATGAATACTTACAGGAAGAACTAGAAATCTGGATAGCTTTCCTTCTCAACAGGTTGTTTTTGAATGTAGCCTGATGCTGTCACCAATGTTATTGCAAGGATCACTCATATACCAATTATGTTTAACAAACTTATGGCACTTCTAGTCAACACTATAAAGGAAAGAATAATGAAGAAATAAGAAGATAGGAATTGGATAAGAATAAATAAAGGTATCCTTATTTAGGGATTATATAATCTATATACAAAGTGTCAATATAATCAAAATACAAACTATTAGAAGAAGAGGCTTTCACATATTTGCCAAATTAAAATCAGACCCAAAATGTAATAGTATTTCTTAACATCAACAATAAATAACTATAAAACATACTAAGTATATGATTAACAAGATTCTATATTATGAAGTATCACAGAATTAATGTAACTGAGAATTTATAATGTCTCTAAGGACAAAGCTTCAAAGCTCTAAAAATTATGCTATGTTTTCAAAATTTTCCCATTTTACAACATCTTCAAATTTGGAATGTCTTATAATCAATGAGGTATGAAAACATTAATTTAATTAACAGTATTTTTTTTAATTTCCCATAAAATGATAGTGTATCTTCCAACCAGGAGCATCTTAGATTCAATGATTCATGGTAAAAGATACAGAAGGTGCTCTGAATTACTGGACACATATTAAATTCTTTTGGATGAGATGACTTAATATAATAAAGATGTCTGTCTGTTTTCCCTAAATTAAGCTACAGAGTTGATGCCATCCTAATTCGAATTCAGTGGGGTTTTTCAAAAAGTTGAAAACTCTAGTTAAAATTCAAATGGAAAAACAAAGGATTGTAAAAACTAGTTATTCTTTTTTTTTTAAAAAAAGTGAAGAACTTGTCCTACCAAATATTAGAATATACAGATAGTCCTCATTTTTATAGTGGTGTGAGATCAGACACAAACACACACAATCATACAGGCCATAATCATGAAAACAGTCTAAATAATCAATGATAAAAATTATTATTGTTGGAAGACTTTTACTTTTTCTCAAAATACTAAATTCTAGTGTTGGTTATAAATATATACAGGAATAAAAATGACAAAATTAATATTCATTGCATTGTAACATAAAGCATTAGATATACTGAAAATTAAAGTATTCTGTGTATGTGTAAAAAAATACTAAGAAGGATTTGAATATTGTTTGCATTCCCCTTTTATCATATAACCTATGATATGGAGTGAACATCTTTTCTAGGCTTTAAAGGTTGTTATATTTCTTTTTTTAAGTTTGGATCAGCTTCCGATATTTTATCCTTTGTACTTCCAAGGCCCTGAAATACCTCTGAGAGCTTCTTTCATATGAACATTTTGGCTGGTGACACTTCCTCTGGAATATTTTCATCCTATTCATCAAAGCACTTTTCTCATTTATGCTGATAATTTCACATTCACTAAGTTCCTCTGGTTGGACATCTATAGTCTCCAACAGCAACAGTGCCCATATTCTTGTGGGCAGTTATTTCTTCTATAACTCCATCTACATTTGGCTTATTTCCAGCATTATCCATTTCCACTTCTTTCCTGCACTTTTATGAGATAATTTCTTCTTTTCCTTATCCTTTTTTTAATAAAATGTCATCCATCAGTGAGACACTGAGGCAATACAATTAGTAATGTGCTTTGCTGTGTGTGACCTGTAAAACAGATGTACGGTGACCAATCACCAACAGACGTTGAGGAAGTGGGATGATTGGTCTCTGATCATGATGTGCATCTTCTATGTGCTTAGTGGTAAGTGAAATGAAAAGCTAGCAGTGAAGCCTGTACTTTATGCAATTAGTACCCAACCTAACTAAATTTTGAATAGTGTGGTTGGAGGAGTGGTATTATTTAATTCACGCGTTCACTGAAATTCATGCAGATCAGAACCATGCAAATCAGAACCAAAGGATTGCCTGTATTTCAAAGGCAAATAATAAAAGGGCATGTTATCATCACAACCACAGACCAACAGAGCAATGGAGAAAGAATAGAGAGCTCAAGGTCAGCCTCAGGCAAAACAAATCAACAGTGCAAGAAGCATTTCTTTCATAGATGAAGTTAGACCATTACTCTCTTCGTGAGGAAACATACAACTGGGTATTTCCTGATACAAAAAAGATGGAGTAGAATGAGACTAAATTTTTAAGTATTTGAAACAAAACTATATAGTTAACATAGAAAAGTACAAAAAATATTTTTGTGAATGTGAGGTGAAATAATTATTTTTTTAAAGATTTTATTTATTTATTTGACAGAGAGAGAGAGAGAGAGAACAAGCACAAGCAACGGGGGAATGGCAGAGGGAGAGGGAGAAGCAGATTCCCTGCTGAGCAGGGAGCCCAATGTGGTCTTGATCCCAGGGTCCTGGAACATGACCTGTGCTGAAGGCAGACATTTAACCGATTGAGTCACCCAGGTGCCCCAAACTAATTATTTTTAAATTCATTTTTGTTTTCCCTCATCCTCTTCATTTACTATATGATTATGTGAAATGTTAACATGATTCTAAAATCACATTTATACAAAAAATATCCTCAGAGAACCTCCTTCTGTGCAGCCCTTCCACTCCATTCTCATCCCCTCTCTCCTGTACACTTTTTTGTTCTCCATGGACATTAAAGGAAGTTAAAGTATATCATAAACTGAGAGAGAAAATCAGGAACATATGTGATTGAAATCTAAAGTACTTTTAGAAATAAGAAAAAAGTCAGTAAACTAATAGAAAAAATTGGTATTTATCTGAAGAAAAAAATTGAATATCCAATAGCAATATAAAAGGAGCTCATAATCTCCACGATTATGGAGATAAATCACATGTCCCATCCATCGTCTTTACAGATTTTTTAAAATTTTAAGTAAAATATTGGTTTTTGGTAAGTATTCACTACAATGAAAACACACATATACATTTTGTTGTGTCAATTTATACAATCACTTTAGAAAACATCATCCACTCTTATCATCTACTACAGCTGAAAATGTGCACCACTCATTAAACATAAAACTCATTCTTGTTAAAAATGATAAACACAACATTTTTTTAAAAATAGTAAACACCAAATTCAGAATAAGGGTTACTTCTGAAACTGGAAATAAGGAATGAGGTAAATGACACTTTGAAGTTGGGAGAAATGATCTGTTTCATAAACTGGTTAGTAGGTACACTGGTGTTTGTCCTATCACTAAGTCTGGAAGGCAGAATCACTCACCAAAGATGCCTACCATCTCTAATCCCTGGAAACTGTCAGTACCTTATGTTACATGATAAAATAGTGTTTGCAGATATAACTGAAGTTAAGGACTGCAGAACAGGGAGCTTATCTTGGATTATGTTAATGGGCCAAATCTAATCATAGGAGTCCTTAAAAACAGAGGACTTTTTTTTTTCTAGCTACAGTTAAATTGATGTGGCAGGAAGATGTTCAAAGTGTGAGTAGGACCCCTCCTGCAGGAGACGGCACGCAGGAGCTTCTAGGAGCAGAGGGCCTTCACAGACGGCCTTCAAGAAAATGGGAGACCTCAGTCCCACATCTGCAAGGAACTAAATCTGGCCACCTACTCAATGAGATTGGCAGCAAATTCATCCCGAGAGCCTCCAGAAAGGAATACAGTTCTGCCAATACCATGATGCGGACCTTATGAGAGTTTAAGCAGAGGACCCATTTGAGCTATGTCGAAATTATACTTCTGACCTACAGAAGTATGAGAGAGTAGAGGAGTGTTGATTAAAGCCACAAAATGCATAGTAATTTATTAAGGCAGCAATAAAAAAACAGATGCACTATTTTTATGCTACACATATAAATGATAATTGTAATGCAGTCACTTTTTTTTTCTTTTTTTTTTTTAAGGAGAGGGAGAGGAAATCTTAAGCAGGCTCCATGCCCAACGCAGAGCCTAATGGAAGCCTCTATCTCACAACCCTGAGATCATGACCTGAGCCAAAAACAAGAGTTAGATGCTTAACCGACTGAGCCACCCAGGCTCTCCATTACTGTTTTATATAACAAAAAATTTATCAAAGCTGAAACTTATAAAAGCTTAATTTTTCTTATGTATTTTGTGTCAACTCAAAAATTAGAATTCCAACTTTAAATTAATTAGAAATTTAAACATAAGAATGGTAAATATTAATATTAGGGATAAGTAAAATGTGTACTCAAAGGGAACTCGTAGCTTTATGGCTTCCAAAACTAGAAATGCTTCACTATATATATAAATAGAAGGTTTCAAATTCACAAGATTGATTAAACAATTTCAGGTTCTTGTATGTTTCATACTATTTTTATGTTATTTATGGTTTTCTATTAAATGAAAAGTGAGTGTAAGTATAGAATTTCTCAATCTAACTAAAATGTACTTTGACTCAAGCAAAGGACAGTTATCCTTACATTCTAAATTAATTAGCAGTATTTTGTTTCTGTTTTTTATGTTTTCACTGTATACATAATAAAGTAGTTTAAGGCAAGGTTTGGCAATCTATGGCCCACAAGCCATATCTAGCCTGCCATCTATTTATGTAAATCAGATTTTACTGAAACACAAAATCCATTTGCTTAGTTACTGTCTACAGCTGCTTAAATGCACAAAGAGACAGTTAAGTGGTTGCAACAGAAAATATATGGTCCGCGAATCCTCAATTATTTACTATCTTGCTCTTCGTACAAAAGTTTGCCAAATTCTGATTAATAAAAAACAAAACAAAACAACATAGAACTTTTTCATGATGACTTTATGGTGTAAAAACCCATCAAAAACAAATTAATGATCACTAAATTATAGAAAGAAAATACAAAACCTATTATCTTTCAAAACTTGAAAAATACATAATTATATGTTCAGAGATTTTTTAAAGCTCTTTTAATCAATGAAAAAGCTTATAGAAGAAAGCATAGGGAATAAAAGAATGTAGAAATCTGTATGGAAACATATCCAAGTACCTAAAAAGTATGCTCTTGATTTTCTTATCTCTTCATCTTTTTAGTCTTGTAATACCCTTTCTTTTTCCTCTTTTTTTTAAAATTAATGGTCCTTTATTTCATTAGTAGCTCTTTCTTTTTTTTTTTTTTTTTTTTTTTTTTTTTTTTTTTTTTTTTTTTTTAAAGATTTTATTTATTTATTTCACAGAGGGAGAGAGATCACAAGGAGGCAGAGAGGCAAGCAGAGAGAGAGAGGGGGAAGCAGGCTCCCCGCTGAGCAGGGAGCCCGATGCGGGCCTCGATCCCAGGACGCTGAGATCATGACCTGAGCCGAAAGCAGAGGCATTAACCCACTGAGCCACCCAGGCGCCCTAGTAGCTCTTTCAACTACATATAAGACTGGGTAGTTTTGCTCTATAAATTTAAAAGGTGAAGCAATTAAATTGAACAAATATATATCTTAACTTTTAAAGTATGAAAGGAAAAATAATCTTGTAGCTTATCTTTATTCATAGAATTGCTAGAAGAAGAAATCATGAATTGATTTCTATGGAGTAGAAAAAAAAGTGAAAGTTGAAATTGGACCATATTCTAAGAGAAGTATAATTAGATAAAGTTAATGTTCCAAGCAGGATCTATATGTTCTATTTCTAATTTCTAATCTTCACAGAGATTCTAAATCTTTTCTGACTCCTGGCATAGATTTAATCATCACTCTCCTTGAGTGTGATTTGAAATGAATTATATAACAGTTGAACAAGGAAAGTCTCCAAAACTAAGCAAAGCCTAAAACAAATACATCATAGTGTATAAATACACAACAACCACAATATAGTATGCATAATTAGAGTTTTATTTGTACATTTTTTTCCATGGGTCATCAGGATTTGGAGAAATGTATTTAAATGAGAAGAGTCAGTTATTATGATGTGCTTCTGAGTTTTTACGTCTTTTCTCTGCTAAGAACAGAGAAATACAGAGAATGATTGATTTTTGTCTCCTGAAAAGGAATGCTAGATTGTTATATGGTCTTTAAACATTCACTCCTGACATGGTTCCTAAACTTCCCATTGGATAGTCCGATAAGGAGGGCAAGAGCATACGTAAGCCTGGATCTTGATGTTGGTGTGATCAAAATAGTGGTTTGAAGTGTTTGTGATGGAGGCAGAAGTGGTCTTTTGGGAGAAGAGAAAGATCAGAACATTTTACTCTGGAAAGCTTGAAAGTTAAGTTTATTTTTTTCCCTTGTCCTTAAAGTTGTGACTTAGTGTTCTATACTTGCATGGAGATAAGACAAGAACACTTCCATGTTTAGGAAAAAAGTGTCCTTGCAAAGAATTATTTAAAAGGGAGTAAGCTAAGCAGGAAAGGCCAAATAAGCACTCTGTTATTTATTCAATATACAGCAAACATTTCCTAAGAAGCCCACTACTGCCATTTCTTGAGATGGGTGATCTGGAACAATCTATAGCACCCCATTTGCAACCTACGATTGGAGTCACCTAAAGCATAGAAGACAGTGGGTTCTCAAAGCAGTTTAGCAATTCTCAAACCACAGGAAGTTAGCATCTGCCCAAGCAGAAAATCTGGAATCAGCTCTGGTTGAGGATTTGTATTCATTGCTGGAGAAGTGTTATTAAAACTCCCTGGAAAAAGACAGTTGAGTTGGAAATTATGCATGTGTTCCTGGGATAACAGAATCAAATAAAACGATGAAATCTATCTGAATCTAAATGTAAAGGGGGCTAGGGTGGATGGGTTATAGACCTTGGGGAGGGTTTGTGTTTTGGTGAAGGCTGTGAAAGATGTAAGCCTGATGATTCACAGACCTGTACCCCTGGGGCAAAGAATTAAAAAAAATGTAAAAGGGGGAAACCTTTTATTTCTTTCATTTCAAGGGGGTATTTTGAGGATTAAATGACAATGTTGGAGTCTCTAGCGTCTTGTGAGCTCCCGTGCCCTTTATTGCTTTCCTAACCAGGCCTTTTCTTGGAGGTTTATGTATCACTCATCTTCCTTTATGCTACTAGAACAGTCTATCAAAAATGTAAATGTGATTATACCACAGTCCTTCTTATACCTCAACAATGGCATACAGAAAAACCCTTAAGGGCCAATCCTTAAGATGGCCCTGCCTATTTCCTATCTTTTATGTTTTGCTTATGAAATACCAAACGCCTTGTTTTTCTAAGCAGATGCTATATTTTGCATCAGTGTCTTTCCACTTACATCAGCATCTTTATGTTCATCACTCTCTGGCATATGTGCATGTGGGTGAGGGGTGTTTCTATCTCTAGTTATCAGTGACCTAGTTATCCCAATCCTTTAAAAGACCACGGCTTTCATGGCCTTAGCAAATTTCCCCTGATAAAACAACCTAACACCAATCACTCTTCACCCAAAACATGAATAGCTAGATTATGTGTTATTCCTCTGGAGTCCTAATCCAAGCTTCATAGATAATATTTTAATATGTTTGGCTCTTCGTGGTGCTTGTAAAATCGTTGAGGCCAGGATGGACAATTTATTCATATTTATAAGCCTGAGTAACAATGACTAGCCTAATACATTTGTGCTGAACTAAATAGAAAACAGTGTTTTGAGTAGACAATGGTAGTACTCGATACACATGAGCTAAAGATAAGCATCTTTATTTTTTAAAAATTTGTAAAGACTTTTTTTAAAAGATTTTATTTATTTGTCAGAGAGAAAGAGAGGGCACAAGAGGTGGGGGGGCAGGCAGAGGGAGAAGCAGGCTCCCTGCTCCCTGCTGGAGCTTCCTTCAAGGAGCATAGTTGCTGAGCAGGGAGCCTGATGCAGGGCTCAATCCCAGGACCTGATGATCATGACCTGAGTCCAAGGCAGACACTTAACTGACTGAGTCACCCAGGTGTCCCAAATGCAAGCATTTTAAAGACAATAGAAAAGGAGTGCAAAATAAGATGAATTTCAAAACTACCTCTATATATTCAAATTTATGAGATATTCTTTTAAAAAACTAACAAAAATATAGGAGGAGAGGCTAAAATAACATCTCTATAGAATGTTATTCTATATCATCATTATTACTTTATAACAATGCCTAATATCTTTTGGGTTTTCACAGACCTCATCTTTTTTTTTTTTTTTTTTTTTTTTTTTTTCCCCCCCAAATAAAATCACCCCCCTGTGGTTTTTAAAAAAAAAAAAAAAAAAAAAAAAAAAAATGCTTTTAAGTGCCCTCAATCTATGACAGAAGGTGAAAGAGGATGTCAGAGATAAATTTATTGATTCGAGTCTCTCAATACTTTGTAAATGTTGCTTCTTATACAAATAGCCCTTGGCCTTTGAAAAGTGTGTTCTCATCAGAAGGATCCTTAAATGTGGGGAAAATTTATCATTCACATTAATGCTGGATGAGGTTTGTTTTTTTAAAGAACTAAAAAGGCATCCTATTATTTTTACTGCATGCATTCACCTAATATTTTTAAATGACTTAGTTATGACTCTAAAGTTAATTATTTATTATTTGATTTATGCTTTAGTTTTTAGTAACACCCGATGAAAGGGAATAGGGTAGTAGATTCATCAAGTACTTCCTTATTTTTTTGTTTTTATTTTTAAGTTGTGTGACAGCAAAATAATTTGGGACTTCATATTACCATAGAAAATGTCTGTTATCTCCTTCTATGGAAGCAATTAATGGCACTCGGCCTGGTTTAATTCTAACCTCATTTATATCCCTGTTCTCTTTAAACGAATTGAGGTGCCTGGGTGGCTCAGTGGGTTAAAGCCTCTGCTTTCGGCTCAGGTCATGATCTCAGCGTCCTGGGATCGAGGCCCACATCGGGCTCTCTGCTCAGCAGGGAGCCTGCTTCCCCCCCTTCTCTCTGCCTGCCTCTCTGCCTCCTTGTGATCTCTCTCCCTCTGTGAAATAAATAAATAAAATCTTTAAATAAATAAATAAATAAATAAATAACTTGTATAACATAAAACAATGAAAAATATCCAGTGATTTTTATAAGAACAAAAATTGCATAAATTTAAAATAGTATCACAGTACAATTACAGAATACAGAATTTTCAGTCCTACATTCTTTAGCAACATGATATCTTAGATAATATGATCCAAGTACAGAAATTAAACTTAGAACTGAAGTGGTGATCTGTCTCAGAGTAACATTCTACCTGAAAATAAATTACGTATGTCATGACTATTTGGCCAATGAATCATTTACTCATTCATTTAATAAATATTCATTGGGAAGCATCTGTGCCAGACGCTCTTCTAAATGATGGGAACACAGTATGCACAAAGGGAACATGAAATGGTCCTTGGATTCGAGGAGCTGATTTCCAAAAGTTGCAAGATACCTGACAATGTTTAAATGGAATGGAACGGAAGATGATTTCAGAGAGAAACAAATACCATAACATAAAGAGAATAAGGTGAAGTGACTCTGGGGAGAAAATACTTTAGATAGGACGGTCAGGAAATGCCTCCGTGGGAAATAAAAGGATTTATAAAAGGATTTATATGTGCTAAATCCTGAAGATAAAAAAGCAGTTAGGCTCATACGGTCTCAATATAAATCAGAAAAAAGGTATAGCATGTTAATGAGAGAATGCACATACTATATTTATAGGAAAGTCAGAAGGTCTGCAAAATTTGAGAGGCCTGCCCAAGCTAAAGATGGAAAGAAGTGATCTCAAAATGAGAGGCACAGGGTCTGCAGGGTCATGTTGTCAAGAAAAATGGGTGTGGCTCTTATTACAAGACAAAGTAGATATAGAACAACATCTGATGCATAGATTTAAGAGGAAGTAATATTATATGGTTTATATATATATATAATAAATACATTATGGAAAATGAATACTTCGTGGAAAAAAAGTAGTTGTATAGCTACTGCAGTATCCTGGTTAGCTGCAGGTACTAAAAGACACTGTTTTTAATGCTGAAAGAAAATCTATGCACTTGTATATTCTTTCACTAATTAATTATATAAATGTTTGTTAATATTATCCTTGGTCAAAGAACGTGCTAGCATTGAGATAACAAAAATGCATTGGTCACAATCTCTGCAGAAGATGGAAGGCATCTAACATCACAGAATAAGTTCAATACATTTAAGTATGTACCCAAGCCAAACTTCAGAAGGAACTGACTGCAGAAAGGATTTCATGAAGAATTTTCACTAGGACAAATGCAGTGCTGAGTCTATGACATTGATACCATGTTACTAATTATGAAGCCATCAGTCATTGCCTACTAGGGGAAGCACGACCTATTAAAAGTAAATAAAGAAGGTCAGGATTTCCCCAAATATCATTACTTGTTTAGCTACATAAGATATTTCCGGCATTCTACTTGAGAAGAATAACATTTTTCATAAGAATACACATTCAGAGGTGAACGTACAATGAAGTCAATGAAGTTAGAGATTCACAGGTACTCAATGAATACACCTCTTATAAAAGGGCTTTAGCAATGTGGTCGCTTTGCTTTCTATAATGCTTTTGTAGAATTTTAAAATTAAGATGGTATGTCTTCTTACTCTGCCTCTCCATCTCCATCAGACTTACTCTGTAGTCCATTAGCATAAGTGTGGTTGCAGGTATTATAAGAATAACAGAAGGGTGAAGGGGAGTAGGAAGTGCTTATAGCTTCATTTTCATGAGATATGTTTAAATGGTTACAGTCCTGTCTACTTACAGCTAATTTATTGCTAGAACCCTCAGTTTAGAAATTGCTTCCAGGAATCGAGGTGGGAGTCATTCCAGATATATTTATTCATGAACTTTTTAATTTATTCAGCTATCATTTATTGAGTACCTTTTATGGGTCAGGAACCGTGCTAGGAACCAGGAATATAAAGATGAACGTAAGAGACATAACCCCACGCTGATGTTTCCGACTTCATTTCTGTGGAACAATATCTTTTGTTCTCTCTCCTCTACATTTATGAACCTTCCCTTCTGTTCTCATTCTAGGGGGGCTGTGATGACTTTCCTGGCATCCTAAGTCTAAGCGCAGATAATGTGCTCCCTTTCTGAATGTCATTTACAGCAGGTAGTGATGGAAGTTTGTGGATGTAAAGGATAAAATAACTTTCAAAATACTGAATTTTCTTTACATTAGCTCTACAGAATATACTTCAGGTTATTTCCATGGGAAGAGGTGATCAGGAAGTATTCACCCAAATAATATACAGGAAATATTATAGAGATGTCAGAGAGTAAATTATAGAGCATAATGGTATTTTTTCTGGATTTTGTGATATTTGTGGCAAATTCTGATTTTATTAGCTTTCTAATTTACTGTGATTTCTCTTAATCCTAAGTAAATTTAATGTGAATGCTTAATATTACTTATAATGTGCATTCTTTATTTTACATTATATAAGATTCAAGGCCCACAAAATATCGACTCATAGATTAATGAGGGAATTGTTTATATAGAGCATCTTTCATACAGTTTCTCAACTAGTGCTCTTTCAAATGTGAATTTTGTATCCACAGCTTGCATCTGAGTAAGTAAGAAATTACGGTTCAGATATTTAAAGACATTTATCCACTAGGGTCACAGAAGTGAATTAAGGCTCTTTCCATTCCAAGCTCTGCACTCTCCCAAGTATAAAATGTTTCCTTATTTATACTATGAAAAAAGATAGATGAATTTGCTGAATTTTGCAGATCTGGGTTACTTATTTTTTCAAACACATTCTTACATAATAATACAAACATTTTATACATCATTGTCTTGCCTTTCTAACCTATTTCTGACAGTGCATAATGCATACTCTTATTATAGCATGTTTGATAACTTGTCTAAGGTCATGGATGTGCTTAATTTTGACTAGAATCTTGGTGTATTAAAAAAAAAAACTCATACAGAATTCTTTCACAGGATAATCATATGCTTCTTGAGAAGCAAAAGAACAATGTACACCCAAAGAATTTTCAAGCGTGTGCCAGTATGCAATTAGAATTTACCCACAAAACTGCAGTGAATCATTTTTATAATAATTTATGACACTGTATCTTTGTATTTCTAAAGCAAGATTTTAATGTTTTTAACCACAGAGGGAGGGAGTAAGGATTAAGTCAGTGAACTGGAAAATCAGAAAGCTCATTGTACATCCAATAGTATTTCCTAGACAAGCTTTTTATGAGCAACTTGTTCTAGTAAAATCCAAAGTAAAATGCCAGCATACCTGTGGAAAATATTAAACAATATTGCAATAATTCAATAATTCAATAAGGTTGAAAGAGTGGTAGTTTTTACAACACTGCATGATAAAATAAGATACATTTAAAATTATATATACTAAGTATAGAGACTACATATTTAAAATATGAAAATTATAGCATAAAATTTCTTTTTGATTATAAAAATACCAAAAATGCTATTTGATGTGAAATGCAAATGCCAGAGGAAAAAATAATAGAAGTGAATAATTTATTAATTGAGAAACTAAGTAAATTAACTCAAAGCATATTTTAGTATAAAATCTTACTGATAATTTTTAACATATACCAAGGTTTATGCCTCCTAATATACTATCCTAAAACTAGACAGAAATTATAATCTACACATTCTGGTATTATATGCAATTTCCATAGAACATTAGCAAAAATGAATAAAACTCAAAATTTCAATTAAATTAATTTTCCAGGTTTTTCAGGATAGTCCATGATAGAGGAAACAATTGTAGTGCGTGCTTACTTTCCATCATATCAAGTAATCAAGGAAAATGAGATGGGTTATTAAGCCACAGAAAATGTAAGATATTATTTTCAGTGTCCAGGTATTTGACAAGAAAAAATAAAGATTGGCATAATGAATATTTATCAGCTCCCTTCGACATCTCTAATTCTAGGTTTCCTTCACTCCCAGCCTGTCCTTACAGTGGACTGAGATTCCTGCCTGCTGTAGCGTAGAAGACTTTCTTTCCCTAGAAAGTCTGAGCCCTTCATGGCCTTGCTGTTGCTGGGCTAACGTTACTGCATGCTCTCTTTAGTTATCACCAGGCACAAAGCATCAAGAGACACTCTGGAGAACCTCTTTAGTTCATGACATTCTTCCAGCTTTCCAAGGATACTAGGATCAGTAACTCCAGCCAGTATGATAAATCTTCTATTTACCTTTAATTCATTGGCAGGAAGAGCCCCATTCGCCAGGTGGTATTCCTCAAAAGGGAGCCAGGGCCTCAGACTTGGCAGAGCCTACATTAATATATGTTCCTGACAAGGAACATATATTCCACATGTGGGTGATTTGTGAAAAGGACACAAGAGGAGTCAACACTACCTTCACACCTTGGTCCAAGTTCTCTAGATTTGAGGGAAAGGAGAGTGTAGTATCACATATTGGGTGTTGGTATAGGGCATATATTTCATCCTGAATAAAAATTTTCCTAACCTTGCAGGGTGTTCCCCAAAGCTGGGGGTTTAGCTAAATATTTAACAGACTATACCACCAGTCCAAATTTAAATTACATTCAATATGGCTTCTGTGTCTGATGTGATATTTAACGGGGCCTCTTGCTGATGAGTTAGACATATTTTAAGTACTCACATTGTGGTGTTGGTGGAGGCCATGGTAGCAGGGAAAACTCATTTTGATCTTAGAGTATGTATAAATTCCTCTAAAGGCAAATTAATGGATCTATAGGTAAAAGATGTTTTGTATCCTTCAACTTGGCACCAAGGTGCTTGCAGGTAAGCGGGAGTTCACAATAGCCTGGTAAGAGGGAGTTGGTGCTGTCCATGTTATGTCCTCTCTTTTCATTTCACAATCCTTTGATTAAACACTGGGGTGTTAGAAGAGAGAGGTCAGCTAACATTGAGAAAATGGCCCTTTCAGTCCATTCTTTACTGAATGCCTTCTTTGCAATTTGTTAATGCTCTTTGGTGGGTAATAAAATGAGAAACCAAAATTCATATGCTTTGTGCTCACTCCTATAAGCAAATTCACATACTTCTTTTCAAGGCTGGTTTGTTTTCAATATTCCATTCTCAATTGTTTCTAGCTCCTGTCCAATCTATTGAATCTTTAGCTATTATCTAGAAGTGTGTATATGCATTTAAAGTCAATTGTCCTCATGTACAAAGTTAATAACTAGGTCGACTCCTCTCATATGTCCCCATAGAAGGAGATGCCTTTACCATCACTTGTCCAGGCACCTCTGACTGGGTCTGTACAGTATCAATAGTTCATGTGAGCTTGCATACATGTATTACATTTTGCTACATTTATGAACCATGGAAGATTACCTCTTCTTCCATTAGCAAATCATAAGGGATATTTATAGGAGAGTAGGTATAAGTTGAAGGAAATATGTTATAAGAAATGTATATAACATGAGAGTCTAGAAAACTGTTCTTATAAACTGTACCTTCTGGACATTGTTAGGCCTTATCTTGAATGTACCATTTCTACCATATGATGTTTACTGGGTTGGGCCTGACTCTAAATGTATCATTTCAGTTTTGTGCTCTTTCAACACTTGCTATTTCATAGATCTGAAAAACTCAGCTCATAACGGGCAGCTGCCACTGCATAATATTTGATGTCTCATGATCAGGTGCTCACTGTCTATTAGCTTCCAATAGCACACGAGAGGCTGCTTTTCAGACAATGAACAGTTCTCCACCATAGAATGCAGTTTGCTTCAGAATCCTAAAAGTCTAATCTTAAAATCACTTCTTAAATCTTCCCGGAGATTTCCCTTCTCACCATGAATGTCTTGACCACAAGCAAACATGCTGAGCCACATGTTTTCAGAGGCAGAAAAAGTTCACTGAAGTTTGGTACCACTACAGAGTCCTCTATGGTTTTAGGCCCTACTGGAAACTGACAAACTTCTGCATAATCTCATCAATAAAACAAGATTCCAAAAGTGTGGCATATAGTGCCTTACAATTCCATAGGGATGGCTCCTACTCACTCTGCAGGGAACAAAGAACGGCAAATACAAAAACTTGATTATTTTTTTTAGGGGAGATGTCCTGGAAATTCCCAAGTCGTTGGACCTAAATGCTTCATGGGAATAGTAGACCTTTAAACTTTTCATGGATTCTTTTTGTTTGCAAACTTGGGTATAAGAATCTTACTGAAAGTCCATGAAGAGTGTTTGCCAGGCCCATTAGTAAAATGCCATCAATATAATAGAGACGAGAAAGTTTAGATAATTTAGTTTCCTGTGGCCTACACGGTGACTGAAACATGGAAAGCCCTAGGACAAAACAGTGACTATGAACTCCATTTGGCCCTTCTTACGGAGGGAACTGAAAAAACAATTGCCAGATTAGTACCTCATAATATATTTTACATTATTGCCAACAAAAATACCACTTCTTGCCTAGCAACTACAAGTAGGTTTATGACTTCTTGTTCTATCTTACACTTATCTGTGGCTGATTTCTTTCAGGGACACACATAGGAGAGTTGAATGGAGAAAGAGCAGGCACCAATACCCTTTAATCCTTTAAATCTTTCATGGGGGCCCTAATTTCTGAATTTTCCCTGGAATGTGGTCCTGGTTATCACTTCTGACTTACTTTCTTGGCTGGGTTGTGGATCAGGTTTAGAGATCACTTTTCCTACTGTGATAGTTCTTATTCCACAGTAGGGAAACAAGTATGGGAGTCCCGTTCGCTACCATGTATCAATTGCAAGCATATGCTTTAGAACTAAAGAAAAGTCTACAGTGTGGGTCCAAAAATCCATTAGCCCCGGGCAAGGTGAACCTGTGCCAGAACTTCATGGCATAGAGAGATAGAGCGACAGACAAACAGGCAGATAAATTTTTATCTTGGTAAATAAGCCTTCTTCTTTATTTTTCGATTTTTTCTTCGTCTTTATTCAAATTTCAGTTGGTGAACATACAGTGCAATATTGGTTTCAGATATAGAATTTAGTGATTCACCACCTATATACAATGCCCAGTGGTCATCACTACAAGCCCCCTTCTTTATTGAAGGACCATGATATCATTTGGATCCCCTGGTATTTCAGGTCCTATATTCAATAACATACACAGGTTTTAGGATTTTTCTTTCTTCGATGCACAGTTCCCTGGTAAATACCCTGGTAAATGCAGTTTAGGAAAAGACGGGAGATGTATTGACTTCATATAATTGAGGTGATACTACAGAGAGCTTCCTTAAAAGGAAAAAACATCCTCTTTAGTCTATGAACTGTCTAAGACCTAGAAACTAGGTGAGGGACCAGAATTTTCTGCTGCAGCATCTAACATTTTTTGCTTCTATTTCTCACCTCTTAATATTTTCAGGAAAATAAATATAATTATGGCAAAATACAACAATAAAGTACCAAAAGTTAAACTATACTTGTTCACTCATCTGTTCTAATTATCTATTTTTGTTTAACAAATAAATCCAAAATGTACTGGCTTAAAATGCATATTTAAAAAATGAAACAAGGTGAAACCAGAGAGGGAGACAAACCATAAGAGACTCCTAATCTCAGGAAACAAACTGAGGGTTGCTGGAGGGAAGGGGAGTGGGAGGGATGGGGTGGTTGGGTGATGGACATTGGGGAGGGTATGTGCTATGGTGAGTGCTGTGAATTGTGTAAGACTGATGAACCACAGACCTACTGTACCCCTGAAACAAATAGTACATTATACGTTAATTTAAAAAAAGAAAGAAAAAAATTGCTCACAATTCAGAAAGGCTTGGCTTGTTGATCTGTGTCTGATTCATATGCCCACTCAGTGTGAGAATTTTGCAGACATGATGTTTTTTAACTCATATTTCTAGTAAATATGACTCACTGGCTTCTCTGTCTTCCTGTCTTTGTGTCTATCTCTCTCCGCATAGCATCTCATTCCTGGCGTCCTACATGGTTTGATTTTCTCGTATCAGAGTTTTTTTTTTGAGCCCACATTTCTACAGTAAACCTTCCAAGAGATAGGAGAATATAGAAGCTGTCAGTCTCTTAAAGCCTGGACCTGGAAACTGGAACAGGGAGACATCTACCACATTCTGTTGGTCAAAGAAGCCACAGAGGCCACCCAGATGGAAGGGGAAAGGTTCAGACCCTACGTTTCAGTGGAAGAAGTGTCAAAGAATCTGGATTGATCTTAATTTACCACACAACTTTGCCCATGGAAAAATCTAAGGATTAAGGTACCCTGTTTGCCACCCCAGATCTGCTGTCCAGTATTATAATCCTGAAGTGCCATAATATGGCCTCTGTCAACTTAAAAAAATATATAATATCCATTAATACCACAGAATCTAGGTCTATAGTGCCATTTTTAAAGTCGATTACAGCCTACATATTATATCAAACATTGACATGATCTAAAATTCCAGGGCTCCCTCACCAGTGCATCTCTTCATGATTTAGTAGAGGTAGGAGGCATTCTTCACTTTCTTTTATAATAGATCCATTCTAACATCCCCATCATTTACACAGCCTTCTGAATCCTTCAAAACTTTACCCTGATAATTTTATCATTTCACCTCATTTACAGCAGGCCATGATTATGTTCAGAATTAAGGAACCATCCCAACAAATTCTTTTCCATTAGCTCCAAGTGTCCTAAGAAGTTAAATACAAGACATGAATATGTGCTCTCATGTCAATAAGTTTCTCCTTGCCAAGTTTTAAATCCTGCCACTCATTCAATTTCAACAATCTCTATTCATTCACATGTTCCTTTGCTTTCCCTCTGGTTTGTATTAACCAGGAACTCCAATTCTTCCCCATGTAAGACCCTTCCTTAGAGCAAAAGCTCTGTTGCCCTCTCGGTGTGTGCTGAAGCCTGACTAGTTATTGGTCAAGGAGGAAATAAACAGAAGCAGACATGGACCTCAACAAAGACAAGTATCTAACCAATAAGAGAAGTTAAGCCCTCCACCTTGTCTGAGGGATTGATGAGAATCGGAAGGTTCAAATTTCTCACAATCATCTACTGAGATATTCCAATCACAGATCTCTGATCTTGCTATTTTCTTATCAGAGTCTGAATAGCTAGCATAAGATGTCTGGAAAAACTATGCATTCAATATTTTTTGCTGCCCAGCCACTCTTAAAATTAAAACTAGGGCCTATTTTTATCCACAAAATCCTTGTAGTTGCAAGAAATATGGGTCTCTTTAGTTCAGCCATAGAAGATACTACCTTGCCCAACATGCCTCGAGTTTTTAGTTTTAAAGGAATTAATTACTGGGTTACCCAATACTTCAACTTTCACATGCACCTCATCAGAATCCTCCACTCATGGCATTCTAGAAAACTGTGATTATTTTGTATGCCCAGGTTGATCACCACCTCATTCACCACCACAAGGTGGTCCTTCTACCATCGGGTAGGTACGTGGCCCACTTCCAGAATGCTGTGTGATACACAGTGAGCCTGCTCTTTATTTATTTATCTATTTTTTAAAATAAAGATTATTTATTTATTTATTTCACGGCAGGAGAGAGATCACAAGGAGGCAGAAAGGCAGGCAGAGAGAGAGGGGGAAGCAGGCTCCCTGCNTAAATAAAGATTATTTATTTATTTATTTCACGGCGGGAGAGAGATCACAAGGAGGCAGAAAGGCAGGCAGAGAGAGAGGGGGAAGCAGGCCCCCTGCTGAGCAGAGAGCCCGATGCGGGCCTCGATCCCAGGACCCTGAGATCATGACCTGAGCTGAAAGCAGAGGCTTTAACCCACTGAGCCACCCAGGTGCCCGAGCCTACTGTTTGTACCAAGAGTCAGCCTGGGTTCCCTTTCTAAAGCTCATGCGAATGAATGTCTAGCTCANTGCCCGAGCCTACTCTTTGTACCAAGAGTCAGCCTGGGTTCCCTTTCTAAAGCTCATGCGAATGAATGTCTAGCTCACAAACTATTTGTTTAGAATGTGATTCCAGGAGGAGTGAGAATACAATGAGAGAAAGCAGAAGAAAAGGCCAACACAAGGAAGGATTTTTGAGTTGAGAATCCCCGTGGGGGATTAGAGTTCTTATCCTCCAGGAACCTCTGAGGAATCTTATAAATGTGTCTCAATCTAGACGACTGAGGGAAGGGATGGAGAAGTCATAATCATTGTTTCTATTCTGATTCATGGAAGGCTTCCCCTGGGCCACAGGCTCTGCTTCACTTGTGGTATACACAGGTATAGGGGCCAAGACGGCTCCTGTAGACACCCAAACCACATCATCAGAGATGTTCATGACAAGCCAGAGAAATGTAGCAGCTGCTAAAAGGAGACCCTGTCAGTGTGAAGTATGTCAGAGCCTGTGCAGAATTGTTTTCTCTAACTGTGACTTGAATCAGAAGTGAGGCCAATAGGATCTTAGATATTGCTTTAGAGCCTATCTGAGAGAAAGTCTAAGGAAGAGATGGAGCAGAAAAGCTGACAAATTTTAAAACATGAAGCAAAAACAACAAAATTTGCCAATGGCTTTAGGTAGAAGATAAGAGTATTCAAATATTGGTTCTTGGGACTATGTGTATAAGAAAAGCTGAAAAAAAACAGCCTTTGGATTAAAAAAAAAATTGCAATAGGTTTGACATAAAATACCTGCATATCATGCAGGATTCCTACTTAATGAATCACAGGAAGGTAAAATAGGGGCCTAATTCTCATCCTTTTTGAAAATAAGGTGAGAGGGGCATGTAAAAGTCAATGATTTCAAGGAATTTTGCCAGAAAAAAATACTGATGGGAACAAATTTGAAAAACACAGAAAACTTCCAGGCTCAACATCAGAGAATCATTTACCAGATTAAGAAGCACTGCTTTAGCTAATCCATAATGAGAACAAAGAGCGAGCCACCAGGCAAAGTTATCTCTTCAAGGCCAGAGCAAACTGGGAAGGAACTCTAATAATCACAAAGTTAAAGCTCCCTGCACAAAAATCTTTCAGATCTGGCTTTCTCCCAATTCTCCATAGGAGATTTTTTGAATCGGTGAATTTAAGGCTGTGTCAGTTCTTAAAACATTTAGATAGAGAAGCATACATGGTTCTCTAAACCAAAGTTCCACTTCCAACTGCAGATTAAAAAAAATGTATCCCCCCATAAAGATAAACAAAGGAAAAAGTAATATGCACTGAACATAAAATATAATAGTACACAACAGTTGAACAACTCTATAGTTGAGTCTTATAAATCTCATCTTAATGTAGAATCAATAGAAGAAAACTAAGCTCTAGATAATTTTTAAGGAAATGCATCTAGTTTTGTATGTGAAAAATTCCAAAACATTATACAACTATGAAGCCAGTTGAGATAAGAGGAATTCTGGGAATTGGGATAAATGACTCAAAATTAAAAACTATATTTAATAAAGTAGTATAACTAATCCAAAACAGATTGGATCCAAAGCCATTTTGAAAATCAAAGCAGAGTCTTCTGAAATTATATAGAACATATGAGAAAGGGATGGAGATGAAACAAGAGTAAAGAAGAGAAGCAATAGTTCATATAAATAAGAAAGAGAAAATAATCAAGTAATGGGGAAATTTTTTTTTCAAGTTACAAAAAGAAACTAATGAATTAGAGAAATGAATTTGCAAATAGTGAAGAGTGAAGAGATCAATTTGTCTATCTCAGAGAATGTTTAAAATTATACAGTAAACAAGAGACAGCATAAACAACTCCTATAAGTGTCTTTACAATGGAAACAATTTAGCTGCAAAAACAAAATTAAAACAGTTTATGCTCATCTAGATTTCACTTGTAAATCAGATCAAACAAAACCTTAAGCAGTGATTTCCAGAAGACCCAGTGAAATCCAAAGGATTTTCACTGATTTCAATTTTTAATTTATCTAGGAAAGTAGCAGAAATATAATTTCCCATGAGTAAAAAGACAGGAAATAAACTGCTCACAGCTTCAATAATTTCACACACACACACACACACACACACACACACACACACACACACACACACACCTCTAAACATCACATCCACTATTCAGAGTGCAATCTAAAGACAGACTCAAAATCTTTTGACAATATCTGTAAGTTTATATGCTAATTATATAAATGAATGCATGGAAGTGCCCCAAATCAGAGATTTGAAAGCATTGCTTGTCTATTGTTACTGTAAAATAAATGTAGCCATTAGTAAATGTTGTAAAAAGTACTAATGTAAATGTCAAAAAAAATGGATGCTTAATTTTTTTTTCTCTTCTCATGCCTACAGGGGTGAATGAAGTACAGGAATTCCCTTTTACCTCTTCAGGGAAAAGTTTATAGACACTTTTTAAAAAAACAGAGATGCTAGTGTTATTAGCAGTGCAGCAAATTACAACCAGGCAAATCAGTCTAAATTCTCCAACAGTGCAGAATTATTTTACTTTTCAGAGAAGAGTCTTTTTTAGAAATGAAATTTGTTAGATCGGTTTTTAAAATTCAGAATAATACTTGCTTTTCTTTTTGGTGCTTTAAGAGGAAAAGGTGCCTTTTCCTCCTAATCTTGCTGAAATTCCTGTACTAGTGGTTAGAATCATCTACAATTTCAAGGTTGAATATTGGAATTCCTTTACTTAGCTCCCAGAGCAGGAAAAAAAAGTCTGAGGTCTTCCAAACTCAGACTGGAGGATAAAATGAGGGAAATAATTTTAACAAATGGATTATGATATTTTGTCTCTACTTTTGTTCTCTGTTGTTTATTACGGAATATTTTCTCCTCTGTTATTTATTAAGGAATAATTTCCTTAAATGTCCATCCTTTTAAGACCCTTTATCTCTTGACTTTCTGATAATTTAAAGCATATTCTTAGTGTACCTTACTTGTTTAATATCCAGATGAGTTATATTGTGAGCCATTTTTAAGGCTTCAATTTATAGCACATTCAGCACATTTTAGAATTACTTCTTTATATGGATCATCTTTTCTAGCACCACTATTATACAGTATATAATTTTATCCCTAAGTTCCTATAAAGGTGACCTGTCAATGTGAATAGATCCTGGATATCTGTCTTGTAAAATGTAGAATCTTCCTTTTGGAAATGGTTTGAAAGTTCATGAACATATTTGCATTCATTTGAAAATAGAGGCAACAGGAGTGCAAGCTGGTACACTCACTCTGGAAAACAGTATGGAGGCTCCCAAAAAAGTTAAAATAGGGCTACCCTATGATCCAACAATTACACTACTAGATATTTATCCAAAGGATATAAACAGTGATTCGAAGGGGCATGTACACCCCAATATTTATAGCAACAATGTCCCCAAGAGCCAAACTATGGAAAGAGCCCAGATGTCTACTGACAGATAAAGAAGAGGTCGTATATACATACAATGGAATATTACTCAACAACCAAAAATGATGAAATTGTGCCATTTGCAACAATGTGCATGGAATTAGAGGGCATTATAAAGTGAAATAAGTCATTCAAGTAGGACAAATACCATATAATTTCACTCATCTGTAGAATGTAAGAAACAAAACATATGAACATAGGGAGAGGGAAGGAAAAATAACATATGATGAAAACAGAGATGGAGACAAACCCTAAGAGACTCTTAACTACAGGAAACAAACTGAGGGTCACTGGAGGGGAGGGGGTTGGGGGTAGGGTATTTGGGTGATGGGCATTAAGAGGAGCACGTGATGTAATGCGCCCTGGGTGTTATATGCAATGGATGAGTTACTAATTTCTGCCCCTGAAACTAATAATATACCATATGTTAACCTATATGTTAACTAAATTGAATTTAAATTTAAAAAAAAGAAAAGAACTGGAAAAACAAAAGAAAAAGAAAATAGAAGCAGCATTCTCGGTTAATAAAAGAATTAACCCTTTCCTTTGCTCTGAAAGGTGAACAAATATGTAATTCTTTAAGTCCATAGTTCTAATGGGAATTATCTCAGTTATAAGGAGGTTGAAGCCATGTAGAAAAGGGATCCTGTATCACTGTTCTAAAATATTTGCTAAGTATTTGATCTCTCAAATGGACTCTGCAATGCCATAAAATAAGAGTGTTACTTCCCCAAATCTGGTGTTGTATGTAAATTGTAGATATTGTTACTTTTCCTTAGAAAGGGTTGGAGGTTGACACAAGATAGGAGTAAAATGACATACAAATCAAGAGCCAACCAAAACACGGATAAGTCCACAAATGACATATGTGCCATGTAAATCACCATGTCTTCTTTCTTAAATCTGTAAGTCACATGCAGAAACAAAGTGGTATGGTCCTTTGTAAAGGCTGGATTTTCAGTGTAGGTAACAGGATGACTACATACACTGAATTTTTTCAAAAGGTTACCATCGTTCACAGAGTACAATAATCCAGGTACACTATTAAATGCTACGTAAAGGCAGGCTTACAACTTGCATTTTGGCAGAGACCCAAAGAAAGAGGAGTGGGAAAACTGAAAAGTGGAAAAAGGAGAAGTTTCAGGTATGCCTTGTTTAAAGGCTATTAGCATGGAAAAGCTACAGGTGAGTCGCCTACAAACAGGGCACCTTATGTGATTAGTTAGGGGTGAACATCTAGCTTTCTTCATTTGGTCCTAAGTTGGAAAATGGGACAAAAGTTAGGGAAGCTCTCACTTATTAACAAGTCCTGGTCATTTGGGGCCAATTGCTATAGGGGTTATTGCCTGGCCTCTTGAAGTGGTTGCTAAATACAATAGGTTGACTTTTTGTACTGGTTACTTAAGACACTTATAAGATGGCTTCCCAGATTGGTTGCTGCAGAGTGTGGGTCTGAGTTTCATTTTTATATACAATATGGCTATTGTCCACTTGTATATTCAGTTTCTCAACTTATTAGTCACTCTGTAAAAGATTTTATGAATAATAACTTATCATGGTGAAAATCCTATGTTACAGGTAACCACTACTAAATATGAGGAAATTAAAACCCACATGAATCAAGAAACAGTTTAAGTTCACTCAGGTTAAGAAGTGGTGATGTGCTTTGAGTTCTCCAATGTATTGTTCCTAATTTGTATAACAGTGCTAACCAACAGGACTTTCTGTGAACAAATGTTAATAAACTCTGCTGTCCAATAAGAGAACTCATGGCCGCATGTGGCCATTGAGCACTTGAATGTGGCTACTGTGAGTGAAGAACTTAATTGCTAACTATGTTTAAGTTTAATTAGTGTAAGCATGGATTTATATAGCCACATATGGCTCATGGCCTTTATATGAAAGAACACAGCTCTACAAAATACAGAGTATTTCTCTGAAAGTAGAGGTTTTGAGGGAAATATGTTCATTCAGGCTGCATTAACTAAAAATCATAACTATGCAGCATAAAAACAAGAGAAAAAAAAGTATTCCTCGTGGTTCTGGAGGCTGGGAATTCCAAGATTAAGGTGCCAGAATAGTTTGGCTCTGGTGAGAGCCCTCTTATTGGTCTCAGACAGCTCTCTTCTCACTGTGTCCTTACATTGAAGAGAAAGATCATTTCTCTCATGTCTCTTCCTATAATGGCACTAATTCCATTTGTGAGGGATCCACCCTCATGACCTGCTTATCTCCCAAAGGCCCCACAAACAAATACCCTCACTGGGGATCAGGTTTTAATATATGAATTTTGGGAACACAAATATTTATTCCAGGAAATAAAACATCATTTTTAAACCTAAGTCATTTAGAAAGAAAATAAAAAAAGTCAATTACAAAGAAAACAAATGGAACAGAGAAGAAGAGACTAGCATGAAATATAATTGTTACATCATATATTTGTATATATGTATGTGTGTTTATATCACATATTTTCTCTATGTATTTGTATATTCTATATTTCATATATATGCTAGCAAGTGTGTTGCATATAAAATAGAGTTACAGGGCGCCTGGGTGGCTCAGTGGGTTAAAGCCTCTGCCTGAAGGCTCAGGTCATGATCTCTGGGTCCTGGGATCGAGTCCCACATCGGGCTCTCTGCTCAGCAGGGAGCCTGCTTCCTCCTCTCTCTCTGCCTGCCTCTCTGCCTACTTGTAATCTCTCTGTCAAATAAATAAATAAAATCTTAAAAAAAATAAATAAAATAGAGTTACAGCAGTTATAGGTATAGTAGAATAGAATAGAATACTAGTAGTGGTGCAACAAAGAATAAAGCTGATTCACTATAATATTGAGAGATTAAGAATTCCAGTTGTTGAAGGATCAAAGAAATAACTGAGTTGCCAAAGATCTTTCTATACCCCGACTGTGCCGTAGTCTCCACAGGAAGAGTTGTCATTGGGTTTATATGACATTTTTGGTAATTTTATTTCTATACCCCATTAGTTGATATTACTTGGTATTCTCAGTTCTTGAAAATGAAATGAGCCAAATACATTACACTTAATGTGTATAATTTTTCACTGAAACTAAACACTAATTTCCTCTTTAATCCTGTATGCCTTTATGATACACTATACTTTAGGTGGTGAGATTCAGACAGTCTTTCTCCCTATATAAGGATTTAGCATACAAAAAAATGGTAATCAGATACATAAAATGAAAATGTAAATGTATCATTTCTGAAATAAGAATCTTAAAGTTGTTATATCTCAATACATGTTCTACTAAGCTAATATTTTATACTTCTGTTCAACCCTAACAAACTCTTAATAGAATATATATTCTATTATTGACAAATGCTAAGCATCACATTCTCTACCTTTTTATTTTGCATAATGATAGATATTTCCAGTTAAAATCAAGTCAAAACTATATTGCTTAAACAACTGCATTGCTTATGCCTCCACTGTTAAAGGAAGAATCAACTTTGTTAATTCAGATGTTGCTTTATTTTCTTTTTTTAAATTTTTTAGCGAGGAATATTCTAAATTCTTCCTTCTACGTCAACCAGCTGTGAGTTTTATTTCTCAGAATTTCCATCAATCTTGTGTATGCTTAGAGATAGACAATCTTAAAGTTTTTTATTTTCTTCCATCATTTCAATTAGACCACTGTGGCTCAGCGACTACTGTTCTTGTGCACCGAAGATAACCAGTCTCGATCTTCTCATTAATTTCTGGGTTTGGGGCAAATAGACAGTAAACGTTTAAAAAAAAAGTGAACTTTTATAATATAATATGATTACTGTATTGAGGGGCAATGGTTAGCATTACATACAGAATGCTATGGGAACACAGACCTGGAGCATTCTAGCAAACTTTGAAGTCCAAGGAAAGCTTCCTGAGAGAAGTATGATCATGTGATAAAGCTAATAATAAGTCAACTACAATATTAATGCCAAGTGAAATAAAACATATTTTTGACTCACTCTTTTAAGTTCCCTTTCAGTTATTTTGGATGCAGAAATTGTAAAGAAATTATTAAAAGAATATTGTTTCACAGTTTTGTACCATCAATGAGAGGTTGGAAGCACTGACGTGCATTGTTAACTTAACATGGTTTTGATCATGGATCATCAATCCAGATTTACATTTTTGACGGTTTAGAAACAAAGTGAAACAGAGTAAATCAAATAGGAATCAAGACATGATAAATTACTCGTGAATAATCCCATTTCAACATTTCTAAATATTTCCTTCTCAATTCATAAATAACAGTAAAATGACTGTTTATTATAGATTTTCCTGGATGGAAGACTCTGGATCATCAAATTAGTTAAGAATTAAACTGTAAAAATATTAACTAAGCCAATGATATAAGAATGTGTTAGGTAGGAAATAGGCTAACAAGTGTATGACTCATTCACTATTTGAATCATTCCTACAACAAATATTTTCTGAGCACTTTCTACATATGAAACAGTCCTAGGTGCTAAGTATCTGGCAGTGGAAAACAAAACAAAGCAAAACAGAAAAAGTATCTGCCTTCCTTAAGCCTACTTTCTGGATGTGGGAGGAAAAAGTAAACAAATGCATAAATACAGCCTGAGTATTTTGGATGTAAGTGTATAAATATGAATAAATTTTAGTAAATGGTCATATGCATTAAACATCCTTTGATTTGGAAAACCTACATTTCCTTTTAAAAATTTCAGTGTTTATGGGGACATTCCTTGGTTTAAAACTTCTTTGGAAAATATTCCATTTTAATGTCTTTGACTTGAGGTGAGACTTTGCAGGCCATTATAACTTTAACAAAGGCCAAGCTGATATTCAGATTTAGAGGTCCAGAAATTGTGATTTATTCATTAGCACAAAGAGATGATAACCCGACTGTTCAATTTGTAAAATGTGTCTGAACAAGTGGAACAACCTGCAGATAGGGTGTTTGATAAATTTAAAGTAGGATATTGCCGATTCTTTAGAGCTATTTTCATATGAGCAGGCTTATAAGTAGCTCTGTATCACTGTGCAGACATTTCTTTAAGGATCGAAAGTTTAAGCACACGTAACAGGGATAAAAAATACAGAAAACTTCTTAATCTTTTATTTTTCCTTACTTGGATATCACACAGACTTGGGTATAATAATCCTGCTATGGTAAAGCATGCAAATGTGGGTCTTTTTTGAGGTCTGAACTTTGAAGATCCTCTTTAGTCTTTGACAGAAACATTTGGGCTTCTGTAAATGTAAGAAACACCCATACTCTTCCCTCAGACATCTGTAAATTATCTTCTGACTTCATTCAAACTGCTTATACATTTTATTTTAATACCACTTTACTGCTTTCAGTTTTAAAGAGCAGATTTTCTCACTTAGTCCTTCAATTTTTAGTGATCAAATACAAATGATATTCTTAAATTTGTTAATGTAGAAGTAGAAATTCATTAGGAAAATAGGATGGAAAATGTTGTGGTAGAGGAATGTTGTCAGAGAAAAGCACCTCAGGCAATAGTTTTAGATTCTTATAGATAGAGCTGGTTAGGAACTTTGACTCTGAGACAACTCTAACCTGCTGCTACCTAAAAACTGGAATAGGGAATTCACTGGTCAGCCTTGTTGTCAGGATGCTTGATATCATGCCTTTAAAGGCAACATACAGGGGCGCCTGGGTGGCTCAGTGGGTTAAAGCCTCTGCCTTCTGCTCAGGTCATGATCTCAGGGTCCTGGAATCGAGTCCCGCATCGGGCTCTCTGCTCGGCAGGGAGCCTGCTTCCTCCTCTCTCTCTGCCTGCCTCTCTCTGCCTGCTTGTGATCTCTCTCTGGCAAATAAATAAATACAATCTAAAAAAAAAAAAAGGCAACATATAGCCTCTTCCACTGCCAAATTCAGGAAACACCAAGAAGAGTGATCAGTGTGTTTCCTCTATCTGTGGGGCAAAATTAATTATGCCTAATTTCCTCTTTAGAGTAGGGACCAATGGTGAATCAGCTCATTTCTCTGCTGAATCAGTTGCTCTTCAATTCAAGATTTGGGGATATGAAGCAACTTACTTTGACCTTAAGAACTAATTTCATTTTTCTATGTAGACCACCAGAAATTCTTCAGAAGCATTAATTATCTCTTTGTTCAATAATTTCTTTCTTTCAGTATGGATCCAAAACTAGTTTTTTATACTTTTGGCTATAAATCAATTTTTATTTCATTTCATATAACTTTATGTTTTAATTTGAATTCAATTGCCGACATATAGACCATCATCAGTTTCAGACATAGAGTTAAATAATTTATCAGTTGCATATAACACCCAATGCTCATCACATCAAGTGCCCTCTTTAATACCCATCACCCAACTGCCCCAACCCTGTACCCAACCCCCCTCCAGCAACCCTCAGTTTGTTTCCTATAGTTAAAAGTCTCTCCGGGTTTGTTTCCCCCTCTGATTACTTCCCATTCAGCTTTCCCTCCCTTCCCCTAGGTGTTGTTTCTTATATTCCACATATGAGTGAAACCACATAAATGTCTTTCTCTGATTGACTTATTTCGCTCAGCATAATACCCTCCAGTTCCATCCATGTTGCTGTAAATGGTAAGTGTTCACCCTTTCTCGTGGCTGAATAATAGTCCATTGTGTGTGTGTGTTTGTGTATATATATACACACACACATCCCACATCTTCTTTATTCATTAATATGTTGATGGACATCTCAGCTCTCCATAGTTTGGCGATTGTGGATATAATGATCTGAAGGGACATGTGCCCTCCAATATTTATCACAGCAATNTAAATGGTAAGTGTTCACCCTTTCTCGTGGCTGAATAATAGTCCATTGTGTGTGTGTGTTTGTGTATATATATACACACACACATCCCACATCTTCTTTATTCATTAATATGTTGATGGACATCTCAGCTCTCCATAGTTTGGCGATTGTGGATATAATGATCTGAAGGGACATGTGCCCTCCAATATTTATCACAGCAATGTACGCTTTTATTTTACTCAAATCATTCCAGCTTTTGTTGTTGGGAGCTTTACAACTGGCTCCTGTATTCTTTTGACATGGCCTCATCGTTATATTGTTTTTCTTGTTTCATTGAACACTTTATTTTCTGGCACTACAAGATGATTTAGATGCTTCTTGTGTATCTCCTGCCTAGTCCCAAAATTAGTTATTTCTCAGAGGAGTCCTGTCAAACACATAGCAACTATCTCTGATCTGTTTAACATCTCTGTAATCCTTTTTCTATAATATCATATAAATGGAATCATACAAAGGATAGCTTTTTCACACTGCTTCTTTCACTTAGAAATATGCTTTTAAGATTCATCTATATCTTTCCAAATCTTAACTGCTCATTTTTAAGATGATTCAATAAAATTCCATTAACAGATGCATCAAGATCATTTGTCTATTCACTTATTGAAGTGTACCTAGTTGTTTCCAAGTTTGGAAAATGTTAGCAAAGCTGCTATTAACATTCACATGCTGGTTTTGAATACAATTTTCAAATCAGTTGGATAAATTACTTAGGAATGCAAGTGCCAGCTTTTTGTCTTACAAAAAACTGCTAAGCGTTCTTCCATACTGGCTACGCCATTTTCACTACCACCCGCAATAGATGAGAGTGTCTATTATTCCCAAATCTTTCCAGCCATTTGTAGTGTCTCTTTTCTAAGTTTTAGAGATTCTGATACAGATTAGAATTATTGTTTTAATTTGAAATTCCCAGATGACAGAGTTTGAGCATACTTTCACATACTTACTTGCCTTCTGTATATCTTCTTTGGCAAGACATCTGCTTAGATCTTTGGCTCATTTGTTAACTTGGTTGTTAATTTTCTTACTGAATTTTTTGTTTATTTTAAATACAAGTGCTTTTGTAGGTATGTGTTTCACAAATAATTTTTCTCCATTTGTGGTATTTCCTTTTGATTCTCCCAACACTGTCTATCACAGAGTTAAGAGTTTTTAATGTTAATAAGGTTAAACTTATTATGTATTGTTTGCATTGTCATAGTTATACTTGAAAACTCATCATAAAACACATGTTCATCTAGATTTTCTCCTATAGTTTATTTAAGAAATTTAAGAGTTTAGTATTTTATATTCAGGCTAATGATCAATTTCACATTAAGTTTTACAAAAGGTGGAAGATCTGTGTCTATGCTCATTTTATATATATACATTATTTTATATATAATGTATGTAATTGTTCCAACATCATTTGGTTAAAAAAGATTTCTCTATCAAATTGCCTTTACTGTGTCCTTTTGTCAAAGATCAGTTAAGTACACTTTTGTGTATCTATTCCCACCTATCTATCCTATCCCATGGAACTACTTGTCTGTTTCTGTGCCATATTATGCTGTTTTGATTACTGGGACTTTACAATAAGACTTGATCTCAGGTAGCATAAGTCCAACTTTGTTCTTTGTCAGTGGCTTGTATATATTAGGTCTACTGCCTTTCCAGTTAATCATCTGAAACAGTTTGTTGATATCTAAAAATAACATGGTTTTGATTGGGATTGCACTGAATCTGTGTATCAAGTTGGAAACAATTGACATCCTAACAAGATTGAATCTTCTGATCTGTGAATATGGAAATAGACCAGTAGTGTGAGGATTTATGTTAATCTAGCAAGTATTTGGACTTTGTTTAATATTTGCTGTGCTATAGACACCAGAACTTGTTCTTTCTCCCTTCTTGACTTTGGTGCACCCTAAATGATGGGAGGGCAAAAGGCAAGCTGACAGTCTGCCAACCACCCCAAGGTGGGACACATATATCATTCCTCAGATATTCGTGACTACCTAAGAACAAAGGCAGAGGAGAAACATGGTGAACTGATAAGATCACAGTCATGCAGGACATGAAACTCCAGGATAGTATATAACTACGGTATATATATACAGTATATATATATATACAGTAGTATATAACTGTCTTACTAATTTACTAGAAAAACACACTCATAACAATTGCCAGACCTCCAGGAAATTACAGACTCAACTTCCTGGAGCCCTAATGCCACCTCCCTCCATCCCCAAAGGACAGAAGACCCTGTAAACCAGTCACTCTTCACAAACACAACTGCAGCACTTTCTGCCCATGGGTTCTGTCCCCATGCATAATAAAAGCACCTTTTTAGTGAGGTAAAGCCTCTCAAGAATTCTTCTTTAACAATTGTGCTCAACTACCCCACATCACTAACTCTCCACTCTAACTCTAGGTTGGGTTCTGAGTGGACCACCCCCAGAAGCCTCGCTCCAAAGCCCCAGGGAGTGGGACACCTTAGCATTACCTGAAGATTCAGCCTGACACAGAGAAGGAAACCATACCATTTGCAACTCCAGAAAGGATTTAGAGCAGGAGAAATCTGAAAGCGAACCTGAACCAATCCCAGAGAACCCACGCTTTCAGCTACCCCATGAACACAACCCTGAACCGGATACTCACCCTTAACCACACCTTCAATTCAGTCCTCTGGGAAGGTCACCACAACCTAGACAGATCAGACATTTCATGCTCCTGGGCCCTAATCCTAATCCTAGGTTGGGTTCTTAGAGGACCACCCCCAGAAGCCTGGCACCAAAGCCCCAGGGATTGTAGACACCTGCTAAATACCAGAGGACTCATCTGGTACACAGAAGGAATCCATGGCATTTGCAACTCCAGAACAGATTAAGAGTAGGAGAAATCTGAATGCAAACCTGAGCCAATCCACCTAGTAGTCACATAATCTTTACTATTATGGAAGTTTAATACCATGCTTTCTATTTTCTTAAGCTTTTTGTACTTAATGAAAAATCTCCCTGGTGATAAAAGATGCACTGCTGCTAAAAAAGAGAAAATTACTTCTCGGGTTAACTGATTTACTGGGAGATATTCTATCTGATTGTGAGTAACGAAGCTACAAACATTCAAAGATGCTTCTTATTTCCATGACAATTGTTGTGAGCCCCTGTACAATATTCACTACGTTATGTCTTTTGAACTTAAAAAATGGCTCATGTTGGGGCGCCTGGGTGCCTCAGTTGGTTGAGCGACTGCCTTCGGCTCAGGTCATGATCCTGGAGTCCCGGGATCGAGTCCCACATTGGGCTCCCAGCTCCATGGGGAGTCTGCTTCTCCCTCTGACCTTCTCCCCTCTCATGCTTTCTCTCACCCTCTCAAATAAATAAATAAAATCTTTAAAAAAAGTGGCTCATGTAGCCTATGTCCTTTAATTCATGTCATTGACTTATTGCTCCTTATATATTTTCTAAGCCTCACATTGGCACCAATTGAAGTAACAGAAAAACCAATGTTCATCCTTGCAAACAGAATCTTGTCCTATGAATTCCACTCTTCTTTGCCTTAATAGTGGCTAGTTCCTCATTAATCTCATGACAATTATACTACATTCAGTAGATAAAATGTGAAGAGAAACCACACTGGATCTGTAAAATAACTGAAATCAAAGATATTCAGTCTTCTAATAAATACCAAGTGAATAGGGCCAAAGAGAAAAGTGAGTAACTGACATACCTGGCCTCATGAACAAAATATCCTAACAGGGAAGAAATGAAGAAGAACACTTTACAGAATAGCCGATAATTCTCCAATCATCTGCAAGACCTGACCAAAAATACTTTAAATCTTAACTCGAACAAACTCTGTCTTCTGTAATGAGATAAAACATTCGATCTAATGCAAAACCGAGACCACACCACTCTGAGAGGATCTTAGAGGGAATAAAATGATTCAAGAAATGAGTGGGCTCCCTTTTCTTATGTAAAAATCTGCAGGGAGAATGATTAGGAAGAGCCTTGCTAATCTGAAAAAGAATATGTTAGCAGATGGGAGAGGGAGGTAATGATGCATTCAAATGCCTGACTCTGGTTTAGGACGAAACGTGGTGCTGGACAACATGTTTGCTGACATTAGATTTGGCAAACAACTCAGCAGAAAGAAAAAAAAAATTAAGAAATAATAAACAACAGCAAACACACAGGCCCAGCTCCAAGCTTCATTCAAATTATAGGACTAGAATGAGCACTTACATTATTTGCCATCCCTAATCTGAAGAGAATTTCTGGACTACAAAAGCATCCTGAGTAGGATCAACAGTTAAAGAAAGATTATGTGACTCAAGTATTTATTTTGTTGGTTGAAGGATAAATACCCCCTTTTCCTTTTGCACCGAAATAAATACTCCACCTTCCTGTCTTCCTCTCCTCTCCTCCTCCGCATTTGTCCTCTCCTCTCTTCTCCTTTCCTTATCTCATTTCCTTTGCTCTTCTTTCCTTTAAATCTAACAAAAGGAGTGTTTAATTTACTGAAAAATGTGTTCTGCCATGAATGATTTATACAAGCCATTCCATAATCCATTTTGCAACAAAATCCATGCAAATTAATTGTTTTCACCCACTGCTGACAAGTTAAAGCTTTACACAGTCATTTCACATAGACTGGATACAATTTGAGTTTAGCTGGAAAAAAGATGAACATTTCCTCCTATAATCTCAATAGACTATTTTGCCAATGGAATAGAACTCAGATTACCACAAAGGGAATACAGATATGCTGAGCTCAGTTTAAAACAAAACAAAACAACAACAACAAAACAAAAGAAAAATGAAACTCAAAGGTTGTTCCAATTTATCAGTGTTTGTACAAACAAAATGCATTAGAGGCATTGAAATAAAACAAAGGGGAAGAATTAGTATGTAACTTGAAGGCTAAATTAGAACATAGAAAGGAAAGGAAAAAAGAACAGAGATTCAGAAAAACATAGTAACAACACCAAGTTGTTTTTTCTAGTCACAGTGGATGAGAGTATGATAACTTCCCTAGAGACATAAAACTGTATACTGGTTTAATGACACACTGCATATTCAATATAGTTCATTGTTTAGAAAAACAGTTAATATATACTTTGTATTATTATTATTATTATTCTCATCATAGAGAGGGAATTTGTCATCTTCATATTTTCTGGTAACAAAGAAACTCAACTGTTATTGGTATATACATTAACAAGATTCCTCAAAAAATTTGAAATAGAGTTACCCTATGACCCTGCAATTGCACTACTGGGTATTTACCCCAAAGATACAGATGTAGTGAAAGCAGGGCCATATGTACCCCAACGTTCATAGCAGCAATGGCCACAACTGACAAACTGTGGAAAGAGCCAAGATGCCCTTCAACAGATGAATGGATAAAGAAGATATGGTCTATATACACAATGGAATATTACGCAGTCATCAGAAAGGGTGAATACCCAACTTTTCTATCAACATAGACGGGGCTGGAGGAGATTATGCTGAGTGAAATAAGTCAAGCAGAGAAAGTCAATTATCATATGGTTTCACTTACTTGTGGAGCATAAGGAATAACATGGAGGATATTAGGAGAAGGAAAGGAAAAGTGAATTGGGGGAAATCAGAGGAGGAGATGAACCATGAAAGACTGTGGACTCTGAGAAACAAACTGAGGGTTTTAGAGGGGAGAGGGTGGGGGGATGGGTGAACCTGGTGGTGGGTATTAAGGAGGGCACATATTGCATGGAGCACTGGGTGTTGTACATAAACAATGAATCTTGGAATACTGCCTCAAAAACTAATGATGTATTTTATGGTGACTAACAACACAATAAAAAATTGCTATATTAGCTATTTGAACCAAATATTAGTTCCAAAATGGACAAAAACAGGTAAACAAATTCCTTTCATATTTTATCTGTATGCATATTACCTGTTATTCCTCATTTGTAATAATTTTTTTTTCTATTTCTCTAAACACAATTAGTTTTCTTTGGCCTGGAAAATATTTCAATTCTTTTGTTTCATGAGATCTACTTACTTCTATTTTTTTTTTAAGATTTTATTCATTTATTTGACAGAGAGAGAGAGAGATCAGATCACAAGCAGGCAGAGAGGCAGGCAGAGAGAGGAGGAAGCACGCTCCCCACTGAGCAGGGAGCCCGATGCGGGCCTCGATCCCAGGACCCTGAGATCATGACCTGAGCCGAAGGCAGAGGCTTTAACCCACTGAGCCACCCAGGCGCCCCAGAGATCTACTTACTTCAAGATAGACGAGGCATGTGGATATTGAGCAGGTGCAGTATTTATTTATTTATTTTTTTAACTTAGGGTGAACCTTGCTAAAGAAGCAAGAGTCCTTCCTGACCTTTTGGGTTGAGTCAAGCATGAACTGTTTACTACTCAGCAAAACTTGTTTTTTTCAAAGGTATTATTTTTCAGCATTAACCAAGGACTAGCCACTGAGCTGATAATTTAACAAGGATTCTCTCTCTGAGTTCTCACAAAACCATATTTCTGTGCTCATTGTACAGTTGTGATAACTGAGACTCAGCCATTTTTGTCATTTGTTTATAACAGCCAAAAACTAGTTGGCAGAGGTTTCTGTGTGCTTATAATCACCACGGATTAGGAACATGCCACAGAATCTGATTTATTGTAAATGTACCTTATCTCCATTGGAAGGAATAAATTACCAGGCAGCTCATTTTTCATGGCATCTCATGATCACATTTGTTGTTCAGCTGTTGTTCCTCACTCCCTCATTTTTCTTCCTTCTTCTCCCCTCAGTCTTTCACCTCTGCTTCTCTCTGAATTTTTCCCCTAACTTCCTGCCTGCAGACAAGTTTCCTCTGGTAAATGTTCCATCATCTCACTGGTTTCTACATCTAACCGAATTGGATTATATACCGCATTTAAAAATTATCAAAAGACAACCAATTGTCTGAATTAGGTTCAGAGGATGCCCACTTACCCATGTAGATTTTTAATCCTACAAAACTGGTAAAATAGTCAATTTAAAAATTGCTTATTAAGCTCTGAGTGTTGATATGTTTTTTCACATGATGTGTTTGACCTATGATTTATGGAAAACCTGCAATAGATATGTCAAGTATCTTCACTGAGAACATTTATTCCAAGTATTCTAAAATTTTAGAAATCTCACGTGAATCTTTCAATCTATTGCTTATATCTAAACATCTATAGGTATACAATGGTAAATTGTATATTTATTTTGAATCCCACTTCAATAGTCACCTCACGCTCGTATTTTTCTTTCACCTACTCTACAAACACTATTCTGTTCCTTCAGAGTACATCAGTGTCTGTACTTTCTTCACCTGCCCCGTTCAGCATTTAGAATGTAATAGAGATAAGGTTGACACCCTTGTCTGTTCTGCTATATTCAATTTCGCAGTAGTTAGCAATTCCATAGAAGAGCCTGTCATTACCCTGAATCTATTTCATGTAAAAACTCAGGAAATTTATCTCAGGCTGTTTATTTCAAAGACAGACACCCTGAATTGGGACTGGGATATACATGTTCACTTTTATTCAATATTCTTCTGGCATAGGCTATGACAAGTAAATTTCCATTTTGAAGTTGATGTTAAGCAGCCTCTAAGCAAGTGGCAATAGTATTAGCAGCATAAGGCAAATGCAATAATCCTGTTATCAATCCCTTTGCCTCTAGTTTATTCCTTACCCAAATCAATCATTTTAACTGTTGCTATGTAATCTTCCAAAATATCACTTTCATCATGTCATAATATTGGCCAAAATGCTATAGTTGTCAAAATCCATTGTCTCAAAGAATAAGAGGAATTTCCTTTCTACATTTTTTCACAGTTTGCAAGCTGGTTTTCTAACTTTATATATTAACACTGTAATACCAATGTTTTCCATGCTAATTGAAGGGTTTGACTAAAAGCTTTCATACTGAATCTTCTGGATTTTCTAATACTCCCTGAAATAATACTGAAAATGTGCTTCTTTATAAGTCACAATCTTCTTTATTTTTGCATTAGAATTTCAGAATAGATATTTATCTTCTTCTGATTTCACCTCCCCAAACAAGTCTGGGGCTGATTTGGTCACAAATTCTATAACCTCTATTAACTTCCTTATTAAGGGATGATATTATGCACTAACTGTGTCTTAAATTATTCCAGTTTTCTCTTAATTACGATGTAGAACTTGTGTAATGCAGTGTATGTGCTGCCAAACTGTTAAAGTTAAATATCTGAAGATAACCTGAGATTCAGTAAATCTAATAAAGCCCAGTTACATTGTAATTATTGGAGATGTTACAACAGGGCAAAAGCTCAAAGGAAAAAAAAATACAAATTAAAAGATTAAAGCACAATTGTAAATTCATTTCAGTATGTCTCCTAGTAAAGTAACCCTCTCTCTACATTTATAGAATATATACACTTATCATGTTACGTCGTAAAGAGAATAAAATTAAAGCCATTTGTCGAATGTGTGTGTGAAAATATTGACTTTAATACTGGTTTGGGTAAAACTGCAAAACAATCATGTTACAGGTTTTAGCCTTAATACATACAAATTTGTATATGGTTCTCGGGTTTTATGAAAGTCATGCATTGTCCTCAACCAGGTTGCTTTTATCTTTGTTTTGAGTATGACAGAACACCAATGAAGCATGATTTTTCAAACAGTGTCCTGAAAGTTCTATCAATGTCACGTTAGCTCACATCTATAAGCCTACTTCATCCATCAAAATTACTTTGACCTTCCCAATGCAATGTCATAATATTTTGGTTCTAAATCCCTATGTTCTCAATCTATTACTTTATTTAGCATAACGTAATATACGTATTATAAGTCCATCTCTTAGGTCAACATACAGATTACGTTTTGAAAGTTGGCATCTTGCCTAGAGTTGGTATACAGCTCGAAGAGTTCCAAATCTCTTTTATTGGCAGTACCATTTTAAGAAATATCCTACATCTTTATATTTTTATGCTAAATATATATTAAAAGTGATTTAATAATTGTTCATTTGTTCACTTGTTAGTTTAATAAATATTTACTAGATGTACTTATATATCAGGCCCAGTGGATAAAAGTATCGGTAAGGTAGAATTCTCACCTTCAAGGTCTTAAACATTAATGAAAGTCAATGGCTAAACAATGAAAATCTCAATTTCTGATGTTTATAGGCAACAAGAAAAGGATATATGAAAATTCAGACTTTGGCAAGTACCCAATCTTATCAAGTAAGGGTTGGCACAAATACAAACAAGCTAGTAATAATGGAAATTGGCACTTGCTTGTTGTTTACTATATAAAACACAAAGTACATTATTTAGTTTAATCACACAACAAAATTTTAGGTACATTGACATTCTAGATAGGATAATAAAGGCTAGTTAAGTTAGAAAATTGCAGTGGTGTCCAGTATATTTAACTATTAGTTATACTACATCCTGTCAGAGTCAGAGTATCTTTAAACTGGAGTCTGAACAATAAGTCTAAGATAGAAAGAAAAAAAAATAGAGGAGGATAGATTCTATACAGAAATAGGTCATGTTCAAAGGCCAGAGGCAAGGAAAGCAAAATGCATTTTTGGAATAAAAGCTTTTCAGGATCAACTGAGTAAAGATCAGAGTGAGATATAACTCTACTGTAGGTCTCAAGAGTCATATCATTACATATTAAATTTACAGACAATTTTAAGAAAAGATGAAAGTGATAAGAAGATAGTAAATATTTCAAGATAATGAAATGATAAGGTTTGTAGGAAGGTATGCAGAAAGATCATTCTGCCTGCGATGTGAAAAATAAATTGCAGAAAGTCCAGTTCTAATAAGGATAGGTCAAATTGGGCGCCTGGGTGGCTCAGTGGGTTAAAGCCTCTGCTTTCGGCTCAGGTCATGATCTCAGAGTNTGGCTCTCTGCTCAGCAGGGAGCCTGCTTCCTCCTCTCCCTGCCTCTCTGCCTGCCTCTCTGCCTACTTGTAATCTCTCTCTCTGTGTCAAATAAATAAATAAAATCTTTAAAAAAAAAAAAAAAGGATAGGTCAAATTATTTGGAGCAAACCTGAAATGAGGAAAATTTTCCCTAAATTTAAAAGACATAACCTAAAATTTTGAACAAATGGGAAAAAAAAAACCAGTTTGAAATTCCCATGCCAAATTATGGAGAAAAGCCTGAATTCATAAAGGTTAACAGAGTATTAAAGCAGCAAAGTTTTTCATATTCTGATGGCATTTGTGGATACTATAGACCCAGAGTTAAGTTTCAAAACTTTCCAGCCTAAGGAGGAAAGAGTCAAAGTCAATAAATACCCCAAGGTAGGGAGTTGTGGGGGTTTTTTTTGTTTGTTTTTTAAAGATTTTACTTATTTATTTGACAGAGAGAGAGAGAGAGAGAGAGAGAGAGAGAGAGAGAGAGATCACAAATAGGCAGAGAGGCAGGGAGAGGGGGAAGTAGGCTCCCTGCTGAGCAGAGAGCCCAATGTGGGGCTTGATCCCAGGACCCTGAGATCATGACAGGAGTCAAAGGCAGAGGCTTAACCCACTCAGCCACCCAGGCGCCCCAAGGTAGGGAGTTTCTAAGACACTCTGCCCTGCATTATGGTGATCACACAAATCTCAATGTGCCTTCAGGCTAGTAGCAAAGGAGAAATTCAACCATCCTACCCTACCTACAATAAAACTGAGTTGGTGCTGAGCAGATCTGAACAACCATAGCAACCTCAACAATAAAGCTGAGAAATGTGAGGGATCCCTACAAAGCACTGGCAGCAGATAAGCAATGTAAAAATTCCTGTCCTAGATACACATGATCTGTGTTGATCGGGGAACCTAAAACAAGGAATTGGTATTTTACTAGTTGCAGTCTGGTTATGCTCCTGGAAAGCAAACACGAAGTATTTCCAAAACACCTTTATCTTAGACAATGATCACCACACAAAGATCCCACTTGCACAAGGAGGCAAAGCAAGGGACCAAGCATTCATGACAACAGATCCATATACATTTTGCATATATACATTATCAAATTGCACAGCAGCCGAAAAAGATCACTATAATACAATGTTTGGGCAAGTGTACTATAAGAACTATTATGAGCCTTTTTTTTAAAGATATTTAAAGACAATTTAAGTAAACATATATATATCAAGCTCATCAACTGGAAGACTCAGTTATGTAAAGCTATAGTGATAGATTAATAGTCTTAATGAATTCTGCACAACATTAAGTCTTAAGAGATTCAGGGCAATGTTAAGCAAAACTTCAACATTTAAAAAATTTCAGTATTTTTCAAATGGAAATGTATAAGCTAAAACTTTCAAGAAAACCTAAGGGAGAGCCAAGACACTCTTAAAGACTGAAGAACAATTATGAAAGAAGTTACTCTACCAGAGATTTACTACAAAGCAAAATGAGCAAGACTCTTTCATTTAGTCACAGGCATAGATAAATAAAGGTCCTAAAGAGAAAAGAGAGCCCCTAAATAAATCTATGTATGCATGGTAATTTGATGCATAACAGATGTGCCACTGCAAATCAAAGGGGAAAAGAGAGTTTTGTTTTGTTTTGTTTTTTTAATAAATGGAGCTTGGCAGTACTATGGTACTATAAAGATTTTATAAGACAGAATGCTTTAGGTAGCATATCAATAAATTCAACACTTGGTAGGAAGAAAAGTATACAAGGAAAACTCAAAAGCAACTCCAAGGGACTAAAAACAATAAACCAAAAAACAAAGCCATTTTGGGAGCCAAAGCGTGGGAGGAAAAGCAATTATTCAGAGGTAAAGATTGTCAAGGTTTTTGAAAATATCCTTTGGAAACCTCATCAACATGATATGATAATGTTCATGCAATTTTTCCATATTTAAAGAGTTAACATATTGGGAGGAATTCCTGGTGTAATAAAGTCAGTTGTAACTTACTGTAATGGGCTTGATGCTATGTATGCGAGGTCTACACAGGAACAGAGCTTTGACTGGGGTTTCTGCTCTCTGTCACATGCCTCTGAGATAATTATAACATCATTGTGAGCTAGATATATAAGAGGGTTGTCATGTCTAGGGTGGAGTAAAGGGTATCAACAGGTTCTTCCCTGTTTACTATGAACAAACAGAGAGAAAAGCTAATAAAATGGGAGAGAAGAGTTTCCCTGGGATTCTGAACTTTCTAAAGAGAAGATTCCTGATCTGAATGGTTCAGCCACAGTACTGGAGCCTCTGCCATGGAGAATGCTTTCCCTACTTGACACTTTAAAACCATCAGAAGCAATAAGGCCTTGGCCTTGCTCCTTCCACCTTCCACACACTACAAACCAAGTATGCAGTACCTCCAAGGACAAGTAAGTTCAAAATGCAAAATAACAGGTACTTAGGAATCGAACTACAATAAGAAAAAGACATCAGAGTAAAAAACCCACACTACACAAACCAGATACAATGAAACACAGGAAAATATTAATTACGAATAATACCTCAAAGAGATGATACATCACAACATCGTGAAAAAGAAAGAACTAGTTATGGAGAAGGCTAAGCATAAATATTAGCTAAAAAAACAGTGAGTTAAAATAATTCACTAGATGGAGAAATAACAGAACTAAAAGAATTTAAAAATGTAAATCAAACTAGAAATTCCATAAAGGAACTCTTATAAAATTCATATGAAAAATAAAGGAACAGATGATATATAATACAAAGTATTAGATGTGTAGGTTCACTATTCAGATAGTCCAGATATATGAGAAAGAAAAAAATCAAAAATTCATACATAGAATTTCAAAGAATTATAAGAACATAAAAGATGTCTCATTGAAAGAATTATAAGAACATAAAAGACCTCATAGCTTCAAACAGAATAGTTAAAAATCCACATGTGGAATAATAATAAGATCATTAAAGAAAGAGTCATTTTCAAATGTTGTTAGAGTTCATAGAGTCTCAAAGAAAAAAAAATCAAATTTCGACTAGTAGGCATAGTAGTGACAAAGGGGACAAGAGAACAGTAAACAATCTTTTCTAAATTTTCATTGAAAAAAAATTTGAACTACTGATTTTATATCTAACCAATATATTAATAAAACATGAGCATATAATACATATGTTCTCCATACACGTAAAGTTTAAAAAGTTTACTAATACTGATCTTTGATAAAAACTCTTGGTAGGAATAACAAAAAAAAAAAAATAAGAGAGAGAAAAGGATAGAGACAGAAGGATTTTTTGAAGAGAGAACTAAAAATTTAGATAGGAAATAAAGATGAGTAATTAATTAATTAATTGTTTTATTTATTCATTCACTCATTCATTCATTTGCCAGAGAAAGAGCTAGAAGGAGAGGGCAGGAACACAAAAGCAGGGGGAGTGGCAGGCAGAGAGGAGCAGGCTTCCCACTGAGAAGGCAGCCTGATGTGGGACTCAGTCACAGGACCCTGGGATCCTGACCTGAGATGAAGGCAGATGCTTAACCAACTGAGCCACCCAGACGTCCCAAAGATGAGTAAATATCTAATAAAGAGAAGAAACAGAGGTTAGATAAACCTCTTTCAATACCAGTCAAGTAATAATGGGATAAGAATCAAACAAAATCGAGTAGAAAAAAATAAAAATGAAAAAAGAATTAAGAAAAGAACAGGAGTTCATCCAAAGCAGTGACACAGGATGGAAGCAGCTCTGACAGAGGTCAGGAGTGAGCACCACCCCAGCGAGTCCTGCCAGGGGAGGGGGAAGAAAACCACACATAGCAGGTCACTGCAGCCCCAGCAGCGGGCAGGGAGGCCAGATACAGTCTGACTGCCGGACTGACCACTACCGCAAGCTTCTCAGGGGACAACAAAAGGGAGAACACCCTGCAGTCCAGGGCCCACAGCTCGGGCAGATGCCTGGTCCCACTCGACTCGAGCAGAAGCAGCCCCAGCTTGGCTCACTAACAACACAGGAACCAAACAAGGCCCACAACAGGTGAAGAGAGCTTTTGCAGATGCCGGAGCTGAAGGCAAATGTGGTTCAGCCACAACAGCAGGGTGCATGTGACGCCCACAGGAGATACCCCTGAAGGTCCAGGTTCTGGTGAAGAGGGGACTCTGCACTGCAGGGCATTACAGGATCACTTCTCAATAAGGTTGCTATTTTCAAAAGCAGAAGATGTAGCTGTACACACAAACACACGCAATGGAATATTGCTCAGTCATGAAAAACAGATGAGATCTTGTCATTTGCAACAACTTGGATGGAGCTAGAGGATATAATGCTAAATGAAATAAGTCAGTCAGAGAAAGACAAATATGATTTCATTCATATGTAAAATTTAAGAAAGAAGGCAAACACAGAAAAAAGAAAAAAAACACACTCAAGAATAGAGAACAAATAGGTAGTTACAAGAGGGGAGTTGTTTGGGGGGAATGCATGAAATAGGTGGAGGAGATTACGAGTATACCTGTGATGAGCACTGAGTAATGTACAGAATTGTTGAATCACTACATTGCATATCCAAAGCTAATTAAAAAATTAAAAAAATAAGAGATAAAAAATAAACCTTGCAGGCACAGAAAACAATAAATGAATGAAAAAGAATATTAGAAGAAAAGTACACTAAATTAGGATCTTTATGAATGAGAGGAAACTGCCTGAAAAATAAAATGAAAATTAAAATCTTGACTCTCAAATTCTGGCAAACAGACTTTCAGAAGGTCTCCATGATCTTTTCCTCTGGTATTCAAATCTTGGTGTAATTCTCTACACTTGAGTGTGTCTGGGAATTGTACATTTCTTCTAACAAATATAACATGCAAAGAAAGGGGATGTCACTCTCATAATGGTTAGCAGACTCAATTTAGAGATTCTCCTTGCTAATTGAATGTTTTATACTGAATGTTTGCATTCCCCTCAAATTCCTATGTTGAAAACCTCAGCGTGGCTGTATTTGTTGGCTGTATTTGCAGGTGGCAGCTCTACGGAGTAATTAAGTTTAAATGAGGTCATCAGAGCAGGGCCCTGATCTGGTAGGATTAGTGTCCTTACAATAAAAGATACCAGGATGCTCTCTCTCCACGCACATGCACTGAGGAAGGGCCATGTGAGGACAGTAAGAAGGTGGCCATCTACAATCCCGGAAAAGAGCACTTACCAAAAATCAATCCTGCTTGTTCTCTTCTTCTTCTTCTTCTTTTTTAAAGATTTTTAAAATTTATTTATTGGTCAGAGGGAGAGAGAGAGAGAGCACAAGCAGGGGGATCAGCAGGTAGAGGGAGAAACAAGATTTCCGCTAACAAGGAGCCTGATGCAAGACTCAATCCCAGGACCCTGGTATCATGACTTGAGCCAAAGGCAGATGCTTAACTGACTGAGTCATACTGGTTCTGTGAGACCAAATTTTTTTTTTTTTTTTTTTTTGGTTAATCCATGCAGTCCATGGTGTTTGTCTTGGTACACTGAGAAAACCAACACCCTGAATGATAGAAAAAAAAATAGCCATGGTGAACGCAGACCACATGGCAGAAATTGAGGGCAGCCCCCAAGAGGTGAGGGCAACCTCCACTCAACAGCCAGCAGAAACTGCAGATTTACAACTGCAAGCAAACGAATTCTGCCAAAGAACTGAGGAGTCTTGAAAGCAGATTTTTCCTTAGTCAAGCATCCAAATGAAAACTAGTAAATAAGAAACAAACTCAGCAAAGTTGCAGGACACAAAAATCAACATATAAGAATCGGTTGTATTTCTATACACTAACAGTGAACAATCTGAAAAGGAAATTAAGAAAATAATCCCATTTACAATCACCAAAAAGAATAAAAATAGGAACACATTTACCCAGACAGAGAAGGAGATAAAAAAGTAACAGAAAAATTACTTTTAAAAAGGATGAGCAAAAATTTCTCAAATTTGATTAAAAACAAATACCAACATATTTAAAAACCTCAATAACTGAAAGCATGCAAAGAAATGCACACTGAAATACATTATAATCAAATTATCAAAAGCCAAAGATAAACAGAGAATCCCGAAAGCAACAAGAACGAAGCAACTCATCTCAAAGTATCATTAATAGCATTCACAGCAATTTTCTTATCAGAAACCACAGGGACAAGAGTGATTCTGGTAATATTTTCAAAGTGCTAAGACAGATAACTGGCAACCAAGAATTCTATATTCAGCAAAACTAACATTCAAAAATCGATTAGAAATTAAAGCATTCCCAGTAAATAAACTTGAGAAAGTTAGTCACTAGGAGACCCACCCTATAAGAAATGCTAATACTGTTCAGGCTGAAAAAAAAAAAAAAAGACACTAGATAGTAACTCTAAGCAATATGAGGAAGTAATGGACTCTGGTAAAGGTAAAAGTAAAAGCCCATATTGTATATTTATACTGCAAAACTTCCTTTCATTTCCATATAATTTAAAAGACAAAGCATAAAACAATAATTATAAACTATATTAATGGTCACATAATGTATAAGAATGTATATTATGAAATAAAATAAGAGGAAGAGCTATATACAGCAGAAATGTATTTATGCTATTTACATTGATATCAATTCAAATTAGACTGTTACAAATTGGGGAATGTTATACTCTGTACGGTAATGACTAAGAAAATATCTAAGAAACAAACACAAAAGAAAATAAGAGGGAATTAAAAAGATAGAATACAAAAAATAAAACGAAAGCGATAGAGAAAACGAGGAACAAAAATGATATATGACATATAGTAATCATACAGTAAAATGACAGAAGTCTTTCCTGACCAGTAATTATTTTATATGTGAATAGATTCAACTACCAAAAAGCTAAAATCTATAATAAAACTGTTAGAAGAAAACATACAGGTAAATCTTCACGACCTTAGGTTCAGCAATGAGTTCTTAGATATGACACCAAAAACGTGAACAGTAATAGGAAAAAAAAAGATAAATTGGACTTCATCAAAATTAAAAACCTGTGTGCATAAAAGGACATTACTAAGAAAGTGAGTGCAGGGGCCCTGAGTGATTCAGTCAGTTGAGTGACAGACTCTTGATTTTTTCTCAGGTCATGATCTTGGGGTCATGGGGTCAAGCCCCAGGTTGGAGTCCTCATTCACTACAGAGCCTGCTTGTCCCTCTCCTCTCTTTGCTCTTCCCGTACCCCCAGCATGCATGCAAGTCAGGTCTCTCTCAAAAAAAAAAAAAAAAGTGAGTGCACAACATAAATGGGAGAAAATATTTTCAAATCATTTATATGATAATATCTAGTATCCAGAAGAAAAAACTCTCAAAACTCAACAACAAAAACATAAAACTCCAACTTAAAAGTAGGCAAAACTTGAATAGACATTTTTCTACAGAAAATATAAAAACTTCGAACAAGCACATACAACAATGCTTAACATCATTAGTCATTAGGAAAATACAAATCAAAAGCACAATAATATATCACTCACACACACTAGTATGGCTACAATTAAAAAGGAAAACAGTTAAGCATTTGTGAAGACATGAAATTAGAAACTTTCTACACTGCTAACGGGAATGTAAAATGATTCAGTTGTTGTGGAAAATGATTTGGCAGTACCTCAAGTAGTTAAATACAGAATTATCAAATGATTCAGCAATTTCACTCCTAGGTACACACACACAAATGGAAAGAAAAACAAGCACATGCACATCATGGTCAGAACTAGCACTGCTCACAGAAAAAAGGTGTGATCAACTGAAGTTTGCCAACAGATGAATGAGTAAATTGTAGAAGACACATAGAGTGGTACATTATTCAGCCATAAAATGGAATGAATTACTAGGACATGATATACAACATGCGTGAGCCTAGAAACATTATGTTTGGTGAAAGAAGTCAGAAACAATGAGCTAGATATCATATCATCCACTTACATGAAGTATCTACAATAGGTAAATCCATAAAGGCAGAAAGCAAATTGGTGGTTGCCAGGTGCTTAAAGAGAGGTAATGGAGAGTAACCGCTTTAATGAGTATGGGGTTTCCTTTGGGTCTGATAAAATTTTTTTGATTGACAGCTTCAGTTGCTGCACAACACTGAATGTACTGAATACAACTGAACTGGTCATTTTAAAACAGTATTATGTCATATGAATTTCACCTCAAAAAAATCATTAAAAAAATAGAGGAATGAAAATTCTACAGTAGAAAAGTATTAATAAATCAAAAAAGCCATGTTTTTAAACAAACACACACACATGAACACACATGAACACAAAGTATGAAAAATCATACTTCAATAAACACTGAAGAGAAATGCTATAAATTCGAGTATAAAAAATTAAAAAAAATACAAACATGTATCTAACAATTTGATCTCAAACTACATAAAGCAACAACAGCTAAAAGAACAAGGGATAGAGGTACATAAATTAATATTTGTAGTAAGATACTTTAGCGTGTTTTTCTAAGGGGGACAAAAAAACCAGACATAAATGAGAGAGACAGGGAGAGAGAGAACTTGAAGAACAAGTAATAAAATGGAATCTATACACAAACACATTAATCTGAATTTTCATATCAATTTTAAATGTGTATTTATGTGTTTTGCTATTAGGTACTATAATCAAATAATATAAACTTATTTAACCTCACATAAAATATTTATAAAATTAACTACTTGCAAGTTTATAATGATATCCTAAATACATTTAAAGAATCAACTTTATATAGATTATGTTCGCTGGACCACAAATGAATTAACTTATAATCACAATTGGAAGAATAGTTAATAGCAATCCTTACACTTGAAACCTAAGGGATATATTCTACAGAAATCTCAGACTAAAAAGCTAAAACTTAAAACTAAACGATAATAAATATATTTTAACTTTTATTAATAAAATAATGTCAGTAATAAAATGGCAATAATAAAATGTTTGATGACACACAGTTTAGGAAGTACTTAAAACAGTGTTTTTTTATTACCTTTATCCTAGGGGGATAATAAATGAATAAAAATATACACATTTAATTTAAGAAGTGAAAATAGGGAAATCGAACAAACTAAGTGAAAACGGTTTGAAGAAATAATAATACTAAGCACATTAAAATAACTGTCTCAGGAGTGGAAGGGACATTAGATTTTAGAAAGGCAGCAAGGTAAAAATAAAATACACAAAAGAATAAGGACATGCCACGGGCATGGACAGAGAAGTCAATGATTTCTGAAACAAGGAATGAAACTGGGTATTGAGTTACAGTCAAAGCTGAGTAAAAGTTATTAAGCTCTCTCCTTTATTAGTGGAACTAACTGCCCGAAACATAGAGTGTATATGGTTCTTTTAAATGTAGGAGTACATAGAATTCAGAATTACAAATTAGAAGGCCATAAGACAGAATTTGGTAAAGAAAGTTTTGAAGATGAATTGAAACAGATAAAACTCAAAATTAAAGACTTCAGTTTCTATGAGAACATTTTTGGTATCAGAATTATTAAAAACTGAGAGCTTTTTGGATGTTAGAATTACAAACAATGATTGTGGCTCTCTATATAATATACAGATATATTTTGTATATACACATATACTTTATATGAATTTTGATATGTAGTATTTTTGTTATATTTCAATGCTAAAAATCATTTCTAATTTCCTTTCTGATTACTTTATTCATCTATGGGTTAATTAACATTTTATTAAGGCATAATTGTCTCTTATCTCTTTATATTTATAGTATAATTGTTTTATGGCCAAAATATGTGATCTATGTGATCCAACTCATCAATTTGTTGAAATTTGATTTATGGCATAAAGATTTGTCAATGGATAGGACTGTTTCAGATGTATTTGAGAAAAAATATATTGTCACTAATTGTTAGGAGCTCAGTCCTAGGTATGTCCATTAAATCTTATTATTGCATGATTAAATATTTGTATATTCTTACTTTTTGTCTGCTTGATTAATGAATGATTGCAAGGGGTATGTTCAAAACTCTCAGACTATTATAGTAAATTTATTGATTTCTTTTTGTGTTCTAATAATTTGAAAGGATTTTATTAGGTGCATGCAATTGAAAAATATATCTTTGAGTGAATTGAATCTTATATCACAATATAGTTAGCCCCTTTATCATTAGAAATACAATTTGACTGAAGTCTTATCTTCTTTTGCTATAAATGTAACTATAGAGCTTATTTTTATTAGCATTTCTGTAGTATGTCTTTTCCACCTGTTTTTGGTAGCTCATGTCCCTCAAAATTAACATTAAAGTTTTAATTCTGAGTACTTCAGAATGGGACTCTATTTCAAAACCAGGGCTTTAAAGAAGTAATTAAATTAAAATGAGTTTACCAGGGTGGGTCTTAACCCAACTAATTTCTTTGTAGAGAAGGAATTTTGAACACAGACATGTACAGAGAAAAGACGATACGAAAACACGGAGAGATGACGAACATCCATAAGGCAAGGAGAGAAAGTGTGGAACACATCCGTTCCTGTGGCGCTCAGAAAAAAATCGACCATGCCAAACCTTGATTGGAACTTCTAACCTCAATAACTATAAGAATATAAATTTTTTTGTTTAAGACACCCAGTCTTTGGGACTTTATTATGGCAGTCCTAGAAAACTCATATGCTATTCCTTTTCTTTCCACCTTATGCACTGGTGTTTCTCTTGTACACTACGTTTAGTATTTCTAGTTCAACCTAAGTCTGGTTGAATTCATTTAATTATCTTGTGAGTATGACCTATTTAAATATTTTCCTACCACATGGGCCTCTGCTTTCTATTTATCTCATCTTTTCTTTCTTCCAACACAGGTTTCTTCTTCCTTTTGATTGTTTTATAATTTTCCTCATTGCCTTTTTCCACAGCCATTGATTTATTTTTTTAAAAGATTTATTTATTGGGCATCTGGGTGGCTCAGTCAGTTAAGCGTCTGCCTTCAGCTCAGGTCATGATCCTGGGGTCCTGGAATCCAGCCCCATATCGAGCTCCCTGCTCAGCGGGGAGCTTGCTTCTCCCTCTCCCTCTGCTGCTTGTTCTCTCTTTCTCTGTCTGTCAAATAAAAAAAAAAATCTTAAAGAAAAAAAAACAAAACTAAATAAAAGATTTATTTATTTATGTGTGTATGAGAGAGAGAGCACACCTGAGAATTGGGGAGAGGCAAAGGGGGAGGAAAAGAGAATCTCAAGCAGACTTCCCGCTGACTGGGGAGCCTGATGCTGGGATTAAGGACCTAAGCCAAAATCAAGAGTCGGTTGCTTAACCTACTGAGCCACCCAGATGCCCCCATAGCCATTGATTTAGAAGATACATGGTATGTTTCTATTATTTTAGCGATTATCCTAGACACTTTGTTTATTAATTATTTATTTACTTTAGAAATTTTACTTATTTATTTGATAGAGAGAGCATGAATGGGGGGGGAGCAGAGGGAGAAGCAGACTCCCCACTGAGCAGGAAGCCTGATGTGGGGGCTTAATCCCAGGACCCTGCGATCATGACCTGAGATAGAGGCAGATGCTTAACAAACTGAGCCACCCAGGTGTCCCCAACCCCAGACACTTTAATAGGTATAGTTAACTTTGCATATTCTAAAATTAATGAGTCAAATGACTGATTACTGATTACACTTCTCCTGAACCAAAAAGAGGAATCCAGCATGCAGTAGTTGCAAGAAAACTTATTCTAGTTCATATAAGATAATTTATGTACATTCCTACTTTAATCTAGCTTTTTTTTAAACTCTGCCAATTAGAATTTGTTATTTTTGCTTTGTATCGCCCATGTTTGTTCAAGCTTTATTTAGATTAGAAACCTATTTACCATTTTACTAACACATAATCTCTTTTAACATGGCCGGCTTCCAGCTAGGATCATTTTTCCTCTTTTGAAATTTATTCACCTTTTAGAGTGGTTATTCCCAGAAATAATTTAGAAGTATTATTCCTTGTCTTCTCAGTGCTAGTGCGAAACCAGGGGACCACACATTTTCAATTAATACATAATCAGCTCTTGTCCCCCATCTGTTTTTAAGGGCTTCTCTTTTCTCTGAGCAACCCTGAGTAACCTCTGAGTAACCCATTTACAAAGATGTATCTAGATGTGCATTTCTTTGTATGATTACCTATGTGAGACTCTTCCTCTTCTGAATTCTGGGATTGTATATTTCATCCACAATGATCATTTCTGAGCTATTATATCTTTGGATATTGTTTGTCTTTGATTCTTGTCACTACTGATTTCTATAATTCTTTTTTTTTAAGATTTTATTTATTTATTTGACACAGAGAGAGATCACAAGTAGGCAGAGAGGCAGGCATAGAGAGAGGAGGAAGCAGGCTCTCTGCTGAGCAGAGAGCCTGATGTGGGCCTCGATCCAGGACCCTGAGATCATGACCTGAGCCAAAGGCAGAGGCTTTAACCCACTGAGCCACCCATGCGCCCTAATTTCTACAATTCTTAGGATATCTATTTTGGACAACCTCATCTGTCTGTCTGCTAAACCTTCATACTTTTTTTTTAAACTTTTGTGTCTCTGTTTATCCCTCAATAATTTATCTAATTTCATATGCCAGTTAGTTTTACTTTCACTTATTACCTAATATGCTGTTTGACTTTGTAACTGTTTAATTTCAATATCTGGCACCCTTCTTGGGTTTTCGATTGCCTCTTTAATTCCTATATATACAATAAACATCCTTAATACTTCTTCTATAATTGGTAATTTCATCAGATGAGATATTCATTTACTGGTTCTGTAAAGGCTTTATTTATTTATTTACTTCTGCATTTTGTGTAGTTTTTTAAAAAAATAATTATTATTACAACTTCACATTTCCTGGAATTCTATTTATGGAAAAGTTTGAGAGCCATGTTGAGGAAGTATTTACTTTAGAGGGACTTATGTTTGCTTATATCAATTACCTAAGAATATTATAGTCCTATTTTATTTTAAATTTCAAAAAGCATGTAGCTTTTGAGATTCTTTGAGAGTCAATAATCAAATTATATGAGAACTAGTATTAACTAGCATTATATGAGTAGCTAGTATTAACAAATTTTCAAGGACCCTTTTGTTTGTTAGTTTGTTTGTCTCAAACTACACTCAGACCCGGGGATGAAACAGAAAATTTCTCTTGCTTTTCTGTTTCGGTGGTGAGAATTTTTTTTTTTTCTCCTAAAGATTTTATTCATTTATTTGACAGAGAGAGAGAGAGCACAAGCAGTGAGGAGCAACAGAGGGAGAGGGAGAAGCAGGCTTCCCAAGGAGCAGGGAGCCTAATGTGGGGCTCAATCCCAGGACCCTGGGATTATGACCTAAGCTGAAGGCAGAGGCTTAACCAACTGAGCCACCCAGGTGCCCTGGGAACTTTTATTTTTTTAATTCATTTGTTTATTGAGAGAGAAGCTTTCCTTGTAACTTGACATAGATAAGGTGGTCCTGGATCCAAATTCCCACTCTACACAGGACAAGGTACTAAATTTCTAGGCCATTACCATTGCTTTATATGCCCCTTGGTATCTGGCAGCTTCAGGATCTGTGTCACTTCCTGGACCTGGGAACTTTGTTCCCATCTATAATGGATTTCCCTATTGTCTTTCAGAGTCTCTAACAATATACACAAGCATGATCATTATTACATTTAGCATTCTTATACAGAAAATAGCAGAAGATGGCCACGATGTCATCTTACTAAAGGCAAATGTCAACGCAATTCAATAAACATTTATTGAAATATATTATGTATTATGTTATTGTGACTATCAATAATTCAGTAATCTATAAAAAGCTGAATTCTAATATTTTGTGATGTTATTCACACAGCAAAGTATATATAGGTGTATTATGGTGACTATTAAATCAAATTTAGAAAATAATGTAGCTCTATGACACATCATTAGAAATATATTTTGATTTGGCCAGTTGATCAACAATAGTGCCTGTAAGATATGTTTGTGAGTGAGTCTCATATTCACTGTGTGATGATTACTATTTCTGTAAATAGCTATTTGATGTATGGCTAATATAAATCTCTTTGAAACATTCATTGCTAGTGTAATTGCCTTAGGATTTGCATCTTGTTCTAAAATAGGTCAGTTGTCAATAAAGAAATACGCAATACAATTCTGTGATTCCACATGTCGTTAAAGCACAAGTAACTCCTAAAATTTATTATTCTGCATTTCTTCATTAAAGGTATTATTTTTCTCCTTTCTTAATAGAACTTCAGTAAGCAACTGTCTCAAAATGTGAACAATATTATGACATCGTCTATTGTCATCCTATTATTTCTGAAGAAATTAAAGTACCAGTAAGTTTATATTTGAAATAATCAACTTAAATTTAGAACAGGTAAGATACTATTCAGAAGATAACAAAAAGCTGTTGGTATATTACAAAAATGCATATAATTAAAGGATTTTTGATAAGCCAAAGTCGTTCTTTTCTTCTCTAAATAATCTCATAATGATTTCAGTTACAGTTTTTTAAATATATGTTGCATTTCTTCTCTTAAATAATTATTTTGTACTTGGGAATTATCTGTAGTATCTATTTAACAACTGGACAATAAGGACCATTTTCATCTGGAGAGTAATTGTGAGAAGCATTTTCTATTTTCAAACAGACAAATATATTCTTTTCATTTTTCTATCATTTTTCTCTGAATTGCAACTTTATTTTGTAGTTTTTTTCTGTTATTTCAGGTAATACCAGCTGATAATATCTCTTCAAAATGTTATTACTAAAATAACTTATCTACCTCCTTTTAATATTACTATTTTAATAAGGAGATTTTTACTTTAGATGTAAGGAATTATGGACAGCTTTTTTTTTTTTAATGACAAGCGAAGCTTACAAAAATGGTTTAATATACCCATGGGTATGTTCTCACTTCATGTTTGATGCAAAAGATAATAGCAATAGTTTTTACTCCAGGCTTTTCGTGCATATTATGCATTTAAGGCATTAGAAGATAAAAGAATTTCTAAGCCTGAGTTTATCCATTCAGCATACTTTTATTGGCTGACCATGTTCCAGGCACTATTAAAGGCCCTGAGATTGTGGTGAAGAATAATGCAGATGTAGGCTTGAGCAGTGACATCCTGGGGACACAGTTGTTGGGGTATCAAAATATAATTTGATTAGATTGCTTGAAATGCCAAATGCATTGTTCCTTAGTTTTGGTTATTTATAAAAAACCATTTGCAATGTTTCTTATATCATTCCATAAAATAGTTACTAACATTTTAAGGATTCAGTAAGACTGTCATCTCTATCTTTAAGCCTCCAGCCCTCCTCCTTCCTGGTTTCTAAAAGATGAGATAGCTGTTCTCTATGGTTGGAGAGTGAAAATTTAGGCACCATTTGCTGCCAAGCACACCATAGATATCAGACTCACGAAAGTTTTCCAGTTCGATACCCATGGAAAGACTAGAACTAGAATGTAGAAAGAAGAGAAATTTCATTTTTAAATTACCGAGAAGCTTCCAATATACAAACCAATGGGCAATATTTACAAAGGTGTATAAAATATTTAGTAGTCATCTACAGATCAATAATAGTATTTTAAATACATAAATATGAATGTTCCATTATGGTTTAATTCAGACTAGAATTAAGTAATGTTCCATAGGGTAATGTATTTATAATCTCAATAGTTTTTGTTAATCAAATATTTAGGATTACATAGAGTAATAAAAATGTAAAAAAGGTAATTTATTTGTCAATAGATTTATGCCTACATCTATTTATCTAGATGAACAATGATTATAGACTTTCATTGCAGTAGAGCTTTGATGTAGAATTATCTAAATGATCAATATTAACAATAACATATAGTTACTATAATGGTATTTAAATAAACAATCAATAACCAGTAGATTATTCTGAAATTTCAAATTCTATCTACGACCCTGTATAGTATGAATAACATCCTATTTGTGCAATACAATTGAAATAACCATTTTGGGGACTTTAAAATTTTATGACTCGAAGAACTATTTCAATAAATATTTCATTTTGCAATGAATTTCTTTGATATCATGTAGGTATAGATTAAAGATGTTCTTATTCTTGTTTATTCTAAATTTAAAAGTACTTTAAATTTATCTACATTGGATCATCAGTGATTACCAAACTGTATAAAACTAACTGTACTGCAATATCACTTATGTATCTTTCCATGAGAATCTTTTGAAGCATAGCAGGTAACTATAACTTACTGACTCTTTTTGTTGTTTATTTATTTTTAAAGGTTTGTTTATTTCAGAGAGAGCACAAGAGTGAGGGGCAAATGGAGAGAAGAGAGAATCTCAAGTAGACTCTTCCCTGAGTGTGGAGCCAGATGCAGGGCTCGATCCCACAACCATGAGATCACAACCTGAGACGAAACCAAGAGCTGGACACTCAACCAACTGTGCCACCAAATAATCTTGTTGTACATTAAAATAAAGTTTAGAACTAAAGAAAATATCAGCTTCTCTTTTTCAATTCAAATCATAATTTAAAATAATTTGCGTAATAGTATATTCATTCAGACAGAAAGTACACCTTTAAAAAGTAGATAGCATGGATCATCTTTTCTTCAGTTAAAATATCTGTAGAAATTTTACAAAGGTCTAAGCCATTCTACATGTTGATCCCTACCAGAAAATAAATTCTAATTCATTCTTGTAATAGTCTATCCACTGAGGATACTTCCTTCTTTAAAATATTGCTACTTCTTGATACAAAATTGTAACACTAGCAACACTTTAAGAAGTCTAGCAACACTTTAAGAAGTTTTATAATGATTTATATGTGTTCTGGGTCTAGCAAAATACATATTTCAATGTGAATGTTAAGCTACAGTGGTGATGAGAAAGAATCATGGAGCCTCGTTTTCCCTACACTAAGCTTCAGGAAACCCTAACCACAATATATGCAATGCAATTATGTCACATATCATATTATATATCATACCATATGTATTAGTTTTCCAGAACTGCCATAAGTGTATCACAAACTGGGTAGTTTAAAACAACAGAAATTTATTCTCTCAAAGTTCTGGATGCTAGAATTCTGATATCAAGATGTCAGCAGGTTTATCTTTCTTCTGAAGCCTCCAGGGAAAAACATTTTCTTGTCTCTTAGCCTGTGGTGGTCACCAACAAATATTGGTGTTCTGCCTTGCATCTGCATCACTCCAATTTATCCCTCTGTCATCACATGGCCTTCTTTCATCTGTGTTATGTCTCTCCTCTGTGTCTCTCTCTCCAGATTTCTCTTTCTTTAAAAGGATACCAGTCATTGAATTTAGGGCCCACACTAATCTGGGATGACCCCATCATAACTTAATTACATTTGCAAAGACTACTTCCAAATAGAGTTTCCAGTGGATATGAATTTTGGGGGGACATTTTTCAACCCAGCACATCATATCATATTGTATTATATCACACATTATTTAATACAGTATGAAGATACTTTCAACAATCCTGGTTTTATTGAGATAAGTGTGTATAAGTTAAACCTAAACTAGGTGTAGGCTTACCTATAATAACAGAGTTTCTTAATCTTATTGTTATTGGCATTCTGGATTAATTTTTTGTTTTCAGTGGTTGTCTTATATATTATAGGATGTTTTAAAACATCTCTGGCTTCTGCACACCAGATGCCAGGACCCCACCTCCCTCTCTTTTGAGGGATTATTATAATTATTTTTATAATCAAAAATGTCCTCAGACATTGCCAAATGTACCCTGGGGACAAAATTACCTCTCGTTGAGAACCAGAGTTGAGAGACAGTGGACAGTTTCATTTTTTTTTACTGGAACCCACTATACCATTAACTCTTTTATTTTCCCCCCTTAAAATTTTTATTTATTTATTTAAGGGGGAAGGCCACAGGGAGAGACAGAGAATCTCACCAGACTCCCCGCCAAGCATGGAGCCAGATACGGGGCTCCAGCTCAGGACCCTGAGATCATGAGCTGAAATCAGGAGTCAGACACTTAGCCAACTGAACCACCCAGGTGCCCTTACCTGTCCTTCCCCCTAGACACAGACTGTCTTCAATCATCTTCCATTCCCCCCATGCTTCATGATATACTTGAAGATATCCTTGATTCCTTTTTTTTTTTTCCTGCACCTCCACATTCTCTTTATCAGCAAATCCTGCTGGCCAGATCTCAAGAACACATGCATTCTAATCACTTCTCACCACTTATACTGATAACATCCTGGTCTGAGAGTTATCATCACTGTCTCATTCATTTGTGAAATGACCTCCTATTTGGTGTTTCTATCATTACATCTATAATCCACTTTTGAGATTTAATCCAAATGAATTAGAGTGAATTATATTTCAGAATTTGTTATTCTTCTGTACTAAACCCTGAAATGACTTCCTATGTGGCCCTACATGGAGCTAACACTTCTAACTTTTTGAGACCAAGATGCATCTTAAAATTGCCTTTGCTTGAATGGACTGAAGTTGGTATGTTCAAGACGTGATCACGTCACTTCAAGATGTGATCACACTTAAATTATATTCTCTGTGAGGTTTGGGGGGACACCATATTTGTAGTGTCAATTTAAACTTTAAGTTTGAATCAGTGCTACCCTATAGTTCAAATATTCAATGGAGTTTTTACTACCATGTTCCATCTTTTGTCATGATAAAGACAGTTAAGTTGGCTTGCTATCATTTTCTATTTTGTCAACTTTACAGTATGTGAAATTATACCTACTATTAGATTCTTAGTTGATTCCTACTTTTGATATTTTGCTTTCTAATGATAAATGATGATAACTGTTGGATTTGGGGAAATTTAACATGAAATACACATGCATATTCTAATCTCTGCTGAGAAAACTTTATAAAACCTTTTGTGTACTCTTATTTGTTTGATCTTCTAGAAGTCAAGGTACATATAACATTCTGTGTTGGATTAAAATTCTCCTTAGATTGGAGCCTCATTATATAAGAACTGAAATAGATTGAGCATTACGATTATATTTCACTACATTTTAGGAGAGTTTGGTAATTTTTCAGTTTTATTTTTAATGAAAAAATAGTTCAATCAGATAATTGTAAAAATAACTTTTAAAAAATTATAGATTTGTTGTTTCCAAGTAGACTGTTCACAAGACTCAAATCAGCCAGCTAATTATAAGCAATATTATCCTATGCTTTTGGGCTGGTGAATAAATCCAGTCAGGAAGTTTTCTGAACCAGGAGGAAACCTATCTTAGAAAGTATTGTCCTTAGTTATGGTATTATGAAGAACAACATTCAGTTGTGTCAAAGCATTGGATGTTGTTGCCAAAAAGAACAATTACCTATGTGGTGATTTGCCATTGTTCATCCAGTTAATAGTCAATATAAAAAGATAATGTATTTTGTTACTTATCTTCTTTAGATCCTCATTTTAATAATCATTTCAAGAGATGAATAAGATTTAATGAAGGATAGGTACTTTGTAAACATTCTACTTAGTATTGAGGGGGAGGTAGCAAGTAAATCACTAACAGGTACATTTAGGGAACCAGTTTTCAATAGTGTTAAGTATGTCAGAAAGTTGTCAAGGACTGATAGACCTACCGGCATAAAATTTAAGTTGTATTGATTCAAAATCTAGTTTGCAGTGGTTGACACTTTCATTAACTTGTTTGGAAGCAAAAAGGCTTCAGTAAGTCAGTTGCATTCCTGTGACTGGAAAGCACAATCTGTCTGTCTCTGTGTGAATTAAAAATAAATCAACATGTTTCAGGTCAATCTCCCCTTTTAGGAGCATCCCGGTTTCCAGGAGTAATTTTTGACATTTGTGGGTGATTTTTTTTTTTAATAAAAGCTTGAAGAATCTCGAAGAAAGACAATGAAAAAGAATACAAACTTTCACTCTTGTATGAGGTTCAAAGGATTAAAAAACAATCTGAAGTCTTCTCATGGCCTCCTAAGGGTCCACAGGTCTATGACAAGAATGCCTAATGTCTAATGAATACCCTGAGGTCTTGGGCTCCTTTTCAGTGGGACTCTTGCGTGGATATTCCTAATATCCATAAAGAACACTAGAATAGAGAGTACAAATAGTATTTTTTTCTTAATTCATTTGTGGATATTAAAATTGATTTTGTAAGACCTCATTAGAATATAAAAGATCAAATTACAAAATCAATGTAACATTTTCAAAGGTAGAAATCTACTTAATGTTATATATTAAGAACAGTGCTGGAAAATATGTATATACATAAATACACTATATATAATACACACTTGTTGAGTGTACATTATCACATACTGTAATGAGATTCTGAATTTTCATCATTTTTATATCTCATCTTTCCTGGATATATCTTTTTTTCTTATCATATCACCCTCTACTACCTTATCTATCTTATAGGACTTACTGATTTTTTTTTAATAGTTAGTGGGTAATCACTTGTAAAAGCAGGCAGGAAGCAGATAAGAATTTTGTTAGGAGGTTTTTGGAATTAAGAAGAATGGTATAGTTAGGGAGAAGATGTAAAGATATGTTTTTGAAAGAATAAGCCACTAGTAACTGAAAGTCAAGATAAATATAATCTATGACTTAACATCTAGGATAATAAAATTCATATCTGAAGAATTACTACCTACAATGATGCTTTTTATTATTATTTGATTCAAAATATCTTAAACTTTCATTGAAGTATTTTATGATATTGTTCCGACCTACCACTTTAGATCCATCGTGCTGTGTTTCCTTGTACATCTTGCTTTCTACCATGACCAGGTTAAACTAATACTTTTTACCAGCGTACCTGTGGGAAGTTATTTACCTTCTCTCCGCCAATATCAGTCATCTGTCAAGACATCACCAAAGTACATGTGCGTGTGTGTGCACACATATAAAGATTGTAGGGAAGATTAAATGAGTTATAACAAGTAAAATTCCTTATATCCTGGGGTCAAGCCATGCATCAGGCTCCCTGCTCACTGGGGATTCTGCTTCTGCCCCTCCCTCAGCTCTTGCTCTCTCTCTCTCTCTCAGAAAATTAAAATCTTTTAAAAAATTAAAAAATAAATGAACTGTATTCTATAATCCATTACTCTCTCTTCTACCCTTTTAATCAGCCATCATACATATGGGCTGTTTTTTAAGGGGCCTTCCAAAACTACTATTAAATAACATAATGTTAGAAACTATCTACTGGTCATTTTCTGGTTTAGTCATAAACAAACACTTAAACCTCATATTGTGCAAAACTTTTCAACCATCAGATTGAGCAAAGCAGATTGTAACCCCTAAAGTGAGTGGCCCTCATCAAATTACCTGAAGCCCTGAATGGGGGGGGGAAAGGCTGGCTCTCTCAATGAGTTCTAGGGAACTCCTCCCTGCTTGGATGCTGGCTTTCCCCGCCTTCATTCCTAAAATGAACCAGCTCTATTTAAATTTCAAACATTCTGGCTTTTTGACTGAAACTATTACACCATTGGCTTTCAAGGGTCTCTGGCTTTCTGGCTGCATATTTTGGGATTTGTCAGCTTCCATAATCACAGCACAATTCTCCTACAATGAATTTCTCTCTCTCCATCCCTCCCTGTCTCCTGATAGATAGGTACCCTTATCTATATCCATATCCAATTGATGTTGTTCCCCTCGAGAACCCTGACTTATACAAATCTCTTGCCTGCTTGCTTCCCATTGGGTTGGGGCAGTGAGCGGCACCGGAGAAAATGGGAAGGTTTGAGGAATCTTCTCATTTAGGTCTAATGGTTGTAAGAAATTCCCTAATGTTCCCATGGCCTTATTTTTAATATTATATTCTAATATTTGGAAAGTAGAATGTTACTATGTTTTTTTTTGTTCTACAAATAGAAATAATAGAATGTTATTCATTTAGAAAACATGAATCCTTGCTTGACTTAGGAGCTATTTATTTCTATTCTAAACATCGATAATATCCTTTCAAATACAATGAGGAAAAACTTTGCAATGCTAACTAGTCTGTTTCATTTCTGTCATGATTTTGTGGCTGACTGTGTTGAATTATACATTTCCCTTTGCACTATTTCTTCCCCTAAGTTTGAAACAATAGGGTATTGTAGTTATTAATTTTATAACATAAATAGCATTTAAAAATATTAGCCCATTGCATATTATTCTTCTCTTAAATCAAGTTCTTATGTATCCTTTTACCAACTAACCTGAGTCATGAGTGTTATTACCACAAGGTAAGTTGTTTGTAGACAGCTGATATAGGAGGAAAATAGGATATTTGAACTATACTTAGCAGGCCTAAAACTAAGGAAAGATGCATATTAAGTAGTTTGAGGAAATGAAGAAAAATAGCATTGGGTCAGCTGTGTTCAGAGGCAAGGGAGAACCTTAAATAAGTATTTCTAAACTTTCCTTCACACCAACATAGCACTAAAGGGACTAAAAATTTCCAGATACTCTAAAAGAAGACAGTGAATATAAGTAGGTATCTAACTCAAATGATTCCATAAGAGGTTTCTCTGGCAGAGGCAACAATCATGTATTTGAGGGTTGTGTGGCAATCGGCTCTGACAAATAAATAATTTCTGTTCAAGATTTCAAACCATACCAACAAGAAACAAATGGTAGCAAGTTGCAATAGAGGACCATAATATCACAATCATCTGCAAAAGAGATCACATGTTCCCCTAATTCTAAAATTAATAACAGATGTTAAGAACAAAATACTTATAAATAAATGTAACAAAAAGTACAAAATGTATACTCTGAAAACTACAAAACCCCCCTGAAAGTAATTAAGAACTAACTAAATAAAAGAGCATACCATGTCAGCCACATGCAGAAAAATGAAACTGGATCATTTCCTGACACCACACACAAAAATAGACTCAAAATGGATAAAAGACCTCAATGTGAGAAAGGAATCCATCAAAATCCTCGAGGAGAACACAGGCAGCAACCTCTTCGACCTCAACCGCAGCAACTTCTTCCTAGGAACCTCACCAAAGGCAAGGGAAGCAAGGGCAAAAATGAACTATTGGGACTTCATCAAGATTAAAAGCTTTTGCACAGCAAAGGAAACAGTCAACAAAACCAAAAGACAACTGACAGAATGGGAGAAGATATTTGCAAATGACATATCAGATAAAGGGCTAGTATCCAAAATCTATAAAGAGCTTCTCAAACTCAACACCCATAAAACAAATAACCCAGTCAAGAAATGGGCAGTAGACATGAACAGACATTTCTCCAAAGAAGACATCCAAATGGCCAACAGACACATGAGAAAGTGCTCAACATCACTCGGCATCAGAGAAATACAAATTAAAACCACAGCGAGATACCACCTTACACCAGTCAGAATGGCTAAAATCAACAAGTCAGGAAATGACAGATGTTGGCGAGGTTGCGGAGAAAGGGGAACCCTCCTACACTGTTGGTGGGAATGCAAACTGGTGCAGCCACTCTGGAAAACAGTATGGAGATTCCTCAAAAAGTTGAAAATGGAGCTACCCTACGACCCAGCAATCGCACTACTGGGTATTTATCCTAAAGACACAAAGGTAGTGTTCCTCAGGGGCACGTGCACCCGAATGTTTATAGCAGCAATGTCCACAATAGCCAAACTATGGAAAGAACCTAGATGTCCATCAACAGATGAATGGATAAAGAAGATGTGGTATATATATACAATGGAATATTATGCAGCTATCAAAAGAAACGAAATCTTGCCATTCGCAACGACATGGATGGAACTGGAGGGTATTATGCTGAGCGAAATAAGTCAATCAGAGAAAGACAATTATCATATGATCTCTCTGATATGAGGAACTTGAGGGGCAGGGTGGGGGGTTGTGGGGGGTAGGGAGGGAAAAATAATGAAACAAGATGGGATGGGGAAGGAGACAAACCATAAGAGACTTCTAATCTCATAAAACAAACTGAGGGTTACTGGGGGGTGGGAGGGTAGGGATAGGGTGGATGGGTTATGGACATTGGGGAGGGTTTGTGCTTTGGTGAGGGCTGTGAAAGATGTAAGCCTGATGATTCACAGACCTGTACCCCTTGGGCAAATAATAAAAATAAAATCAAAAGCATTGAAAAAAAAAAAAAGAGCATACCATGAATCATTGAACACTACATCAAAAACCAATGATGTATTTTATGTTGGCTAATTGAACATAATAAAAAAACTAATTTAAAATAAAGAGCATACCATGTTCATAGATTTGCAGACTTCAGATTGCTAAAATGATATTCTCCCCAAATTAATCTTCAAACTATATACAACCCTGTCAGAATTCAAGCTTACTTTTTTATAGAAATCCATAGGCTGATTCTAAAATTCATATAGAATGCAAAGGATCTCAAATAGCCATAACAATTTTGAAAAAAAAAAAAAGAAGAAGAACAAAGGTGGAAGACCCATATTTCCTGACTTGAAAACTCACTTAAAACTTGTATGGCATTGGCATAAGAATAAACTATAGATCATTGGAACAGAATTGAGAATGCTGAAATAAACCCACATGTCTATAGTCAACTGATTTTTGGCAAGGGTCAGGACCATTCAAGGGGAATAAAGAGTCTCAACAAATAATGCTAGGGCTCCCAGACAGCCACATGAAGAAGAATGAAGTTGGACCCTCACCTCACAGGATATATAAAAACTAACTCAAAGTGGATCGAAAGCCTAAATGTAAGAGAAAAAAAATATAACAGTCTTAGAGGAAAACAGAGGTAAATTCGTTTGGCTTTGGCAATGGATCATTAGATATAACACTGAAGGCATAAGCCAAAAAAGAAAAAACAGAGTAAACTTCATCAAAATTAAGAACTTCAGTGCTTCAAAGGACACCTTCAATAAAATGAAAAGACAATCCAAAGAATGGGAGAAAATATTTGCAATTACATATGTGAAAAGAGATTTATATCCAGAATACATGTTTATAACTCCATAATATCAATAATACATATTATATACATATAATAATTTACAACTCAATAAAAAGACAAATGACCCAACTGAAAAGTGACACAGTATCTGAATAGACATTTCTCCAAATATATACAAATTGCCAACTACCCCATGAAGATATATTCAGCATCACTATTTATTACAAAAATGTAAGTCAAAACCACGATATAGCATTCACACACACACACTAAAATTACTCTAATAAAATTTTAGATAATAACAAATGCTAATGAGAATGTGGAGAAATTAGACCCCTTTTACAGTCCTGTTGAAAAAGCAAAATGATGTAGCCACTTTGGAAAATAATCTGGAAGTTCCTAAGAACATGGCTCAATATATTAAACATTAGGTTAACATATGATTCAGCTATTCCACTCATAGGTGTACACATAGAAGAAATAAAAATATATATCCTCACAAAAACCTGTATGTGGATATGTACAGCAGGATTATTCATAATAGCCAAAAGGTTTGAAAACAATTCAAATATCCATGAACTGATGAATAAGCAAAATGTGTATACTGACACAATGAAATAGTATTTGACCACAGAAAAACACTAAGTAATGATACACACTATAGTATGAATGATCATTGAAAACGTTATGCTAAGTGAAGGATGCCAGTCACAAAAGACCATGTGTGATATGACTCCATTTATATTAAATGTCCAGAAAAGGCAAATGTATAGTAATAGAAAGTAGATGAGTGGTTACTGAGGGCTGGACGGATTGGGGAATAGCAGAGTAACAGCTAAAAGGTACAGAGTTTCTTTCTGAGATGGTCAAAATGTTCTGAAATTGACAATGGTGCTGTTGCATATTCTTGTAAATAAGGTAAACCCCACTGAATTGTACAGAATAAACACTTGAATTGTGTGGTATTTTAATGATATCTCTGCAAATCTAATATAAAAAACATACTAGTATAAGCATAAAAATGAGTTTGTGAAGTTAGATTCAGTGAAATTTAGTGCTTAAAATTTCATACATGTGCTCATGTACATGTACATAGTGCATTGGTGGTATATTCAAGATTGTCAATAGAAGCAATTTTCCAAAGGAATAGTAATAGAATGTTCCCATGCCTACAGGGAAAAATCAGGAAGCATTACAAATATATTTTGCAAAATATTTCAAATGAAAATAAAATGTAATGTTAACTCTTTTATGTTTTCGCTTTACATTTTCTTAATTTCCTTATAATGGACATTTCCTTAATTCCCTGATATACTTCATCAAAGCTTCATCATATTTTCAAAGGTATTAAAATTTATCAATTGAAAATTAATATAGTTTATCAGTTGAAAATTAATATTTTCTTTGACAAATGATTGTCACGATAGAATGTTGGGAAAACAGTAAGTTTGAATTTATAATATAAAATGTTATTTTAATTTTAACCATAAAAACAAACAAAAAAGTAACACTGGCCTGAGAATTAAAAGACCCTGATGTGAGTTTTGGGGGGTGTTCCTACCTGGCTTTGTAACTTCTATTTAAATCCAACATTTCTCTTATCTAGTACTCTCTGTTATATACCACTTTTGAAAAACCTTATTTATATGTTGAATCTTGATGCATCACATTATTATCTATTTCCTTAGTAAGAATCAAATTTGGGGGGTTTTTTGGCAAATAATTTTGACTGAGCTCCGTCTCTACTATATAATGTACTAATTAATTACATTAGAGAAAGTAATAAAACAAAATAATGCAGCTTTAGTTTAGCACATTAGGAAAAATAGAAAAGTTTGCCTTTTGGAATGATTTTCAGAAATGAAAATAACTCTATTTTCAGAATCTGACAAAATTGTAGAATAGTGAGGTACTTAATTACACTGAGAGCTAAACTGTATAATATTTTTTCCTATCGGTTTTGCCTTATGTTATCATTTGCATTGGTACATACTGCCAATAGATTTCATGCCTCTTCAAAAAAGAAAATAGGAAATATATGGTGAAATTTATGTTGATAAAATCAGGAATCAATTGTTAATGAATGAACTGTTAACTATTCTTTGGGTTTTTAAAATTCCTTTCTAATAAACAATTCCCCCCCCTTCTCTCACTTTATACAGATAAGCAGGAGTCTAGGTAGAGTACTTGCATAAATACTTTACTAAAAATGACAGAGTGCTTGATGTTTTCTGGGGTAGGTCGTGCCTGCTTACGTAGGAGAGAATGAGATTTTGAACTTTCTTCCATAGGACTATCTCTTTAGGAGAAATAGATGCACATTGGTGAATATGGACAAAGGCTCCCTTCTTTATTTTTTTTAGAAAACACACACACTTAAAAAAATCATTTTCAACATAGATCCGATAACAGTATTATATTTAATAATTGCAGTTTCACTCACTTTAGTCATTTTTTCTGTCAAAAAATAAATGATTGGTAGGGATAAAGCATGTGTGTACTGGGTATTAGCCACTATAACTTATTCTTTAATCTCATTTTTCTAGTTACATTAGCTAAAAGCAGTTATGAGCAGATTAGCACAGTGAGGGAAATATCACTTGGATACTGTTAAGCACATTGCGAGGGCCAGAGGCTCTCAAGTGGAGAGGGAGGTGAGGCCGAAAGCAAGATCACATCAAAAGCAAACATTTCTGATCTAATTATGTTACTCTGGGTCAGCCTTCATTATCCATTACTGGAAAACCATAAAGCCTAAGACATTTATCATTTCCCTACCTTGTCTTCTTTTTGGAACATACCAATTATTTTATTTGGTTTAAAATGGTACAGATATTCTTGGAATCAGTGAGTGATTATACCCAAAAATAGAGAAGAGATAAGTTTATCACAAAAGCATAATTTATCAACAGAGGTTGAGAGAATAAAAAGAGGAATTTAAATCCTATTCACTTGGAAAATGACAGATCTTCAACATGGAAAATGTTTTGAGAGAAAGCTGGAGGAAACTAAATAGAAGGAATGATGTAGTACGGAATACAGAAAATGTCAAGCACCTTAAACATCAGTGTCTATGTAAAAATAAAAATAGGACAAAAAAAACCACACACCACATAATGCTTGGAATAAGAATAGGAATGGAAATTATCTGGTAAACTGAATGTGGCTTCTGGTGCTTTTAGCATATAACTAAATAGGAACTGTAGGGAAAATAAGTTTCTTTTCAATGACCCACAGTAGAGAGAAAATAACAGATTAAGATTACAAAACTATGTATCTTTGTATTGTATTTTAATTCTTTCAGGTTTATGAACAATGAATTCAATAGCAAGCTATTAAAAAAGGTGTTGGTGAATTTACATGGGCCAGTAAGGGGGAATGTGAGTGTCCTATTAATAATCATTTTCCATCTTGCTGTGTATGTAATGACCTTACTTGCACATTCTTTAGGTCTACACAGGAGGGGAATTTGCTAGATTAAGAGTTGATGCATAAAAAGTTGTGTTGACAATTATCAAAGTCAGCAGCCATGCAAGCAAGGAGTTTTTAGTTAAGGCGTTCATTCGTTGAACCATGATCCCAGAGAATATTATGAAGTATAAAGTCTCCTATTTCTAATATACAGAAAATTACTCCCTAGATAGTTGATGGTAAATTCATTATTACTTTACTCTAATTTTTAAAAGATAAAGTATATAATTCATTTGGATAGCCCTGAAATAATAAAAGTTTAACGTTGAAAAAGTTAGATTTTTCACACATTTTATTTTATTTATTTATTTTTTTTAAAGATTTTATTTATTTATTTGACACACAGAGAGAGAGATTACAAGTAGGCAGACAGGCAGGCAGAGAGAGAGGAGAGAGGAGGAAGCAGGCTCCCCGCCGAGCAGGGAGCCGGATGCGGGCCTCGATCCCAGGACACTGAGATCATGACCTGAGCTGAAGGCAGAGGCTTTAACCCACTGAGCCACCCATGCGCCCGATTTTTCACACATTTTAAATTCAAATAGAATTTGACTTTTATTTCTAATGTCATTATTTAAAAGCATCAAAAGTGGGAAATCAGAAAATCTATATATGACACATGAATTTGTGTATGTGTGTGTATGTATATAGTGTGTAATGAGTGTAGTAGAAGACATACAATTACGGAATAATTATCAAAGAAATGAAATTACTACCTTGATCCTATTTTTTTAAAGATTTTGTTTATTTATTAGAGAGAGACAGTGAGAGAGGGAACACAAGCAGGGGGAGTGGGAGAGAGAGAGAGAGGCAAGTTTTCCACTGAGCAGGGAGCCTGACACAGGGGTGAATTCCAGGACCCTGGGATCATGACCTGAGCCAGAGCCAGACGCTTAATGACTGAGCCACCCAGGTGCCCCAACTACCTTGATCTTAAACGCAGAACTGAAGAAAACACCTATATCCTACTGTACTATATTCACTTATTGAGCCCACACAATGTCTATGGTTGAAGTCACTTTAAAAAATTGGGTGCTAGCAAATCTTATGTTTGGGTGTAAATTAAAGAAATGAAATTAAAGAAATATTCAGGATAACACTGTTGTAAAGATGACAGAAGAATATTTGTTACTCATGGTCAACAAGTACAGAAGTAGTGAATCCAGGCCTCCAACCTACCTGATGTTGACATGGATAAGTTACTTCTCATCATGGTACTCTACTTTCCCTGGTTTACATTCCAAGGTCACCACAGTACAGGCTGAAGATTTACCTGTTATGCTTACATTTCAGAAAGTGAGAGGGAATAAGAGGAAAGAGATACAGTTCCCTTCCCTTTAAGAATACTTACCAGAGCTATTTTTACATGACACCAGTAAGAATCTATTTTTTTTAAAGATTTTATTTATTTATTTGACACAGAGAGAGAGATCACAAGTAGGCAGAGAGGCGGGCAGAGAAAGAGGAGGAAGCAGGCTCCCCTCTGAGCAGGGAGCCCGATGTGGGCCTCGATCCCAGGACCCTGAGATCATGACCTGAGCCAAAGGCACAGGCTTTAATCCACTGAGCCACCCAGGAGCCCGACACCAGTAAGAATCTAATCACATGATGAAAACTGTCAATAAGGGTCTCTGGGACAACCAGTCTGATCTTCATGCCTATGCAACCAACTAAGAATCATATTTTCATTACTGAAAAACAAAGAGCACATATTTCTGAGATAAGTAATCCTTTCTAAAATTTTTGATAATAGTATCTAATACTATAGTTTTCTGTGTTATTTATATAAGAGGGATTACATAAGAAATGACATCTTAATATATATATATATATTATCTTAATGTATATATATATCACTTTATAAAACTTCAATAGTTCCTGATAGTCTAAAGGTTATCTGAATGCTGTATTTCCAAGAACATCCCCTCTTTCTTCAGAACATTCTTTTTGCTTCATCAGTAATAATTAAGTTGATACTACAGACGCTCTATCTCCCATCTTTGTCCTTAGAAAGTTTACCTAAGTGAAGTAAATGATTGGAGATAAAGTTGTGTGCATGCGTGCGCACACGTGCGCACACACACACCCCATACAGTTCTAAAGTTCTGAATCAAAGGACATTGTTCTAAAAATTTAGAAAACTGGGCATAAATAGATTTGAAAAATATATATATAAATATATAAAGAGGAATTTGGGTTTCTCACAAAAGATGAAGGTTCTGAATTGGGCACTTAAAAAGGTTTAAGAATCTGAAGGGCATAAAATTTATCCATAGTCTAAAAGATAATGTGCAAATATCTTCAAAATTCCGAGAAAAAATGATTCCCAACATAAAATTCCACATCCAGAAAATCTATAAATCAAATATTGTAAAACAAAGACATATGCAGGCATGCACCACCTAAAAAATTTTGCCTAACACACAGAAACATCTCAGAAACATACAGAGAAACTCATACTAACAAAGGTTGCAAATCAGTATAACTTTCAGTTAACAATAACATATCAATATTGGTTCATTAATTGTGACAAACACACACTACAGCTGTAGATGTTGGTAACATACTCAGCATTTCCCATGTATCCAGGAAAGCAGTGGAATTGCTGCCTGGCTTCATCTAACTGCCCACAGTAAAATTAAAAAGGAAAGACAGGAGTTTAAAATAAAGAATTTTTCAGTATTCAAACAGAAGTCAAGAAAATAGAAAGGCAGAAGAGATTTCTCGAGTTTGAAATTTAAATTATTTCTCATTCCCACCTCCTCAAGATTTTCAAATAAAGAAAGAGCTTCACAGCAAAAATGAAACTCAGCATGTAAATATAAGATCATTGGTAAAGAACTGTGAAGTATTGAAAGAATTACCTGAGAAGAGTGTTTAGTTAGGTGAAAAACCCACCAGTGATCTTGTCGATGTGCCTTATAGTTTTCATTTAACATTAGAGCTTCTGAAAAATCTTAAGAAAGTGCTCTTCAGCAGCCTTGCTGAAAGCCCAAGGCAGAAAAGTTCCTATGTTGGGAGAAAATTTTTAATATGGCTTTTGTCTAATTGAGCAGACTTCCAATTGATTCATAAGAATTCACAAAATTTTTATGAAGAGCTATTTCAACTTAAACTAAAAGGGACAGAGGCAGTGCAAAATGAAAAGGGAACTTTGGATCTTCACACTTTTGTAGGACAGCAGCAGGCCCCCAAAACGTCCTAGCTGGCAACCTCTGCCCAGCTGCGTTTCAGAATCACTATCCATATGCGCACCTCTGAGATGCCTTCCATTTCCCCCCCTCTCTGAATGGGAATGCCTATAGTGACTATTCTATTCCTGTTTCAACACTGTATTTGAGTGATGAGTGTCAGAGAACTTGTCGTTTTAGTTTTGGGGCCTTAAGCTTGAGAAAAACTAAATTCACAGAATTTTGTAAGAGGAACCACATATAAGGACCTGATTTAGATTAGCAAATCCTAGACCTCCAGCATGAGCATGATGCAATAGATCACAGGTCAGCAAACCATGGGCAGGAGGGGCCATATGTTTTCATAAATAAAGTATTAGTAGAACACAGCCATATGCTCATTTACACACAATCTGTGTGTGTTTTCAAGCTCTAGTGGCAAAGCAGACCTTATGTCATACAATGTTACACTACTTACTATTACATAGATAATTTCTCAGAGATGGGTCTTAGGAAGTGGTAAATGCATTTTTCATATGCAAATAATGTAAATATTGTATAATCAGTGATTACAGAGTGATGGTTTTAAAACATGTCTGCACATTTATCAATTCTTCCACAAATATTTGAGTATAATTTCTCTCTCCTCAAATACAGAATCCAGACTTAGTTTCTCATTTCTAATGAGTAGACTACAGTAAAAGTGTCAGTCAGTGTCCAAAGCAAGGTCCCCCCAAATACTGCACCTTTTGCTTGGCTTAATCTTCCTCAGGATACACACACTTGGAACCCTACTAATAGGCTCTGAGGAAGCCCAGATTAGTTTACAGGGAGAGTAACATTGAGAAGACCAAGTGGAGAGAAACAGTGAGCCTACTTCAAAACCAGCAACAACCCCAAACACCAGTGGGAAAAGGATGTAGATGGTTTCAACGCCCTGGAAGAGAAAGTATGAACATGGGTATGTTATCTTTGGACTTACTGGTTTTACTATATATCTCACTATTCAAAACAACCTAATAGAATTGTAGAATGTCCTTATAAAGACTGAGTTAATTTGCCAGCTTAGGCAACTCTTTGAGTTGGAATATTTTTGTCTGGGATGCAGTGTATAAGCTTATGCATAGCAGTGTGCTCCAAATAGCTAAAATAGCTGAGTCCAGGAAGTAAGGAGGGGAAGTGATATTGGGCCCCTCTCTTAATCACCCTTGTGATTCCCTGTAACTTTCGGCTCTGCAAGTTTGAAAAACTATTTTTTTGTTTTGTTTTGTTTTGATTTGATTAGGGTTGGTGAATTCACATCTATTAAATAGAATTGTAAGGATTATAAAAGACTTGAAGCTATGAATAACACTTGGTCATTTGGTCTCCTCATAAAAAAGGATTATCAGGGGGAAAAAATGTTACTATGTTGTAAAGTCCATACAGATCCAGATCCTTATAACTGTCAAGGGCTAAAGTACTGGTGCACAACTGCAGCAGGAACGGTCTGTTTGAAAGCCAAGAAACTCATCAGGTTGCCTCTAGGTTTATCCAGATGTGTGACAATAGTGAATGACCAGTATCTATGATTATAGTGCACCTGAGTAATTGGACAATTTATGGACAAAGATGCAAGTGACTCCATCAGTCAAGAACCTAGACATGACAGATTCATGAAGGAAGAGTATATATATATATATCAGTCACAGCCCCAGAAACAGTTTCAGTAATAGAAATTGTTGCATGTAGTATTATGCCTTTAGTCTTAAAAACTTAGAGAAATTGTATTAAGAATCTGTGAAGAATTCATCTTAACGGTGGGCAAGAGTTGGTTTATGTTGTCAAATAAGTGGATTGTATTGATTCCTCTTAGGTAACAATTTAAAATCCTCTTGGGGCGCCTGGGTGGCTTAGTCCACTAGGCATCTTCAGCTCAGGTCATGATACCAGAGTCCTGGGAACCTCCTGTGTTGGGGTCCCTGCTCAACAGAGTATCTGTTTGTTCCCCTGCCCCTCTCCCCTCTTGTGCTCTCTTTTTCTCTCTCTGACTCTCATGCTCTCTCGTTCATGCTCTCTCTCTCAAATAAATGAAAAATAAATCTTTAATTTTTTTTAAAGTCCTCTTGGTTCCTCCTCTTCTTCCAGCTTAGCCATTATATTACACAGGGTTGTACTGGTTCCATGTGAGTGGAAAATGGTCATATTTTACTTGATATCATTGCTGTGTATATTTCATACTTTTGTTCTGGAGATTATCTAACATTATAACATAGGATGCCAGCAGGGAAGATTCCACCTATGCACAGTCAACTCCAGAGTGCACAAGTGTTACCAGCTATAGAATTTGTGATATATAATTACTGCTTTCTTTATCATCCAGGCTAAGAACTTTGACAAGTATTTCAAAACACTCTGTAGGCTGTTCTGGTGGGATCAAGTACTAGTTAGCTGAGCAGTTGCTAAATCCACAACGCATCCTTCTTTTGGCTTTCCTCCCTTCATGTTTTACTCCCTTGCACCTTATATCCACTTCCTTAGATCATATCCCCAAACAAACTAAATGCATGCAACCTTTGTCTCAGCCTCTGGTTTATGGAGAACCAAGGCTAACCTTGGCTTTCTCATTTTCTAATGTTTTGTTGACAACTCTTCTTTGTGATTATCTGCTTCCTTTAGTTTTGTATATTATACTTTTTATTCTGTTACTTGTATCCCAAAGCCATGCTGGAAGAAACAGTGATAGGTAGACAGGCAGGTAGGCAGAGATAGACAAGATAGGTAAGATGTAGAAATACGTATAGATAGTGATATTACATGTGGGAATATGTTCAATTATATTTACACAGATGCCTAAAATTCTGTATTTATGTCACTTAATTAAATACACTCTATATGAACTCCTTGTAGGAGTTCTAATCCATCTTTGTGTAATTTTTGAATTTACTCTCGTTCAAAAGTGATCTCTCTCCTACCCCCACCCCACAAAAAAGGAAAATTGAGCAAAAATAACAAACACTGAACGCACATAATTTAATGTTCAGTCCGATAATTCATATTTTACTGAGACTACTTATTTAAAAAGAATAAAGTTAAGATGCATTCGAAAGCTAGAGTATTTTTTGTTGTGCTGTAGTTTTTTTTTCAGATATATGAACAGGAACACTAACATCTTAGATGTTTTACATTTATGGGAAAAGAAAAACGTTGGCAGACTGAGACTTTATTCTCTTATAAAATACTGACATACACTTATGTAGGAAAACGGGTGTTATAAAGTCTATAGTTGTGAAAAGACAAAGTGTAATTGGTTCCTTCAATTAACTTTATTCTAAGTCCTTCACCTACCTTTGTCATAGAGGCACTAATGGGAGCGAAAGAAAGGCACTAAGCCAGAGCGCTCGTACAGGAATCAAACATGGAGAGGAACTATACATGAAGTTATATTCCTAAGTAGCTGATGACTAACTCAGATCCAATGTCTCAGGGATCTTGTAAATTCTTCTGAAACTCTGATACATTTTTACAGCAAATCATTTAAATATTTGTGTTAAGAAACACTTGGAATAGTTAAGATAAATATGGAAACAGGTAAAACATAAAGAATACTTTCAGTTTTATTTTTTAAGTTCTTCTTTTGTGATTTTATACTTTGATGTTAAACATTTCAGCCTTTTAAATTTATGTAAGTTTAGAAAATGTTTTTTTTAATCAGGAAAGAACTATGAAAACCACTATTTTAATGTCATTAAATTATTAAGTTTAACTCTCGAGTAGGCTTAAACTATTCAGTGGACACCATTATGTTTTCAAAAACTGAAAGGCAAATTGGTGAATTAATAAACAGGCATTAATGTCTAAAAATATGTGTGCATATATGGCAGAAAGAATCACTATGTGGCAGGTCCATATCCAGACCTTCAGTCAGATTTTTACACATTCTTTTCTACTCTGTACATTGTAAGTGTTACCACCATAGTCACAAACTCAAATATATTAGCCAAACCAAAAAAGCATTAAATATAAGAGGCATACTATCATTTTAAAGTACTGAAATAAAACAAATACTTGAAATCTATAAAATCAGCACAATTGCGGTAAAGTGGAAATGTCATTTGGAATGACCAGACAATATTCTCCCTTTCCTATGATTTCACATACAAACATCGAATCTTTATTTGTTCTATCACACATTTTCTCCTTGTTCTACCTTTGTGCTCTATACCCCTGTCCTGTTGCCGAGAAGATTCTTTACATTAAACAAGGCATATACGTCTGGAACAAGTGTGTAAAAAGGTTAAAAAAAAGTTTTCTCAATACTCTTATTTCCAAATTTCAGGCAAATTTTAAGCATAGGCTGAATACCATATCTGATAGCACACATACATTGCTCTCGTTGATTTGAAATTACACTTTCTATTCAGGATGAGTTTGACTCACCTTGGATTTGAGATTAATCCTCTGGACAATGTTTAAAATAATCATTTACCTTGGTATCAGTCTTTGTTTCCCTGTCACCACAATTCCACTGCACAAAATTAATCCCTATCCCCTTCGGATTACCTCACTGGCTGATAACAAAGTGCTGATTTTTTATCACGATAATATTTACTATATTAACTGATAATTTTCCTTTGAGTACCCTTTTCATTTCCTCCTCCTTATTCGGTTAGCTTGTATTTTTTTTTCTCATCAGATCACTGAATGGATAGCATGATGAAATACGAAAGGCTTCATTCTTGATTCTTTTACTAAGAGAATAGTCAGGTAAAAAACAGGTTTCTTCAATATGAAGACCCAAATACTGAACTGAAAGTAAATAACTTTCATGCCATACATCACAGACTGGAGGAAAATGAAAAAAAATGTCTTGGGAGAAAACTGATGTATGTTCTTGATGAAGAGAGGAGAAACTTCTCCCTTCAACCCTCCCTCCTCCACTTGCTCCTAAGGTAATGCTTAGAGCATGCAGAACATTGTTTAGGGAAGTATGTATCAGAACAAAACGAAACAAGAAATTTCAGGGTGAGGAATGTATTGTCTGAATTGAGCAGTGCGGCCCCCTTGGGTAGACTCTGGAGAAGGAGTAAGGCTATGCAAACATAAATTATGACTGGAAAAGCAAAATAGCATTGAAATGGTAGAGATGTCCTCACATGAGAGTAGGTATTTTCCACATATCTCTGGGAGGAGGGTGAATGCCTTCAGGAGGACATGTGGTGAGGAGGATGTACAGCCGTCTGCAAAGGCAATAAAGACTATCTAGAAAAAGGATTTGCTACCAGTGTTATTGGATGACAAACAAGGACAGAGATCTGGGCCCCTCCCCTCAAAAAAACCCAAGAAGAAACTATCAAACAAAAAGCAAACAAACAAAAAATACTTACAGATCGATGCTTCTTAAGGAACCCATAGATTATTAAAGCCTATCAAGAATGAGATGAGGAGAGACCTTGAATTTGTTGAGATGAAATTATTAAGATCTAGGAAGAGGAGATTCTAAGTAGAATTCAGATTCATTTATTAACACATAAAATAGTATTTCTTCCATACGCATATTTATGACTTTTAAATGCTATAGTACATATTTAGGCATTTGGACACTAAATACTATAATGAAAAACTTAAATGTTGAAAAATATGCTTTGAATAATACATTTGACTAGTGTTCGGGCTCTCTGCTCAGCAGGGAGCCTGCTTCCCCCTCTCTCACTGCCTGCCTCTCTGCCTCCTTGTGATCTCTCTCCCGCTGTGAAATAAATAAATAAAAATCTTTAAAATAAAATAAAAATTAAAAAAAATACATTTGACTAGTGCATGAGTATGGCATCAGGTGTGCACCACAAAGCTAAGTGTTTATAGACGGATTATTTCAAAAAATAACAAGTCTTTGTTAGAGATCTCAAGATACTCTCCTAGAAGTTACTAGTTCTTCAAAATACACAAGTCATATCACAAAATATAAATTAAGATTAAAATCAGCTCAAACTTACTGAATTAGACAGTCTGGACTGCCATGACAAAATCCCACAGACTGGGTGTCTTGAACAATAGGAATTTATTTTCTCACAGGTTTGGAGGTAAAAGTCCTAGATCAAGGACAAATTTGCCAGGGTTATTTCTGAAGAGGAATCTTCCTGGTTTGAAGACACCCCTTTCTTGCTATACCCTCAAGGGGCCTTTCCTAGGTGAGTGCCACATAGGGCGAGGCTAGAGTTGGGGGTTCCCTTGTGTCTTTCTTCCAAGGACACTAACCCTATCAGATCAGGTCCCCACTCTTATGACCTCTTTAAACCTTCATTATTTCCCTACTTCAAATACAGCCACACTGGATATTAGAGCTTTAACGAATGAATTGGGGAGGGGGGGTAAGAATATTCAGCCCTTAACACTTACCATCCTAAGATTAAAACAATATATATATTTTTAAGATTTTATTTATTTATTTGACACAGAGAGAGAGAGATCACAAGGAGGCAGAGAGGCAGGCAGAGAGAGAGGGGGAAGCAGGCTCCCTGCCGAGCAGAGAGCCCGATGCGGGGCTCCATCCCAGGACCCTGAGATCACGACCTGAGCCAAAGGCAGAGGCTTTAACCCACTGAGCCACTCAGGTGCCCTAAAACAATAAATTTATGATTTTGGTCATAAATTCCATAGTTTGTATATTACACATGAAGCCTTTTTTTTAAATTTGTTTGATCTTGAACACATATATTTACTAAGAACATCTAAAAGCAGTTTTGATGTTGAACACGTATATTAGTACTGTGAATATATAAGATCATTTTTGATGGCCGCTATATTAGTCGGCCCTCTTTGCATTTAACTATCAGAGACAAGTGATTCTAAGTGTTATACACAATGCTGCATAGACCTGTTCAAAAAATTTTGCCATGGACAAAATATAAGTAATGATTCAATTTAGTAACAGCCCTTTAGTCTTTTTTTTTTTTTAATTCACTTGTCTCTAAAGTTATCCCCTATGTTAGCCATAATCTTTCCCTCAGGTATTCAATAATAGCAACATGGTAACTTTACATATATCTCTTCCTCCCTCAGGCTTGCTCAAGAATACTCTCAAGACAAAGAAAGCATAATAGCAAGAAACTAAGCTGAAACATACAAGTGCTTGCTCCGCCCTTTGCAATTACTGGCTACACTGAGTCATGTAGATCTGCAGAGAATCAAGGAGGGATCATGTTCCTCCTCTCGACTGCAGGAGCTGCAAAACTCCATTGCAAAGTAAATAGACATGGGAAATGGCAAATAATTTGGACCATTAAAGCAATATATGAATCATATATGCATGCATGTACACATACTTACCTATGGGATTTGTCATTATTTTTTCTGTATTAAGCAGATCCTACTATCCTATATTCTATTTTGCATTTCTTCCAGTAGACTGGTAGAAATTTAAGTTAATAGACTGGTACTATTTAAGTCTTCCCTTTAGCTACCTATGTAATAGTTGCATGTACTTATCTCTTCTAAATAAATAACCATATGTACTATCTATCACTATCAATAACCTCTTTTATTTCTCAAGACATATATTTAAAGTCCACATATACTCAAATATGAGTCCATATATACTTGACTATTTTTCTAGTCTTTTCCATTAATCAGAAAATAATAGTAATAGTGATTATTTTATTATTGAATTTAGGAAATAATAATAATAATAATAATAATAATAATAATAATAATAATAATAATAATGCTTGTCAAAGTGCTGCAATGACAAATAAAATGTCCTAAAACAGTTCTTTGTATAAAATTATTCTATGTTGGCTTTAATATTATCACTAATATTTATTATTATAAGTAATACAACTTTGAGAAAGTAAGTGCTATAGATTTCCATAACAATTTGAAAGTGGAATAATAATAATAATAATTATTGCAAGTTAATTTTAATAATAATTTTGCAAGTTAATTTATTTTTTTAAAGATTGTATTTATTTATTTGAGAGAGAGAGAGAACACAAGCAGGCAGAGGGGCAGAACAAGAGGGAGAAGCAGACTCCCCACTAAACAGGGAGCCCGATGTGGGCCTCTATCCAAGGACCCTGGGATCATGACGTGAGCCAAAGGCAACTGGTTAATGGACTGAGCCACCCAGGCCCCCCCTGCAAGTTAATGGAAAAAATAATAAAATGTAAGTGTAGATACTACAGATATATATTTGTTCTATTGTATTGTTTGTTTAATATATTAATTAAAAAAATGAAGACCCAAAAATTGCAAGCTCATGTTTTCTGTTTAACTTTAGAATGAAACATTTTAAACTTTAAATTCACATTTTTATGTATTTCCATTTGTAGTTTTGTTCTTCTCAAGGATATAGGTCCAAGTAACTGTGACTATGTATACTACGGAATGTGTTAAAAAAACAAAAACAACAACAACAACAACAAACCTCTTGCCCACTGAATCCACTGAAATTCAAAGAAAACATAAATAAAATGATGTTAATAATGATGATGTTAAAAAATAATATATTTGCCTATTGTACTTCACTATCAGTACATGTGTATTGGTATAATTTTCACATACACATACTCACTTGCCTTGTATCTTATGTAGCTTCTAGCCCTTGTATACTTATTTTAATTAGACAAATCATGTTTACCAAAATTATCCTGAGATTTTTTTAGTTGTGAACTAATTTCTTTTATGTTATCTGGTTCCAGAATGTTATCTGGTATGCTGTCATTGACCTTAGAATTGTGGCAGGAAATAGTGCAGGTGATTTCCCAAAATTGTAAGTAAATATGTTGATACTTGTAGTCAACAAACTTCTACCTATAAGATACAGGTACTTTGAAAAGATGTGTATTTTGGTGCTATGACTTCTGTCCGCATTCTAAGATTTGGATAAATGCATGAGTTAATAAAATTTAAAATTTTATAGACATTTCCTTTTCTCTATTGAATGGAATATACAACTGATAGTGTGTCAGCCTCTACCCCTAAGCTTAAAGCCTTGAACTAAATACATCTTTTATAGATTCATGCATAATTTGCATCCATGGATGATAATCTTAGACAACATTCTTGAAATATTCATTAAGGTTATTATCAAAGAATTGTCACGTCTCAACATTCATTTTGTTCTAAAAATACTTGTTGTTTGTTGGTTTGCTTCTAATATCTTTATATTGTTTTGCCCAGCCTCCAAAATTTTAGTAGCCCTAAGGTTTTAGGAGTAAATGTAAAATATAAACGTAAAAAAATTTTTTTTGTAAGTGATTAAAATGATTCTGTAGTTTGTGTACATCAGGTTCCCTTTCAAACAAAACGTCCTCATGTTATTTTGGGAAAGCAGCTAAGCATATGTTTTAACAGCATCATCTATGGATTCAAACTTTCCAAGGATGGATCCTCAGCCTCTACTCTCCAGAGTAGAATGCCATAGCTGTCTCCTCCCTAAGTTGGGATCACTAACAGTACCTACTCCATAACACTATTGTAAGGACTGAATGAGTGCTGTTGTTTATGTTATGTTAGAATACTGCCCGGCAGACAATAAGAAATAAAAATACAAGTCAGCAGCTATTGCTTTTGTTGTGTTTGTGTTATTAAATGAAATCACTGCCAAATGCATGGGGTCTTCTATAAATTTGTCTCTACTTTGAAATATATCTGAAAGCTATCCAAAGTAAATATGACCTCTTATAAATATACATATATATATACATATATATATACACACACACATATATATGTATATATATGGTTATGTATATGATGTGTCTGAATTTAAAAAATGTAAGTTGTTCTCTCATGGTATAAATCAGTTATGTTTAGAAGCTAATTTAACACTCGGTTACTTTCAAAATTTACAATTTCAATAAACTGTGTACTTTTGTGTATACATGGAATTTAAATTTACTGTCATAAAGTGTCTTTTGTATTAGCAAATACATTAGATAACTGAAAAAAAAATTTTGTATTTATTCAGGTCAATATTTGCATAGTGACAAACTTAAAACCACCGAATTAGCTAATGATTAATTTGTATCATATTCTTTAGTTTCTAATGAAAGAACAGGATTTGAGCCATTTTGTTCATGTCTGACACTGCTTTGAATGATAATCATTCATCATTTTAAAACCATTTTCACATTTTCTCAAAATCCATCCAAAGGTGATCTTTTTAGTAGAGTTACCAGCTCCTTCACTTTCTCACCTTTGTATGTAGATTAATGAAATCTACCACATCTTCAGCATACAGTCTACACAACACAGAATCTTTAATTAATACAAAAATCTATCAGTAATATTATGCAGATTCTATCTACAATACGACGAGTAAGACAATGCTTTTGACTGCCAACAATTTAAAAGAAAAATAACTAAGGCTCATTGTTTTAAGTACATGATCTGTCAAAAATGAATCATAGGCAATTAAATTTGACACTTACAGAAATGTTTTTCTGAAGTTTTTCAAAAAGAAGAATGTTTCCAAGTTTTTTTTTTAAGACAACAATTCAGATTCTAAGTACTAACACAGACATAAATATGTGTGGTATAATCATGTATTTCTCTGTGGTGTATTTAAGAATATACATAATACAACACTCAGATACAAAATGCATTTGTCATGAGTTACTACAAATCATACTCATATTTACTATAAGACATTGATAAAATACTGATCCATAAGGACTTTTGTATTTTGTGTGTGTGTGTGTGCGTGTATGTGTGTCTGTGCATGTAAATATCCTTCTTTTAAGAGGATGATAATAGGACTACACCAAAGCCACCTATTTTCAATTTGTTGCACAATCACTCAAAGGGACTAAATGATCAGCATTTCTTTTAAATAAAGAATTTATAGAATTACAAGAGATCAAAATTGGCTTAGCCACTAGTTTTTATATAATACAACCTTCTTATTTCATAACTGAACCCAATATACCTATACAGATTAAGCAGGCAAAAAATGTTTGTTGAATGAAGTGGATTATATTTCTCAGTAATACCAAAAATCCTAGTGGGAGATACAAAGAAAAAAATGTCTTTGGAATCCCAATCATTTTCAAAAGGTTGTATAAGACTACAACCTAACTGCCTTGGATAAGAGCTCATTTGAATGTGCTTCCTAGTACAATACTAAAATACATACATACATGTATAAATATATACCTAATTCCACATCTCCTCGGAGATGAGAGACATTTTATTTTCTTTATTTATCTTAGAGAAAGAGATAGAGCTTTTATGAGCAGGAGGAGGAGCAGAAGGGTGAGGGAGGGGAAAGAACGTCAAGCAGACTTGCTAAGCAAAGAGCCTAATACGGGGCTCATGGCTGCTGGATCTCATCATCATGACCTGAGCCAAAACCCAGAGTCAGACGGAGCCACCCAGGTGAAAGGCAGTTTGAAGACATTTTGAAAAGTATATCTTTTCTGACCCATGTTTCACCTCAAACAATATGCGAGAGTTTCTATTACTATTTGAGCCAACTTCTAACTGTGTACTTAGTAACTGCTTTGGAAAGATGACAGTGATGAGAAGATATTTAGTTTTTTTCAGAGCTCTGGATACCCACATAATTTTTAATTATTTGGTTAATTATTTCATCTCTAAGATATCTCTTTTCCATTATTTCAACTACACAATTTATTGATAACAAATCCATATTCCATCATGTATATGCCTCTATCTACAAATAACATTTATTTCCATAGGTAGAATTACTAATGTGATTTTCTGAAGAGGAAAATGTTGTAAATGAGTTATATCTCTGTGGGCAATTCCTACTCAGCAATTCCAAGTTTCAAGAACAATAGTTGGGGAAATTATATTTTCTAATTATTTTAAAATTATTAATATTGTTCCTTAATAATTATTTATCTTGCTCTGTTGACATTAAAATTTTCATATGTTAAAGTCATAAATAATTTCTAAGATATCTTTCAAAAACAGTGAATAAATACTAAGAGATGAAATGGTATCTTATCTTTTTTTAATACCGATCCATGTATTGATTAAGCACAATATAGAGTCAATTCTTCATTCTCAGCCATAGAAGAAAAAAAATGCATTAAAACAACAACAACAACAGAAGAACCTTAGCAAAAGAAGGTATGTGGTGGGGAGAGGCAACAGAGAGAAAGACTGAGATTGATTTTCTTAAAATTCCATTTCTGAATGATACAATCACCTCCACTTCAAGAATGAAATGTTAGGGTTGATACCTCAGTGGCTGATAACAGAGTATAGGTGAAACAAGATTAGCTAGGAGCTGATGGTTTTTGAAGTCAGGGAATTCAAATATGAGGTTTTATTATATCCTTCTACCTACTGTTAAATACACTGGAACTTGTCATAATAAGAAGTTTAAAAAAAAGTAACAATAGTACCGGAGTAAAATTTACCAAACTTAAAAAAATTTTTTTTTTAAATCAAAGCTCTTTTGAAGCATATAAGTAGATGACAATCTAATCTTGACATTTTTTTATGTTGGGGATTTATGTTACTAATTGCGTGGATTTATACATGCCTAACAGAGCTGATCTTCATTAAGGTTGTCTATTGCAATGTAACTGGGCCACAAGGCTCCTCCAGGAGAAGAGGCAAAAATCATTCCATACCATAGACTGGGTGGCTTAACCATAAAGTTATTTCCTCATAGCTCTGGGGGCTGGGAGTCTGAGACAGAGCTGGGTTCTGGCTCACAGACAGCAGCCTCGTCTCTGTGTCCTCACAGGGCAGACAGGGTGATCTTTCCCTTCTTCTTCTTACAAAGCTACTAATCCCATCGTGAAGGCCCCACTCTCATGATCTCATCTAATCCTAATTAACCCCCAGAGGCTCCATCTCCAAACATGTCAGCACTGGGGCTTAGAGCGTCAACATATGAATCTGGGGGAGAACATGTTCAGTCCATACAGCTGTTTTTGTTTTAAGAAGAGGAGAAATTTGAAAATATCTTCTTCAAGAACACAATATGAGGCATATGGCAGGAGTGTTTTCAGAATCTGATCCCTTGACTGAAATCAGATGTAGGCACTTGTTGACCTAAGTTTAAGGACTCCTTCTACAATGCAATCACCAAGACAAGGGAAGAATGAAATATCTTAACTAGAAAAGTAAAGATAGATGGTGAGATATTTTCTCCACTTCTGCTTGAAACTCAGCACCGTGGCTAAAAGAAGGGTCCCGTCACAATGTGGGCTAGTAGATAATCCCCAGTTTCGAAACTTGACACAGACATATCATTCCTCGGCTTCTGAGGCCGGGTTTGCTTAACAGCTTCAGGGGAACTGTGAGTTACGTACTGGAAATCTGTACATGAGAGATCCATGGAGTAAATAAAGACTTTCTGTAAGGTCATATTAGATGGATACACCTCCAACAACTGAAGGAGACTTTTGAGCAGAGCTACAACTCCTGAATTACACAGTGGAAAACATGGTCCCAGGGATTTCAATTACTTCTGTTGAATATGATCACATTAGTGCAATCTTCTGATCAGCTCTGGGAGAATTCTGTTACATGCAAAAAATAAAGTGCAAAAACATCCCAAGTTTGCTATGCTATGCTAACACAGATCAAACCAACAAAGATTTTTTTTTTTTTTTTTTTTTTTTTTTTTTTTAAA
>LNAC01000133.1:1605403-1638911 GCA_002007465.1 Ailurus styani
TTTTTTTTTTTTTTTTTTTAGAACACCTGGGTGGCTCAGTCAGTTAAATGTCTGCGTTTGGCTCAAGTCATGATCCCAGTGTTCTGAGATGGAGTCCTGCAATGAGCACCCTGCTTAGCCGGGAGCCTGCTTCTCCCTCACTCTCTGCCTGCTGTTCCCTGGGCTTGAGCATGCTTTCTCTATCTCTGTGTCAAATAAATAAAGAAAATCTTTAAAAAAAAAGAATGAAAGTTTAAAAAGAATGATAGTTAATTAGTGAAGGGGAAAGAAAAAAATAAATATTTTGTATTTTAAATATTGCATGTCATGGATATATTCCCACAATCACAGAAAATCTAATAAAAGTATATATTTTTAAATAAAGATGTGATAAAATATAACAGATTTGACCTCTAGGTTATACTCCTCTTATGTGTTCAACCCCAGCATCCCGCACCCCCTTGCCCCCAGTCTCAAAAGACAGTTTCATTAGTCTCTCCTAGGGACAAGGGCTGAGCATTGTCCTGGTCATCATTGTACCCAACAGGGCAGCAGCTGCAGAAATTCTAGAACCTAGGTCTAATTCAGTTAGAACCATGCAGGCTCCAGCTTCCCCAGGGGCTGCCAGGGAGAGCCAATGACCCAGTATAGAAATGTGGGAATGTAAACCCATGGGCCAACTGTAAACAATTCAAGAGAGCGGACATGAAGTAGTGGTCATACAAAGAGATTGATCCTCCTTCTCTCCCACCCTAAAGAACAATTCCAGACACAGTAATCTCTCCAGAGATCCTCTCCAGAGATGTTCTGTGTGCCTGTTACTTCCTTGAGAATTTGTGGCCAGCATGGTTATGCACAAAATTTACATTTCTTTCTCTCCTTCCCTAGAGTATCCTTCATACTTGTTCTCTCAGTCTTGTTGCCCTGGTAATGCAGTGATCTTCCCACCAACCAGCCACACACTGCTCCCCCCTCCAGAAGACAACAACAACACATAAGCTGTACCTCTGGCTGGATTTTCAAAAATATATGGGCTAAGACAATAGGATGCAACAGTGACCCTACAAATAAACCCCCAGAATGAGATGCCAGGCTTGCATTCTTAGTGCTCTGAAGTCAACAGAAATACATTTTTTTGTGTGTGGATAATTAGGTTGAGTAATAATCCCTGGCATTCACTGGAATCATATTTACTCAGGCTTTTAGCAGTGGTCAATTAGGAAGAAGCTCAGAGGCAAGGTAAGGAGTTGGAATGGGACTAAACTTGATTAGTGTAGAGGCAATGATGATTATAAGAACTGTTATGTGAGGTGTCTGTTTTTGCCAGACTAGGCGACCTTGCAAGTGTGCATGCACAAACAGAAGCATGCACACACACACAGGCCCAGGAAAGATTGTCCCTAAGCTCAAGCATGCTATGAAAAAGCTCAAGCATTCTTTAGCAATATTAGAAGAAATTTTTAACTCTTTTAGCTACAAGGAAGATTGTGCGGACAATCAGGCCTGTGAATGGTTATAAAAGGTTGTGAGTGTTGCAATGGAGACTAAATAAGGAGACTTAATATGTCTTGACTATTATAGAGAAGAATAGGACCTTAAGACCGACCAGGATATTTGTGTGAATGGGATTAAAAGTATCAAACACATATATTTTCTAGAATCCTGCTACACTGGAGAAGCAGTGTTCTCTTCTTTTCCTAAGAACGGCCTCATGCAACGACCTGGTCTACAGCAAGTTCCTTATACTCATCTGGTTCTGCGCCATATTTTCTGCAACTGTAGGCTTAAAAGGGTGAGTCTCAGCACAGACTGAAGGAGGAAATGCAAGCCCTGACCAAAAAAAAAAAAAAAAAGCCACAAACCCACAAACCAAGAAATTTCAGGAGCTAATTAATAAATAGTGGCAGGCAAAAAGGGACCTGGAGAATTCAGCCTGGGGCAATGGGATGGGATATGAGAACAGAGCTGAGGTTCCAGCTGTCATACTAGTTGGGTCATAGGACAGTACTGATGGGACTCTAGGAATCCACAGAAGATCCCAATGTGGCACATCTTAAGGTTCTGAAATAAAGCCAAGCCGCACAATGTTTGTTCTCTAGGGAACAGAGCTGAAAATGGAGTTTACATGTGAATTTTGGTTTCCTGCGGATTACGTTAGCCATTCTTGGAATGCCTTTCACGGCTTATTCAGACTTTTGCAATCAATCCTTTTCTGCAGTAAAATTTTGGGAAGCTTTTTTAGTCACAATTATTTCACAGTAGAGATTGCTGAAAACATGTAAGCCTGAGCCACATAAATTATTTAAGTCTACAGGTTAATGTAATAAGTTAATGAACACTTAAGTTAATACAAAACATTACTTCATGACTTTCAACTTAGAGCATGTAAGGCTATACTAATTGTTACACTGTATCTAATCAAAAAGAGCAATGTCTCCTTAGAAATTCTCCTATTCATTCATTCACATTAGTGAATATTTTACCTACCATGTACCAGCACAGTCCAAGGCCTTCGTATGACAGTGGATTATAAAACAGACATTATTACTTCCATTTTGGAAATCACAGGCATACTGCCAAGACACACAATTCACATATAAATAACATGGAAATACCTCATGCAGACCTATGCAACAGCTCCTGCATCTTGGATATTATATGTTATAGGGTGTCAAACACACAATGAATAAATGACTTTAGAGAATGATCATTTGGATGAAATTAAAAAGAAAATGGATTGACTAGTGAACATATGGAAAAAGGTGTGCTTAACCTAGAGAGAACAGCTGAGAGCCAGTTCAGCTCAGCTGAGAAGACATAGTAATGGTGAGTTTTAAGGAAGAACATTCTGAGCATAATTAATTCCCAGTGCAAAAGTCAGGGTAAGTTTGGAGTGTTTGAGGATCAAGCAAAAAAGTAATGCTGTTGCAGACTGGGAACTAGGTGATGGCGCTGCTACACAGAGGTAGAGGAGGACACGAGGCCTTATATGTCACAGAAAGAGATTGGCATTTTATTCCAATTGCAATGGAAGTCCACTGGTGTAGTTTAAGCATGTCAGCAACATGAATCTGATTGGCACTGTAATGTTGTTATGAGGAGAGGAAGCTGTAGGGGAGTATGAGCAGAAGACTGGTCAGGAAGGCAGACTCCACAGTTCTCAGCCCTCAGCAACTGATTGGTGAAACCATTAATCGAAATGGAGAAGGCAAAAGGAAAATGGAAAGGGCAAAGAGATGCATTCTTTCTTGAGCACTCACCCAGTAATACAGCCCTACCAACACCTTGATTTTAGCCCAGTGAGACATAAGACTTTCCATGTGAAGAATGTAAGATAATAAATTTGTGTTTTTTTAAGTCATTAACTTCTTTTTTTTTTGGAGATATAATTGATATACAACATAACATTAGTTTCAGGTATACCACATGATTCAATTTTAAGTCACTAAGTTTTGGTAGTTTGTTAGAGTAACAGTAGAAAACTATTACAGTTATGCTATTTAAAATGACACTCATTGTTGTTGTTTTTTCCTGCTTTATTTTTCTCATAACCCTTATACTTTCCTGACACTATTTTTACTTATTCATTTATTAGCTTTACCACCAGATTATATGTTAAATAAGGCAGGTATTCCTGTGTTGTTTTTGTTTGTTTAATTTTTAGCTCTACCCCAATAATCTTGAAGAGTGCTTAATGCACAGGAGCTCCTGAATTAATATTGTTTGAAGTAACTAACAAATTAGTAAATCCAATCAAGTTTTCATTGACTTAAGTAAAACTGTTCTAGCTTTGGTATACCCATGGTGAAGGTTCAGTGGACATCATTTTTATATTCTCATCTTTCTTGACTACATAGAAGTCAAAATTCACACTAGAGGACCATGTTTAAGTTACCAAAGTATTGTTTCATTATCTGCCAAAACACCACATTTTCCTGGAATTCTTCATTTTCTTTACTAAAACTCTTCAAGTAAAATGTCTTTAAGGCCCCAATCTAGGCCCTCATGTCTTTGTATACATGCTCATTTTAGCTAACCTCAATTGATCCCTATTTTAATAACACCTATGTGCTAACCACCAAATGTATGTCTGGAGTCTAGACCTGCTTTCTGGGCTCCAGATGTCTGTGTCCAAATGTTTACTAAAGATTCATTTGGTCCAAAAAAGACATGTCAAAGAATCCTATCCAATCTGAAATCTGATATCTTCTTGATTGGATGAGGTGAGGAATTTTACATCTTTTGTCCAAAGTTTATAAACTACAAAGTCCTGGAATCACATTGGGCATATTAAACCATGGTAACCATAATTTTCAGTGGAAAATCCAAAGTTTTTACAGTGCTAGAGCAAAGTGGGTTTGATGTCATTCTGATAAGGGAGTAAAAAACACTCCTTCTTCCAAACACCTAGTTCTCTATTGTGTAGAATAAAGGACATTTCACCACTTGACTGTTGGAATACTCACTGTTAGTAGATATTGAGAGAGAGAAAGGGAGGTTAGGCTCAATTAATCTATTCTCTGTGAGGCATCTACTTTTATTGAAACTGCCAGTTAAGGCAATTTTGCTTTTTGGTTTCCAGGTTTCCTATCTTGGCTTACCTTCCTGGATTAAATGATTACCAGTTCTTTGGAAACAACCTGTCACTGGTGTCAGGTTATGCAATGAACTACTAACTGAGGTGGTTTGCTGATGGACTGCTCCTATTATTAGACTTATTTAGAGGGAAAATTGTATTCTTTAATGTGAAGAATTAGAAAAATGAAAACAAAATACTGATACACAACTAAATAATTTACAAATCAGAAAATGTCCTAGATACCACAGCTTATCTCCCACCTCTCAGTTTCAGATGAGATAAATGAAACCAAAATTGGTAAGTTCCTTTCTGCAGGTCTCATTGTTAGACAAGCAGAATTTCAACTAAATTTTTCTGACTTTTTATAAAGTGATTTTACCAGCAAACCATTATCTTGTTCTTTTGGAGCTCTGGGGGAAGAGCTCACCTCTGTCCAAGCATTGGAAGACTTGGACTATAATAACAACAATTACGGTGTTTATTAAACACTATGTGTTGGGCTTTGTGCTCCACATTCCATGTTTAATATTATTTCTTTAATAAAACATACGAGGGGCGCTTGGCCGGCTCCATCAGAGGAGCTTTTCACCCTTGAGCTTGGCGTCATGATTTTGAGCCCCACAATGGGTGGAGAGATTCATAACATAAATAAAACTTAAAATCACATATCAAATATTCTAATATTTTTGTTTCAGAGATGAGGAAAAAAGGCACTAAGAGATGAAATTACTTTTCAACAATCATATATCACAGTAAATGGCTCAGACAAATCTCAGCAGTAGGGAGACAGTCTCAAAATGGCCATGTCATACAAGCAATGTGATCAGTGGGGCTGTTGGTTACTAGGATTCCAAACTGAGATGCAGAGAATTCAGGGTCCCCATCCTATAAAGAGAATCATAAACACTTGCAATGCAGGCATTTACTTTAGTGATAATTAAAGGTTTTATCAACCTATACTATATATCCTAGATCACATAAGCAGTATCTATACCTATAGAGGGGAAATGAAGTATTTAGGAGAGAAAGAGAAAGAGAGAGAGAGAGAGAGAGAGAGAGAGAGAGAGAGTGAGTGTGTGTGTGTGTGTGTGACAGACAGACCTAGTAAGAACCAGCTTAGCTTTTCCCTTCCATCCCTTGTGAGTTTTTTCCCTAGGATACATATATGCTCCTCACGACTGAAGTACCTGCTACGTTTTCTCTTCACCCTCCTTGACCAAACCCATTAAACAATGTAAAGCCTATAAGACAGAAGGAATATCCTACCCCAAGATGAAACCAGAGGAGTCATTAAAATATATATTTACTGAAGTCTGGATGGTTTGTGGAGGTATAAGTAAAAATCTAAATATGAGTGACATTTTGAACCAGATACTAGATGATACATACTGAGATATGGTAACCAAATGTAATCAAAACCTTGTGAAATCTACTCAAGAGGATAGTGAAACAGTGTTTATATTATGATCCACAAAATGCTACTGGGTGGTAAAGAGATACGGAACTTACACCAGAATATAAATAAGTATACTATGATTTTTTTTTGTTTAATATGTTGGTTAAAGTAGTATATTAAAACAAAAAAATTAACATAGCAGTGCTTCAGTAGTAAGAAAAAATAGTTATGCCCATGTATTTCCATACGTAGGACTCTCCAGAGGCAACTGGGTACACTGGCTTATCTCCTGAAATGCTGGCGGTTACTTTAAAATTTTTACATATATTGTATGCATTCGCACGTGCATATTGTGTGTGTGTGTGTGTGTGTGTGAGTGTATACACATATCTGTATGTTTGTAACATGCCAGAACCTTTCATGAGAACACATACATTTGAATGGGAACTGCGGATTAAGAAACAAGTGACTTGGAAATATTAAAATACTATTTACGTATTTTATTTTTATCTCAGTTTTCTTAGATTCCCTGTATCTCTTACTTTTTACACATATTTTAAGTTATCATTTGTTAAAGATTTATTTATTTACTTGAGAGAGAGAGGATGAGCCGGAGGGGCAGAGAGACAGGGAAAGAGAATCACAAGCAGACTCCACCCACGGTGCGCTCCAAGCCCCACGGGGGCTCGATCTCACCAGTCTGAGATTAGGATCTGAGCTGAAACCAAGAGTCAGACACGACCGACTATGTCACCCAGGCGCCCTGTGATTTTATCATTCTTTAATATTTGGGCATATTTCAACCAGATCTATTTCCCAACAAATCTGTTACTGTATTTTAATTTGGGAAATCATGTACTAACATTCCCAAAGACAGCTCTTCTTATTATTCCATTTTCATATGATTCTTTTCCCTGTGAATCTAAACCTTTATAATTTTTCTAAAATTTGGAGTTCTTAAATTAAAAAAAAAAGCCTTCTTAGTCATCACATACCTATTTTTTTGTCAGCTTTCCTGCATTTTTAATATCAGTATTTCACCTTTGATTTTAGGACTTTTCAAATACTTCATAAATGTCTTGTGTTTCTGTGGCTCTTACCTTAGAGAAAGAAGTACTGGTACGGGTCAAGTAGCAAACAGGTTCTTTAAAATTACTATTTTCTTTGTGTAATAAGAAAAGCCTGGCTACACAGAGATTATCCTTTACAGTAAGTATAAGAGGACCTGACCCATATATGAAGGGCTATCCAAGTGTCAGAATAAGAAGAGCTATTCTTTAATCAGCTCCACCCATACTAACTGTTCACTCTTTCTTCTGAGAGATTATATAATACATCAGAAAAGAATCCTACTTTTTTTTTCTTGTGGTAGGCAAATTCCTGGCTGCCCTGCAATCTCTAAATAAAGGCAGGGGTGGGAAGTGTGAATGCATAATATACTGTTATATAAATGACATTCATGTCTTCAGTTAGTACTTCTGATTCCTGCCTCCACCTCTCACTCGTTTCCCCAGAAATACCTGCTGTCTCCAAGTCCAAAGTCCCTTTGGTTCCCAAAGCAGCTCTGCTTCTTTGGTCTCAGCACTCTTCATGTGCATATAAGCTGTGACTTTCTCTATTTCACTTCATCAATAAATAATCTACTATCCATTTTTCAAATTGAAGAAATTGGTTAAAGGTTTTCATATATTGATATTCCTTCAAATGATATGAAGTTATACTTATTAATTACTGATACAATGATTTGATAAGATTGGGAAATAAGACTGTTAGGAAACCATGGACTTAGACTTTTCATTTTATTCTAGAAGTCAATCTAAGGGTATTTACGCCTTTAAATGTATATCATTCTTGCAGTTTCTAACCCAATTTTAACCCAGGTTGTGGCCTCCTGGAAGGAGCACTTCAGCAAATCTTACAGGGGAAATTATTAATTAACTAATATGAACTAATTTCAAAATTACACCTTTCTGAACTCACTGAAGGAATTCACAGAGCAACCTACTAGTATGAAATCTTCAGGAGATGGTGCATACAGAGAAGGAAGAAATGTAGGGACTCCTTCATCTGGGGAAGATGCAAAGATGAGTTTAGTTAGAACTGCAAACTGATGAGAGCTGTATGGGGGCTGGAATGACCATGTGAAACTACTGGGAGTCAAAGACATTGGAAGTCTATATCCTCTTACATAATTTCACCATAAACCCCACCCCAGGCTCACTAAAATATTGGGGAAAAAAACCTACAAGCACCCACAAGGTGCAGACCTGGGCGAGTAGAAAGTGGCTGTGCAGGAGGAGTAAGAAACTCCACTCAGACCCTCTTCCCTACCCACCACTGAGCAAATCCGACACCCTTTGGGAATGAATGGCAACTGAAAACTCCAATCTTCAAGACACTGGTGACGAGTTATCACATCCAGGGTTAAAAACAAAAGAAGAAAGAAGGACAAACAAATAAACAGACTCTTACCTACAGAGAACAGGGGCATCTGGGTGGCACTGTAGATTGAACACTGGACTCTCGGTTTCTGCTCAGGTCATGATCTCAGGGTTGTGAGACTGAGACCCACGTGGGGCTCCGAGCTCAGTGCAGAGTCTGCTTGAAATTCTTTCTCCTTGTTCCTCTGTCCCTCCCACTCATGCTCTCTTTCTCTCTCTCTCTCTCAAATAAATAAATCTTTAAAACAAAATAGAAACTACAGAGAACAAACTGATGGTTGCCAGAGATGAGCTGGGTGGGGGGATGGGTGAAATAAAGGGGACTAAGAGTCCACTAATCTTGATGAGCCCTGAGAAATGTATAGCGTTGAATCATTATACCGTGTACCTAAAACTAATATAATGCTGTATGTTAATTACACTTCAACAAAAACAAGCAGACACTCCGTGGAAAGCAGTAAGATTATGCCCTGGGCCCACAGCTAAAGTGAGGGAAGGGGCAGCAAGACCAAAAAGGCTCTAACCTCACACCCAGGGACATTTTTCAGAGTTACCAGTGAGACTTAATTAGAACATCAGAGAATGTACCTCTAAGACCACACCACCATGAAGTGAAGAAGCTTCAACTAAGAAGTAGCTGCAGAATACTGTTTGAAGAGGGGTAAGAGAAGAAAAAGAGCATGCAGAGACTCTGAGGCATGCCACAAAGGGTGGAACTCTACACCGCTTTAGAAAACCAGCCCCGTTGTAAACACATAGCCTTTCTATAGGAATCTGAAGGCTGTAGTACACTGAGGCTACAGCAACAACTCTACAAGTGCAGTCCAGCCCTAAATTCAGTTTTTGCACTAAAGGCCTAGTGGAGAGGTATACCCATTTCCAAGCGTAAATAGTATTCACCTCTGTTTTTCATACCTATCAATGATGTCAGTATAAGTATGAAATATGATATATATGCTTTTCTTACCTATCTATGATGTCAGCATAAATATGAAATATGATATATATGCAAATGTTATATATAAATATGAAATATGATATATGTAAATATATAAATGTGAAATATGATGCAAACACACATAAAAACATATGTAAATGCAAGAATAAACTTACCAAGAAAAGGCAAATCAATAATCTGAACCAGACTCAGATATGACACAGATGTTGGAAATATCTGACAGGGAATTTTAAATCACTACAATAAATGTTAATTAATATGCCAGGTGGAAGGGGAGAATTGGCAGGCAGGAACTTTATAGCAAAACCAGAAATGAGGCATTCTTGACTCCTCCTTTCCCTGATGTGTCATGATCCAGGGAATAAAAAGAAATTGGACCCTGGACTAGTTCAATCCTTAAATTTTCCTTCCTCCAAGTTCTCCAAGGGAGGACCAGCTGCCCCTTCTGAGTTCAGGGTAGCCTCTTCAATCATTATTAGCCTCACCTGGCTTGTCAGGACACTAACCCTGTCCCTTCAGATTGAATCTGACTGCTCTATTTTGTACCAAGTACTGAGAATAGTGTCAAGTTCTTAGTAGTCCTTAGTAGCTCCTATTCTAGGTTCCCATCCTCTCCCTGTGAAGGTCAGACCAACTCTCTATGTAGTCATACAAACATTTACAGCTGCATAGCAAGATGTAATTAAGGGCTTTGAACCTGGCTGGCCCAGGAAAGAAGTAGGTAGGGATGGATAGAGCTCTCTTTCCTTCTGGGATGTCTCCATCTATATTGCTACCTTCCGTGCCTCACCCTGCTCCCACCAAAAAGTAAAACCAAACAAACAAAACACAGGATGCTTTTCACTGCTCATTGCTTTGTCTTTTAGTCAACACTCAGTAAACAAAACAAAATGAAGAAAGTTTCTAATTAAAATGCTGAGCAGCACTTAAGATTAAATACATAATTTCAGCAGAGGGATAGAAACTATATGAAAGAATCAAACAGAAATGGTAGAAATAAGAAAATAGCAATGGAAATGAAGAATGCCTTTGATAGGCTCATCGAAAATTTGATTCAGCCAAGGAAAGAATCAGTGGACTTAAAGAGTGAGCAATAGAAATTATATAAATTGAAACACATAAATACAAAAAAAAAATCAAGAGCTGTGAAACAATATTAAGTGTTCTAACTTAAGTGTGATTGATATCCCCAAAGGAGAAAAGAGACTAGAGAAAGAATATTTTAAAAAATAATCACAGACTACATTCCAGAATTAATAACAGACAACATAGCACATATCTAAGAAGCTCAGAGAACATTAAACAGGGACAAATATCTTAAGCATATCATACTCAAGTGGGCTTGAGTTACATTTTGCATTTCACTCAGCATAATGTTCCTAAGGTCCATCCATGTGGCTGCATATCACAGAATCTCCTTCGTTAAGGCTGAGCAGTATTCCATTGTGTATATACATTACCCTTTCTTTATCCGTTCATGTGTTGATAAGCACTGAGGTTGTTTGTACTTCTTGACTATTATGAATAATGCTACAAGGAATATGGGAGTACAGATATCTCTTTGAGAGCCTCATTCCAATTATATGAAGTATCCAGAATAGTCTAATCCATAGAATCAAATAGTGAAATGGTAGTTTGCTAGGGTCTGCAGGGAGGAGGAAATGATGAGTACCTAATCATCAGGTATAAAGTTTCAGTTAAACAAGATGAATGAGCTCTGGAGATTTACAACACTGCATCGATAGTCAATAATAATAATAATGTACACTTAATATTTTATTAAGGGAGTAGATCCCATGTTAAGTATTTCTACCACAAAATTAAATGTAAAAAACCAAATGAGTTTAATACTTCATGTAAAATACAGATTTTCAGATTTGACTAACAAAAAAAAAAAGAGTCAACTGTATGTTGTCTAAAAGAAACTCACTTTAAATGTAATATTTAAAAGATGGGGAAAGATACACCATGCAAACATATGCACATAAAAAACTGTAATAGCAATATTAATATCCACAGAATTAAAATTTATAACAAGAAACACTGTCAGGGATATAGAAAGATATTAAATAATGATAAAGGGAACTACATCTCTAAGAAGACATGTAAATCCTTAATGTGTATGCATATTAAAATACAGTATCAAAATTTGTGAAGCAAAAAGCTTTTAAAAATTAAAAGGAGAAATAGATAAATTCACAATTTTACGTGGAGACTTCAGCATTACCCTTTTTAGTAATCAACAGAATAGGCAGAAAATCAGAAACGATAAAAAAACCAAAGCCAAAAACAAAAAACCACAAACAAGACCATTGAGTATTGGTGACTAATTGGTTATTACAAAATATTCCTTTCTCAAACAGCATAATATGCTTTCTTTTAAAGTGAACATAAAACAAAGAACATTTACTAGAGAAAGTTCATATTCTAGGATGCCAAAACAAAAGCAAAAAAACAAAACATTCAACAAATTTGAAATAAAACAAATCAAGCCAAGTATGTTCTTTGACACATAACGGAATCAAGCTAGAAATAAAGAGTAAACACATATCTGGAAATTTATCTACATACCCAAAAGTAATCAGCATACTCCTGAACAACCATTAGATCAAAGAGGGATTCCCACGTGACACTTAAAAATATATTTAAGCTGAAGGAAAATCAAAATGCAACATACAAAAATGTGTGGGATGGAGCTAAATCCTTATTGTCTATACATATATGTGCATATTTGTGTATGTTTGTGGGGTTTATTAATGAAACACAACAAAAATAAAAAATGAAAACATTTGTTTTACTGTTTGTTACCTTAGGAATTAGTTGATCTTTTATTTTAATGTCATAATACTAATGAATGGTTGATACTCAAAATACACACATACAAGTGTGGTGATCAGTGCACTGGATGGACTAAATCATGATTAATAAAGGGCTTTCAATTTTTCTCATGTATTTATTAGATTAAAACTTTGATATGTATCCAGGACTTCTCTTAAACATATATAACAGCTCTTACTCTTCATTTATTAAAATGTATACGATATATAACTTTACATAAATTATATTTCCTGACAGTGAGGGCTATTACTATTAAAATGAAAAAAATTAAGCATCCCTCTTTAGAATAATTTATTAAAACAAAAGATATATATTTTTAAAGTCATTTTTAATTAAACTCAAACATTCTAATATTCTATAATTAATTTCATTTAAAAATTGTTTTCATGCTTGAAATTCTCATAATGAATTAATAGTGATTAGACTATCTTTTTTCCAGTATGGAATAAACTGTGATCACATTTTATCAGGCACAGACTTTGATATGAAAACTCTAGAACAAGTATAAACTAGGAATTAATGAGGTTAGCAAAAAATGGTTTAATATCCCCAAATATTATGCTAAGATATTTAATTTTTAGAGTTGAATTGCAATATATCTTATAAAATAAATAGCAGGTGGAAAGATTACTAGTCCAATAACAGCTCTGGGAGAAAAGAAGCATTTAGAAGTGAGAGGTGTGAGGATTTTCCCTCTGGCTTGAAACCAGAGTACTTCGAAAATGCAAATCAACTGTGTCTTTTCCTTGCTTTAAACATTTTCAAAACTTCCTATTGCCCTTAAAATAAAATCACTTTACATGGCCATATAGAAGTCTAGTCTGTTTATCTTGCCTCTTATTTTTCTCCATTCTTAACCTTTACCACCTCTCATGTTCTAAGATATAGTTATACCAAAAACCTCTCAGTTACAAGCATAAAAGGTCTTCTCTAGCCCATGGATTCTATAAAAAAAAAAAAGCATTTTTACTCTGTCTCAAACAATTTTGGCCTTTCTACTTCAGTTATCAGATTAAATATAATATTTCCTGACCATCACTTGACTGGTGTGACTAGGTAATATTTTTAGATATAATTTGGGAAGATTTTTTTCTTCCTGCCTAACCACATTTTCTTCTTTGTCTTTCTCCAAAATTCTTCGAATAGCAGTTCTCCTGCCTTTCTGCCTCAGGGGAATTGTCTGCCAGGGGAAAATATAAGTAGAACAAGTTGGCAGAACTTCTGGGCTTTTGTCTTCAAAATCTTAAAATCACTGCAGATGGATGGGATGTCAATAAAAAGGAGTATATTAGAAAGAGTAGAAGAGGGCGCCTGGGTGGCTCAGTGGGTTAAAGCCTCTGCTTTCGGCTCAGGTCATGATCTCAGGGTCCTGGGATCGAGGCCCGCATCGGGCTCCCTGCTCAGCGGGGAGCCTGCTTCCCCCTCTCTCTCTCTGCCTGCCTCTCTGCCTCCTTGTGATCTCTCTCCCTCTGTGAAATAAATAAATAAAATCTTTAAAAAAAAAAAAAAAAAAGAGTAGAAGGAATAGAGTGGGCCCTGCCAATAATTGTATGAAAAAGTGACCCCAGGAAGGGATAAACACGAGAGGATCTGTGATGGATCCCTAGCTCTCAGCACCTGCTCTTTGTTCTCTGAATTTCCACGAAGACCAATCCTCGAGATGGCTTATGCCCTACAATGTCTCTAGGCTATGGAAGGTGCAAGAGCCATAACAGTGCTCATTATAGATACTCAAGTCACGTTCTCTGACTGAATGACTGTACCAGAATATAAACCCAGAACACAGTACTCCTAGAATTAATGGAACTGCATTTACAAAGGGCCTGGAGGCATTGAGGGCTTGTAGGAAAACTTAAATTAATGATAGAAAATAAAGTGACTTTCTCATACATACGCATTTGGTAGGGCTATAGGAACATACCGTCCCACAGCGATCTATCACTATTGTAATAGAATGTGCTGCATTTTATGTCTATTGTTTAATCATGTGTTCTTCCCTAGAAAAAGGACTATTTCCAAGACTACATTGCTTTGTATTTTATTGCAAAATGTCTAACATTGAATGACAATTAAAGATATTATGTTTAAAGAACTAGATAAGAGACTGCAAATTAAAAGTCTGACCACCTGAAATGATTTCTATTCCAATAATATTGTTCTTAGAATTTTTTTAAAAAAATTATTTATTTATTTATTTATTTATTTATTTATTTATTTATTTATTTATTTATTTATTTTACAGAGAGAGGGGTCACAAGTAGGCACAGAGGCAGGCAGAGAGAAAGGGGGAACCAGGCTCCCTGCCAAACAGGGAGCCCAATGCGGGGCTCGATCCCAGGACCCTGAGATCATGACCTGAGCGGAAGGCAGAGGCTTTAACTCACGGAGCCACCCAGGCGCCCCTGTTCTTAGAAATTTCAAAAACCATCAAATTCAGAGTTTTATGTGAGCCATCTTACATAATCTCTCCACTCTCTGTAGCCTACATCCCTTTCTAAAACTGCAGCCACATACCCTCATGGCAACAGCTTTGTAAAACACTCAACGTAGTGTATACATATTATTTACTTTCATCCATATTAAAAGATAATATTCTCTCTGATCGGATTTTAAACTTATTTAGGAAATAAACATGCATATAAAGATCTATTTAAGAAGACAGCTTTATCTGTTAGCAAGTGGGCTTCATAAAACATTAATTCTCCTGCAGGGGTCCTTATTTGGGGTTCCCTCCCCTATAAAACTTTCAAAAGAGGAGTGAAGAAGTATCTGTATTATCTGCAAGCTGGTAGCTAAGAATAAGAGAAAGTTATTGAGCCAGGAATTTCTAGTTCATTCTTTCCCCAATTTATTAGTTAAATATGTGGAAAACCAGACTTATCTTAGAGTCACAAGGCCAGGCAGCAGGTGGAATTTGTCATCATTGTGTGTGCATAAGAAAGAAGCTTTTAAGATGGATGTTAGCAGCTGGGAAGAAAATCCCTGAGACAATAGTAAAGTGCTAACTTAAGAAATGTGTCAAAAAATAAATTAAAAAGAAATGTGTCAAACCAACTCTTTTGATGTCCCTGAAGATTATATTTTATGGAGAAATATGAACACTGATAACTCTGAGTAAAAATAAATTTTGGACATACCTGCATTCATTTATTTAATTTATATTTTATTTCCCTATGTATACATAAGAATGATGCATAATAAATATCTAGATCTAAATAAACTTGAACGAGTTATTTCCGTAAGTATAAAACAAAATGCAATATGATCAGAATTTTTTCCATAATTATATCTGTAGTGATTTTTCCTTTTTTATTAATTAGTGTCACATAAAATAACAGAGTACCTTGAAGTTAATGCAATCTTGTATTACAGGAAATAAGATAGTTCACTAAAATATACTTGTAATTAACCAGTCAATATCAAGCAGGATCAAGTGAAAATAATATTTGTTTGGTATTTCAGAGGTAACCAAACACGAAGCTCTTTTGCACAACTAACTATGGAAATTAATTTAATTCAGATCATCTAAGTTAATAAGACAATAAAGAAAATTCTATCTGAACCAAGATTCATAAGAAACTTGCAGGATATTTAGCCATCAATAACGTAATAGTTATTAATCCCCTTGTAAGTAAGTTCTGGCTTCCAAAATTTCATTCTATCTTAACAAAAAAGAAAGTGTCAGGATCCATTTTATTTTCATTCCCCTCTGGTGTGGGAAATAAGATTTTATTAGACTGGGAAGGCTAATCGTGGCTACTGAATCCATATTCTCTTCATAGGTCTCTTTCTACAGTATAAGATTTACATGTTCTTTTCTGACTAATCTGATTTCAGAGCCTAGCTTCATTTTCCTTAATTCTTGTTCAATGTGCACATTTTGACCTTAAGCCGCCCTCCCTGGCTCCCAGCTCTCTCACATTTCAATTTTACTTATCTGTGCATGGAATGGATTCTGCATTCTCTACCACAGATCCTCTTTATTACAACTCAGCCCTAACCTTGGGTAAAAATGTTTTACTGGGCTCCTGGAGCCCACAGGTCCTGGAGAGGGCTCTGTCCTCCTGGCAGACAGCACATTTCACTCTGAAGACCCACCAGCGCTTCTGCTTTCACAAATCTCCTCCAGTCTCCTAGTAATCTGAGCAAACACATCTCAACACACTTCTCTAGTTGTCTAGCCATCGTAATTATTCCAGATAGAATCTGCTTAAGAATTTTTCTAGGTGTGCTCACAAATACCTGTGTTTTTCATTCTTTTAAAATTCCAAAATAGTACAGTATCAATTCCTGCTGGACCTTCAGTATACAGCTTAATAAAGGGCGTAATACTGAAGGTGCTTTTATATAAGTGCTTGGCTTATTGGAGTAGAGATAACTACTCACTCAGCTGCAGCTGCTATCCTGTCTAACTTAGAAACACTTCTTGACCTCGGTGACTTTATAGGAATGACACAAATCATTTTCCTTTAACAAGGAGAAAACAATTGAAATACACACACACACACACACACACACACACACCACCTAAGGACCCTTGGTTTCTCAGTGTCTCTCTATTGTTGAACGCAGCATGTCCTGGTCCTCAGGGTGACTATCCTCTCCTTTCCTCCTCATTTCCACTGTGGACCCAGGCCCTGCTCCCCCCGGCCAGGAATTTCTCTTGTTCTACTGAAATGAACCTCAGGTACGTATTTCTTCTAAAGCTGAAGTTTTAAAAATGTACTGTTTTTATTTTTATTTTAGTAAAAACATACTATAAAATTAACCATCTGAATCATTTTTAAGTGTATGACTCAGTAGTTTTTCATTTTCATTGTGAAACAGATCCCAGAACTTTTTCACCTTGCAGAAATGAAACTCCAAACCCATTAAGCAACAACTCCTCTCTTCCCCTTTCTACCAACCCCCTGTATCCACCATTCTACTTCTTACTTCTACATTTGGATTTCTTTAGATGCCTCATTTGAGAAAAATCATGCAGTCTTTGTCTTTTTGTGACTGGCTTATTTCACCTACCATAAAGTCCTCAAGTTTCACCTATGTTGTAGCAGGTGACAGGTTTTTTTTTTTCTTAAAGGCTGAATAGTATTTCATTGTGTGATAGGTGTACACACACACATGTGCACACATCATAGCATATATATCGCATTTTGTTTATCCATTCATTTGTTGATGGACCATTAGCCACAGCCCATGAACAAGTATATAATCATGCTTCTGGCCATTTCTCCTTACATGTAAAGTGAATAATCAATTGCACTGCTTGATGTTCTTCTGCTTGAGAAGAGATTTCTTCACCATTGTCTTCAGGGATCTTCCAGAAAGGGGCGATAGTGATACAGCACTACACTTTTGAGTAACGTCTGCATATCATGCATAACCATCTATGAATGAGGTCTGAGTCTTCTCTTCCTTAGTCAATTGATCATAGAAAATTCCCCATGAGGTCCCAGGTACAGGCTGGGGAGAGGAGGAAGTGTATGTAATAGTAATAGTGACTATGAACATTTGGGCTCATTCTTCATGTAACTTGTAACTTCAGGGTATGCTCAGGCCCAATCTCATATATAACACTTGCACTTGATAAGGTAGTGCTGTTGTACATAACCACGTTTATGTCTTCATGGGTCAGATAGCACCAAGAACAAGATGGGAAGCTCAGATAACCTGGCAATTTGTGGCCTGTGGCTAAGCATTCAGTCTCTACTAAGGCCCAGTGGCAGGCTAAAAGCTGTATCTCAAAGGGGAGTAGTTAAAACAAACACTGTGTTTAAAAAATGAGCAGAGGACCTGAATAGACATTTTTCTGAAGAAGACATACAGATGGCCAACCGGCACATGAAAACACTAATCATCAGGGAAATGCAAATCAAAACCAGTGGCAGGCTAAAAGCTGTATCTCAAAGGGGAGTAGTTAAAATAAACACTGTGTTTAAAAAATGAGCAGAGGACCTGAATAGACATTTTTCCGAAGAAGACATATACAGATGGCCAACCGGCACATGAAAACACTAATCATCAGGGAAATGCAAATCAAAACCACAATATTCACCTCACATCTGTTAGAATACTTATTATCAAAAGACAAGAAATTCCAGATGTTGGTGAGGATGTGGAGAAAAGGGAACCCTCATACACTGCAGATGGGAATGTGAATTGGTACAGCCACTACAGAAAACAGTCGGGAGGTTCCTTGAAAAATTAAAAATAGCACTATCGTACTATCCATTGGTTCTACATCTGGGTATTTATCTGAAAAAAATGAAAACATGAATTCTAAAAGATATATGCTCCCCCATATTCACTGCTGCATTATTTACAATAGCTAAGATATGGAAACAACCTAAGTGTCCACTGATGTGGGCAGAAAGATGTGGGGTGGAATACACAATGGAATACTATTCGGCCATTAAAAAATGAAATCTTACCATTGTGACAATATGATTGAAACTGGAGGGCATTATGCTAAGTAAAATAAGTCAGACGGAGAAAAATAAATGCTGCATATTCTCACTTATATATGGAATCTAACAAAAGAAAAAGAGAAAACAAGCTCATAGACACAGAGAACAATTGCTGTTGGCCAGAGGCAGGGGGAAAGAATAGGCAAAATGGGTGAAGGGGGTCCAAAGGTACAAACTTTCAGTGATAAAGTCAGTCAGTCATAAACTAAGGATATGTCATTCTACAGCATGATGACTACATTTAATGATACTCTATTGCATATTTGAAAGTTATTAAAATGGTAAATCTTAAAAGTCATCACCACAAAAATAATCATTACTATGTACGGTAATGGGTGTTAACTAGACTTACTGTGATCATTTTGCAACATAATTGAGTCATTACGCTGTGTACCTGAAACAGATATGCTGTCAACTACACCTCAGTAAAACAGAAAGAAGAAGTTATGTGCAGAGAATGACAGAACTTTGCTGTCAAATCCTAAGGTCCTGTCCTGTGATTCATACACAGAGGTTTGCCAAGTCTCTCAATAACATCCCTATCTGCTACTAACACTTCAAGCACCACTAGGTCTCCTCCATCATATGGCCCAAGGGGCAGAGAAGTTTGTACTACCCTCTTGAAGAGTATTCTTTTGTTCTGGACTTCATTCAAACTGGCAGTAGTCCCCTCAGTAAATGAGCTGTAGTAACAGCTTCAAATGAAAAATACGTTGTTTCCAAAATCCATACAGGTTCACTAGGTGTTGTGTTTCTTTCTTGACTGCAGGTGGGGCCACAGGTAGTTACTTATCCTTCTCCTTAGAAGGGATATCCTAAGATACTCCACACCACTGGAGCCCTGGAAACTTCCCTGAGATAGAAAGACACTGAATTTTTGTCAGATTTATTTTCCACCATTTGACACACATGTATCTTGCCACTTGGTCTACTTTTCACTTTTATTCAAGTCCTATATCCTTGCTTATCTTCTGCCTTGGTATGTCTATTATTGAAAGTGGAGGGACAGTATTTCCGCCTTTCTACCTCTCCCTTCAATTTTGCCAAAATTTACATCATATATTTAGGAACTTTGATATTTGGTGCATAAATATTTCTAATTGTTATATCTTCTTGTTGAATTAATCCTTTTAATTAAAAATGTCTTTTATCTCTTTTTTTTTAAATTTAAAGTCTATTTTTTTTTCTGATATTAGTAGAGTGATGCCTGCTCCCTTTGGGATAATATTTGCATGAAAAATGTTTCCATTTTTCACTTTCAGTCTCTGTACCATTAGATCTAAACTGAGTTTTTTGCAGATGGCTAGTTAGACCCGGTGTTTCTCATCCATTCAGCTAAATTACGTATTTTGAGAAGTTTAATCCAGTTTTATTTAAAGCAATTACTGATATGAAAGGATTATTTCCCTTTGTTTTCTGTACATCCTGCAGTTTTTGTCCTTCCTTTCTTAATGCCTTCCTTTGAGTTTGATTTTTTTTGTAGTGACATACTTTGATTGCCTTATTCTTGTGCATCTATCTCACAATAACATTTATTTTCACAGGAAGCATATCTGCCTCACAAAAATGTGGTTTTAGTACATTTTTCAAAGGTTTGATTCCAATCTAGTCACTATACAGTGTTGTATTAGTTTCAGGTGTACAACATAGTGAGCGGTTCAGCAACTCTGTACATCACTCAGTGTTCATCAAGGTACATGAGCTCTTAATGCCCTTCACCTGTTCCACCCATCCCCCTCACCTGCCTCCCCTCTGGTAACCACCAGTGTGTTCTTTATAGTTAACAGTCCATTTTTTTGTCTCCTTTCCGTTGTCCATTTGTTTCTTAAATTCCACATATGAGTGAAACCATGGTATTTCCTTTCCTCTGAGTGACATTTCACTTCTATCAAAATACTTTCCAGATCCATGTGTTGTTGCAAATGGCACAATTTCATTATTTTTATGTCTGAGTAATATTCCATTGTATACATGTGATCATCATCTTTAACCACTCATCTATGGATGGTCACCTGGGCTGCTTCCATAATTTGGTTATTGGAAATAATGCTGTAATAATCATAAGGGTGCATATATCTTTTTGAATTAGTGTTTCCATATTCTCTGGGTAAATACACAGTCATTAAATTACAGGATCATATGTTAATTCTATTTTTACTTTTTTAGGAACCTCCCATACTGCTTTCCACAGTGGCTACACCAGTTTGCATTCCCACCAAATGTGCATGAGGGTTCCTTTTTCTCCACATCCTTGTTGTTTCCTGTGTTTTTTACTTTAACCATTCTGACAGGTGTGAGGTGATATTGTAGTTTTGATTTGCATTTTCCTGATGATGAGTGATGCTGGGCATCTTTTCATGTGTTTGTTGGCCATCTGGATGCCTTCTTTGGAGAAATATCTATTCATGTTTCTGTCCATTTTTTAATTGGATTATTGGTGGGATTTTTTGGTGTTGAGTTCTATAAGTTCTTTACATATTTTGTATACTAACCACATATATCATTTACAAATATATCCTCCCATTCAGTATGCAGACTTTTAGTTTTGTTTATTGTTTCCTTTACCGTGCTCCTTCTCATTTCCTTTTGTGTCCGCTCTATAGATATTTTCTCTGTGGTTATCATTGCAGTTGCATAATAATAAAGATAAAATTTTCTAAATTAGATTCTATTTTAAACTGATAACAAATTTCAATTGCATATAAAAGCTGTACTATTTTGCTCCTATTTTGTTATTGCTGTCACACATTATATCTTTATATGTTGTATACCAATTAAATAGGTTATTTTTTATGATTTAGATACAAGAATCAAAAGTGACTTAATGCACCAAATTTACCTTAATACAGGCTACTATATTTGTCCGTGAATTTACTTTGACCTGAGACCTTATATTTTCATTGACTTCATGTCACTGTCTAATAGCCTTTGCTTTCACCTTGAAGGACTGCCTTTTACATTTCTTTCAGAGCAGGTCTGATAGTAATGAACATCCTCAGCTTTTGTCTATCTTGGAAAGTTTTCATTTCTCCATTTTGGAAGGACATTTCTCTGGATACAATATTTTTGTTTAATGGTGTTTTTGTGTGTGTGTGTGTGTGTGTGTGTCTTGTTTTGTTTTGTTTTTCGTCTTTCAGCACTTTGAATGTATCATCCTATTCCTTTCTGCTCTAACAAATTTTTGCTGAGAAATATCATAATCATATGGAAGCTCCCTCATACATGAAAAGTCACCTTTCTTTTGCTGCTTTCAAGGTTCTTTGCCTTTGATAGCTTGATTATAACATGTCCCAATGGGAGTCGCTCATTTATCTGGCTGGAATTCCTTGAGCTTCTTGAATTTATATGCTTATTCCTTCCTCATTTGGGGGAGGTTTTCAACCATCATTTCTTAGGTAAACTCCCTGTACCTTTTTCTCTCTCTTTTCCTTCTGCAACTCCTATTAAGCATATATTGATATATTTGATAACATCCATAACTCCCTTAGGCTCTCTTCACTCTCTTTTTCCCATTTTGCTCTTGTGACTTGATAAATTCAAAAGAACTGTTTTCAAATTAACTGATTCTTTCTTCTGCCTATTCAAGTCTGCTGTTCAACCACCTAGTGAATTTCTCCATTTATTGTATTTTTCAGCTTCACAATTACTGTTTGTTTCTTCTTAGTATCTTCTGTTTGTTGATATTACCATTTGGTCCACGCATCATTTTTTCTAATTTTGTTTGGCTGCTTTCTCTTTTAGCTCAATGAGCATGCTTAAGTCAGTTATTTTAAATCCTTTTTAAGACAGCTCATAAATTTGCATTTCTTTAGGATTGGTTTCTGGAGTTTTATTTTGTTTCTTTGGGTCATGTTTCCATGTTTCTTAGAATGGGATAAAATATTTGCAAATTCAGATGTTTGATAAGGAATTTGTATCTAGAATATATCAAGATTTTTTAAAAATATTTTATTTATTTGTTTGGCAGAGAGAGAGAGCATAAGCAGGGTGTAGAAGCAGAGGGAGAAATAGGCTCTCTGCTGAGCAGGGAGCCTAATACAGGGCTCGATCCCAGGACCTGGGGATCATGACCTGAGCCAAAGGCAGACAGTTAACTGACTGAGCCACCTAGGTGCCCCTATCAAGAACTCTTAAAACACTAATTAAAAGAAAACCCAATTAAAAACTGGGCCAAATATCTGACTAGACATTTCTCCCAATAAGATATGCAGATGCTGAACAAGAAAATGAAAAGATGCTCAATATCCTTAGTCATCTAGGAAATGCAAAACAAAACCACCATGAGATACTACTTCACACCACTAGCATAGTAGAATCAAAAAGTCAGATAACAAGTAATGGTGAACATGTAGATAAATTAGAGCGCTCATACACTGCTGGTGGAAATATAAAATGGCACAGATACAGTCTCACAATTACCCAAATGATTAAACACAGTAACCGTATATCTAGCAATTTCTATTCCTAGATATATATCCAAGAATTTGAGACACGTTCACATACAAATATGCATAAATATTTACAGCAGATTACACATGGTAGCCAAAAGATGAAAACAACTCAAAAGTCTATCAATAGACAAATGCCATACAAAATATAGCATATCGATACAATGGAATATTATTCAGCCATAAAAAGAATGGTAGTGTTAATGCATAGTACAACATAGATGAGCCTTGAAAACATTATGATAAGTGAAAGAAACCAGTCACGAAAGACCACATACTATAAGATTTCATTCATAGGAAAGGCCAGAATAGGGAAATCTACATATTTAGAAAGTAGAGTAGAGGTTGCTCAGGACTATGGGATGGTGGCAGTGAGAGAATCGAAGAGTGAGAATTAAAAGTTATAGTAGTTTAAGGGTGCCTGGTTAAGCATCTGACTTGGGCTCATGTCATGAACTCAGGGTCCTGAGATCAAACCCCAAATTGGGCTCCCTGCTTAGCTGGGAGTCTACTTTTCCACTCCCTCTGTTCATCCCCCTGTTCCTGCACATACTCTCAAGTCAAAAAGTAAAATCCTAAAAAAAAAGGAACAGTACTTTAGATATGAAGTGATAAAAGTGTTCTAAAATTGTGGTGGTTGCACAAATCTATAAATATACTATAAAACGTTGAATTATGTATCTTAAATGGATGAATCGGATAATATGTTAACTATATCTCAATAAGATATCAAAAATTTTACTAAAGGGACAAAAGACTCCAATGAATGTTTCTCCAAAGGTAAAATATAAATAAAAACCAAGCATATTAAAATATGTTAAACATCATTTATCCTCATGGAAATGTAAGTCAAAATACAATGAGAAGCCACTTCATACCAACTAAGATAACAAAAGTCAAAAAAGTCAGTCAGTGTTGGCAAGAATATGGAGAAATTAGTACACTTATATATTGCTACTGGGAATGTGAAATGGCATAGCTGCTATGAAAAACAGTTCAGCAATTCCTCAATAAGTTAAATATATAATTACCATTAACCCAGCTCTTCCAGTTCTAGTTCCCCTTAACAACTGAAGACAAGTTTTAAAACAGAAACTTGCACACAAATATTCCTAACAGCATTATTCTATTCACAATAGCCAAATGTTAGAAAACAGCTCAAATGTTTGCTACCTAATGGACAAAATAATGGTAGATTCAAACAATGGAATATTATTCACCTAAAAATAAACTAAGTACTAATATATGTACAATGCAGATCATCCCTGAAAACATTATGCTATGTGAAGAAAGCCAGACAAAAAGTCACATATTCCACTTATATGAAATAGCCACAATAGACAAATACAAAGAGACAGACAGTAGAGTAATCATTCTCAGAATGTGGGAGAAGAACAAAATTTTATGGATACGGTTTTCCTTTGGGGCAAAGAAAAATTCTGGAACTAAATAATGGTGATTGTATTAAATGCTATTGAACTGTGTACTTTGAAATGTTTAAAGTAGTTAATTTTATGCTATGTGCATTTTACCATAAAAGTAAAGTAAAAAAAATGGTTTTTGTGACCATAGCACTACATAAAATTTAATCATCTTTATCTTATAAATTAACATGTATTTTTCTAAGAAAATGAAAACCTGAATAAAATTATTTAATTCATTGTTTTAACCAAATTTTCTCCCAGATATATAATATGAATAATTTTGAAGAATCTTTAGTTTGAGTTTTCTCCTTCATTTATTCAAATCCGTTCGTATTTTTTAAAAGAAAACAATTCTACCTGTTTGTCTTTGGCTTAATCGCTATCTGGCTCATTTAACATGAAGATTTTTATTTACATTTTCACCTTTCTCATATTTGTCAAGGTGGGATAGCACAGTGTTTTATCCATTTCAATATGAATTATTAAAATAAAGGTGTAGGATGATTTTCCAGTGTCAGATTGCCAAATACTTTTTGCCTGGTTTTGATTTATGTTTAAGGTGAATGTAAGTTGTTAGTAGTGTTTTCTAGTATGTATGTCAAGTACATCTCAAAGATTAAATTAAAACAGAAGGATAATATCCCTGGTTTGTGAGGCAGAACCACTTAAACTATTCCCATTAGGATAGTGATCTGTGAAAACGGGATAGGGTCTATGTTACGTGAATGATATTAAATCATAGCAACAAAGAAATCAAGGCATGTAAAATTTAAACTTCGAAAAGTTACATGAGCAAAGCTGTGGACTAGGAAGCTTCAGGCCCCCCTTCTCTCAATATGGACCAAGTCAGCAACAATATGATTACCAGAATACATTTGTGAGGCTTTAGAGACCAGCTGAGAAGCTATATATAGCACACAGACCAATGTAAAAACAAGAAATTATTCTAGAAAAAGAAGTAGGAAAATTTGTGGTATTCTGTGTACCCTACTATGCCCTTGCCTTATGTGATTTAAGTGGTGAAACTAGGAGGAAACCCATCACACTGGAGAGCCTTGTTTAGGACAGAAACTAAAGAGTGCTTCAAAAGTTCAATGTTCTGGCTAGTCTGGGGCTAGGACTGGAATCCATCTCACCTGTCTCAAAGCATTGAGAGGACAATCCAGCCACATTTTTTGGAAGCCCCTGAAGACAGACTCTATCACTGCAGCAAGTTATTAGTAGAGTTTCGCAGGCATACGTCAGGTGAAACAAGAGATTGTGGGCTTCTGAAAAGAAGCACTGATAAATTATTTGGGTAATTTGAGAGAACTAAAAGCATAAGGACACACTCAAAGATACATCATCAGAAAAGGTTTGAGAGGTCCTAGACCTCTAGTTGTGCTGATCAGTGAAGGTCATCCCCTCTACACTAAGACAACCCATAAATACCAGAGAGATAGTTGTTTTGTTTTTTTTTTCAAGTGCCGAAGTCTCAATACAAATCACAAGGCACAGAAAGAAACAGGAAAACATGAACCAATCGAAGAAATAAAATGAAGCTCCAGAAACCAATCCTAAAGAAATAAAAATTTATGAGCTGCCTTAAAAGAATTAAAAATAGGGCGCCTGGGTGGCTCAGTGGGTTAAAGCCTCTGCCTTCGGCTCGGGTAATGATCTCAGGGTCCTGGGATCGAGGCCCATATCGGGCTCCCTGCTCGGCAGGGAGCCTGCTTCCCCCTCTCTCTCTGCCTGCCTCTGCCTACTTGTGATCTGTCTCTCTGTCGAATAAATAAATAAAATCTTAAAAAAAAAAAAAAAAAAAAAAGAATTAAAAATAACTATCTTAAACATGTTCTTTGAACTAAAAGAGAACAAAGATAAGTGAAATCAGAAAAAAAAATAGATGTGTAGACAAATTTATATTATCAACAAAGAGAAGCTGTCTAAAAGAACCAAACAGAAATTCTGAAGCTGAAAAATACAATGAATGCAGAAATTCACTAGATGGGTTGAACAGCAAACTTGATCAGGCAGAAGACAGAATCAGTTAATTTGAAAATGGGTCTTCTGAAATCATCAAGTGAAGCAAGAGAAACAAAAAATGAAAATGAAGAGAGCCTAAGGGAATTATGGGACATGATCAAGTAGACCAACATATGCTTAATGGGAGTCTTAAAAGGAGAAGAAAGAGAGAGAGAAAAAAAAGAACACCGATTTGAAGAAATCATGGCTGAAAGCTTCCCAAATCTGAGGAAAGAGATGAGTATACAAATTTAAGAAGCTCAAGAAATATGAACCAGATAAATCCAAAGAGACTCACATCAAAACACATTATAATCAAACTACTAAGAGACGAGACAAAGAAACACCCTTAAAAGCAACAAGAAAATATTGCAAGATAGAGATATTCTAAAATACTATAATCTATTTACTAAATATTTCCAAATATTTTTCTTTTTTAAAGCATGCACTCTGATTATTTCTGGCAAACAAATGTCAACTAAAATGTCCTCTGATTTCATTGAATTTTATTTATTATAAAACATAGCATATACACACATAAAACATGGAGAAAGAACACAGTCACTGTGTACATATATATTTGTGGATCTTTTAATGCTACCTCCTTTCAGGCAAAAATAATTTCAAGAACTACAATCAGTGCTTTAGTTATCACCACTACTGTATAGGAATAATGGGAAAGAGAATGAACGAATAAGTAAATGTGATGATATTCTTGAGATACTGTGTTACCACTGTGGGATGAGGAAGATACAAATGTGGAATGTCCTAATGCAAAAAAGCAAGTGGCACAGAATGAAATTAGAAGTACAAATATGAATATCTTTTTTAAGATTTGAGAGATGAGCATTCAGTATCTCATATTTCAGGGAGTAAAAAAGTCCTCTTATGAAATAAAATTTTAATGGGGCATATTAAAAGGGGACAGAAACCAAGTTGAAGGGCTTCCTCTAGATTAATCTGGGACAATTTGAACATTACACAATTAAAAACAGTAATGGGGCACCTGGGTGGCTCAGTTGAGCCTCTGCCTTTGGGTCAGGTCATGATCCCAGGATCCTTAACTCAGCCCCATGTCCAGCTCTCTCTGCTCAGCGGGGAGCCTGCTTCTCCCTCACCCTCTGGCCCTGCTCGTGAGTGTGCTCTCTCTTTCTCTCAAATAAATAAAATCTTTAATAAAAACAGTAATAAATTCTGAAGGAAGAATAGGACGGGAGGGAGGGACTAAATATACATAAGTACTTGATGGAGAAGGTAGATATCTTCATTACAGGAAAATGGTGACTGATCTCTTAACAGGAAATTGACTTTGGAAAATTATAACTATGTAAGCATCATAGAATGACTGCTCCAGATACAAATAATCAATAAATGATAAATTAATGGGGAAAGTGGACAGAAGGTATAAGGAGTAGAATACTTCCATTGTCTTAAATGTCTTCCTACAGATTGCTTGTCATTTACAAGGAGAACATACAGTGGAGAAGGCAGAGAAAACCTTGACAGGGTGACCAAACTTAAAATCACAAATGTAAAGCAGATGGAACTTGAAAAGGACACACAATATTTATGTAATATTCTCACCTGAAATTCAGAATCTGAATCTAAGCATGAATTATTTCATATTAAGCACATTTATTAAAATAACTAAATAGTAAATGAATAAAGTTGATAAATATGCTTGACCTCTCAGGATATGGAGCCCCACACTAATAAAGAAAGATTTTGCATCACTTTTGGTATTCAATCAATAGGTAGTGTGATTCCTTTTCCAGAGCACTTCCTAACTATTCTGTGGTATTAACAAACTTACCTAAAATGGTTCCCATATGAGAATTGGTAGCATCCATACCAGAACAAAGTGTGACTTGCCTTACCTTAAGTTCCAATTAAACTTACAGCAAAGACAAGCAAGATATTCAGAAAGCTTAAGAAGTGGAAATATTTTTTAATTAAATTGAATATTCTTTTGGTGGTTTACATTATTCCATTGGAAATATTTCCCAGATTTTTTTAATTTGTGATTTTAAAAATGTCTGTAAAGACTGAGGATTCTGTGAATTTTATTCTCTATGTAACCTGCTTTCCTTGGGTCAGTATCAGTATTATTTTCTATATCTGTGATTTAGTATATTACCAGGATATATTTTGATTCGACTTCACTAATTTTCCTGAAACATGGTGATATTTATCCATCTACAGATTCAAGCCTTCATTCTTCACAATTTTGAGTGTTCTTCTGTGCCCTTTCTTTGCTCTCTAATTTAAAGACATCAGTTATCAGGGGCTCCTGGGTGGCTTTGTTGGTTAAGCATCAGCCTTCGGCTCAGGACAAGATCCCAGGGTCCTGGAATCGAGTCCGGCCTTGGGCTCCTTGCTCGGCAGGAAGCCTGCCATTCCTTCTCCCTCTGCTTGCTGCTCCCCCTGCTTGTGCTGTTTCACTCTCTCTCTGTCAAATAAATAAAATAAATAAATAAAAATAAAAATAAAATGAAATGAAATAAAAAGATATCTGTTATCCACATGTTTTTTAAACTTTTTTTATAACTTTTATTTCATTTATATAAATTTTTCTTGTTCCTCTGTATTCTGTGAAGTTTCCTCAAGATCGACTCATTTTCAGTTTTCCTTTGAGTACATTCCATACATTTTTACATGTTATAATCATTTATAATATTTCCACTTATAATGCTTTTATTTCAGATCCAGGGTGAGAGGAAAAGTCAGATTTCCTACATCAGAGAGCATTGTTATCTGATGTCTCTGCAACAACATTTTCTTCATTTTATTTTTTTAAAAGATTTATTTTAGTGAGAAAGAGGGAGTGTGAATGGGGAATGGGGCAGAGGGAGAGGAGGGAAAAGAAGTAGACTCCCCGCTAAGTGTGGAGCTTGACATGGGGCCTGATCCCATGATCCTGAGACCATGACCTGAGACAAAGCAAGAGACAGACATTCAATCAACTGAGCCACCCAGATGCCCCTCTTCACTTAATTTTAATCTTTCTCATCAGATCTCCTATTTCATCCCACATTTTAACACAGCCATTAAAATATATGTGTTCTGAAACAGTTTCATTTGATGTATTTGTTTTTAATTTTCACAAATGATATTGTGTTACAAATTACCATCTATTTTCTCCTTTTTTAGGCAACACACACGCTATTTTTTCTTTAAAACATTTAGTTACAAAAAAAAACATTTAGTTACGTATCCATTTTCCTAGTAATGGTCATTAAGATTACATGAAAATATCTTCTACCACAAAAAACACTATTACAAAAATCTTGTTCTGAATCAAGTAATGGAATTTCATTAATTAAAAAGTACTGTGCATTTTGGTTTACTTTAAGAATACCTGATTATTTTTCCATAATATATGTACCAGTACAAATGCTTACCAGAGATGGATAATAGCATCAATCTCCTGACATCATCTATATGCGTATTATCTAATATACAAAGTTTCACAAATTTATACCTTTAAGGCACTACCTTGTTTTATTTTGTATTCATCAATTTAATAGTAATGACACAGATAATCTTCACATATAGCAATTAGTAATTGTATCTTTCCCCTCTCTTCCTATTTATCATTGTCTCCCCATTTCCATAATGTATTTCATTTATCCTCTTCTGATATGCCATCTGAAGTTTCTGTTCAGTGTTCCATAGACTTACCTTTTTCTCCACTAACGTATAAGATTATATAAAATCACAGGTTTTAAAAGTACTATGTATTTGTTGTATAATATATATATATTATATAAAGCAAATGACCTGCAATGGGTTTAATTATTTGGTATGAATTTGAAACACGTTGTAATTTGTTTTGTAACATATTTACCTCTCTTCCTTAGTTAATATGAAGACTTATTTTGGGGTTCAAAAAATTATTCGACGCTGCCAGCTTTTTGTGACCGACTTGTGACAACATTATCAATAACAACCACCACAGAAAATGAAACCGTGTAAAATCTAAGAAAATCCTCAATTTGTATTACCCACTTATGGATAATCATGAATTAACTATATATACTAGGGTGCTGATACAAAAAGTTCCCCACTGGACCATTACTCTAACCCAGTAGTGCCAAGTTACCTTTCAAGGTACTATGAATTATACACTACAGGGAGTTTCTATAAAGAACAAGATTAACTTAGGAATAACAAGGTTTTAAATCTTGGTTGGAACCCTGAAATCCTGGGAGCACACTAAAAATATAGTTTCATAGTCACTGGTGTACAAATACATAAATCATGAAAGTTTATGTAAACAGAATAATATACATGGAACAGAGAGACTGTCTATGTCCAAGGTAAGTTACTTTTTGAGTTTGGGCTATATCTTATTAAAACATATCACCTAAAATATTAGTGCACAAAAGCATTTTGAAATGATAAACTCTCAGTTATATATTAAATTTATAAATGAAAATTAGTTATGATTAAAAAACCTTCACTGCATACTCAATATTTCTCTTGCTGTCATTTTCCCCAGCTTTTTCAGAAGGTTTAGGACATCTGCCACCCTCAGTTGAGTGACAGTATTCTGAGATGTGATTATTCTTTAAAGTTTAATATCTCGTATCAACATGGACGTGTCTGGAGGAGATTATGCTGAGTGGAATAAGTGAAGCAGAGAATGTCAATTATCATATGGTTTCACTTATTTGTGGAACATAAGGAATAAATTGGAGGACATTAGGAGAAGGAAAGGAAAAGTGAATTGGGGTAAATCGGAGGGGGAGAGGAAAGATGAGAGACTGTGGACTCCAAGAAACAAACTGAGGGTTATGGAGGGGGTTGCGGGGATGGGTGAGCCTGGTGGTGGGTATTAAGGAGGGCACGTATTGCATGGAGCATTGGGTGTGGTACATAAACAGTGACTCTTGAAACACTGAAATAAAATAAAATAAAATAAAGTTTAATATCTTGAAAAACCTAAGGAAGTTAATACTATATGTAAATATTTTATTAAGACATGTTACATTTAAATTCTAATCTTTGCTATTCTTTAGCAACTCATTCCTTGAGCTCTAGCAATACTTACTGATTATTTATATATATCTGTGGAACTTAGGTGATTTAACAACCTCCTTTCTTTTCTATTTGTCATTGATGTTATACTTTCAGACATTCTTACTTTCTTGCTTCTTTTAGACCAGTCTCAAATCATTTATAATACACCTTGATACTTTGTATCTTTGCCGTGTTTCACTCACGTTATGTACATTGTGATACAGCTATAATTTAGATTTATTTGATGCTGAGCTTATACAGCAAATTTAATTCAACACAACTTCCATGTATTGACAATCTATTGCATAGACAAAAACTGAGCTATTTTGAAGTTACAAAGTTGACAAAGGCACTCCCTACTGATTAGTATATTATCCAAATTAGATAACTAAATATTAACTGTGGATAAAGTACATATGATAAATGTCAAACCCTGACAAAAATATTGTACTTAGTTGAGCATGGATAGCTTAGACATATTTACATATCCTCATAAAGAAATCTAAAAAGTCCTTCCATATATAGTCAGAAACACAGAAGAGATAATGCGAACTTACGCTGAGCTCTATTAAAAAATTGAACAACTCGTTTACTTGATTCTAATATAATATACTAACTGCCAATATGATATCAAGTTGAAACTTTTCAAAAAAAATCAAATTTCTATCTCAAGTCTTCTGGGAAATGCATAAATGCATTCCATTACATCCAACCTAAAATGACTACTTGTGTAACTGAAAAGGTGAATATATTTATCTTTAATAAATATTTTAATAACATTATAATATGACTAGAAAACTGCTAATTTCCTAGAAAATACAAAATTATCCAAAGTGAAAGAAATTAGATTGTATCATAAAATGCACAGGTAAAATCTGTTTTTCAAAAACAGAATGGCATAAGTAATAGACTGTCATGAAAATAAAAGCAATGCCTAAGGCATAGACAATGTAATATATCAATACAATATAATGCTGTAGGTAATGGAATCTAGACACAGGAATCATGGTACACCATATCACTGCAGATAGGATTAGTCATTGTAACTCCTTAAAATGAAACCTGCACTATTAAGTTTATATTCAATATGATTTCATTTTCAGTTTTTTGCTTTTTGTGTTGTAAATAACTAGAAAAGAAACATATTCAGTTGTAATCTGACACCTCAGACACCTGAAGTATAGATATGAAATGGTCCTTTGTTTTGCTTTTTCTTCTAGTTGTAAAATATTTTACAAATTAAGGGAATGTTTATTCAATGACATCATTTTAATTATATATAAAATATATAAATATATATGTGAAAATCTTTCTAAGGAACAAAAAGTTCATTCAGTTTTTATTTAGGTTTTATTTATTTATTTTTATTTATTTATAAATAAATATTAATATTTATTAATAAATTATATATTATTTATATATTATTTATCTCTCAAATAAATAAAACCTTAAAAAATAAATACGATCCTGGGCGCCTGGGTGGCTCAGTGGGTTAAAGCCTCTGCTTTCGGCTCAGATCATGATCTCAGCGTCCTGGGATCGAGGCCCGCATCGGGCTCTCTGCTCAGCAGGGAGCCTGCTTCCTCCTCTCCCTGTCTCTCTGCCTGCCTCTCTGCCTNGCCTACTTGTAATCTCTCTCTCTGTCAAATAAATAAATAAAATCTTAAAAATAAATAAATAAACAAACAAACAAACAAACAAATAAATAAATAAATACGATCTTGAAAACTTACAGCAAATTTGTGTGAATTTAGCTCTGCCTCTGTACTAGATCATTTAATCTTGGAGAACATACACCTGCTCTCTCTCACACACACATGAATTAACAGGGAGACACCTGTTTGCATGTGTTACTAAAGTGGAGAGTAATGACAAATGTAATTAAAAGTGAAGAATATTTATTTCCCATCATATAATAGCAATTTTGAACTAAAATTTAAAATTCTATCAGT